>OX457026.1:29964959-30504710 GCA_949752745.1 Protula sp. h YS-2021 | reverse complement strand
TTTTTACAGTCTTCAAATCGTTTCCGTGGAACGTAAACCTTTCAAGTGATAACAATTGTGTCAATATCCTACTAATTGCAAAATAGATAATAGTTTTGGTACTAGTAGCAACTGGGGGTTATTTTCTGCTGCATAATGAGGAAAAGAAGTAAAATCACCAAGCAATCGCACGGCTTTCGTTATCATTTAAAAACCATAACTTTTGGGAGATAACAGTTTAAAAACTTTTGAATATAAACTAGGTTCGCAGGGTGGAGGCGGTGAAGGCAAGAGAGCTGATAGCAGTTATAGAATGGCAAAAACAATAACTGCCGCATTGAGTGTTGTGAAAAATTCGGCGCTTCGGAAAGATGTATTAAATATCAATAAACTAGTTTATTCCTAAGATATTGCCTGTCGACACCTGGATTTATATTTGCTTGTATGAGAACTAAATTGCTCACTTTTCTCTGCTAAGTAGCCAGAAGAATAGTATACTAAATGGTGATATCGTTTATTGGAACTGTGTAATTTATTAAAGTAACCTGTAGTTGTGTAGAATTAGCCTAAATTGTTGCAAAATAGTAAATGACACTACACAGGTACAACTAATAAAGTTCACCAAAGGCCAAGCGATTAAATACTCATTTTCGATTGTCATAACGTAAGCAGTCATTGTAAGCAAAAGTCGCGGAACGGTCGCACATTGAACACATGTCACTGAATAATCAATTAGGTTCATCCACTATGTTGAAGGGGAAAAGGGTTACTTAAATGCCCTTTCTAACAAAAGAAATCCTCTACCAACAAAATCACTGTTCCAGCCAACATCTAGTGTCCCCTGTTTATTCATTCCTATCAAAAATCGCCACGTGGTTGGCTGGCTCGTTGGGACGAGTGGTACGTAGCATCGGAAGCCGATAGCAACATATACAGTGATAGCGAAAATATACGTCAAAATAGGAGGGCAAGGCATACAATCACATTTCTAAAGGAACCAGTTATTTTGTAATATACATTGTTCAGGATAATGCTCTGAAAATATACTCAATGGACAATATACAGGCCCTGTGATTTCCCATCTCTATCACTTCTTTATGAATCATTTGAGTGGTTTCCACTTAATTAAACATTATTCCATTTTTAATTGTTTGAGAACAATAGTTTCCAAATTGACTCTTTCATGAAAAATCTGATTCACTTCTTACGTTTACCATCAATTAAAATAGGCTTTCTAAACGGATAAAGGCGGTCAGAAGTCAGTATAGAATACTTCTATGCGCATCAAGAAAAAATGCTTGGCATCCACTATATTCAATGCCTCCGCTGTAAAGTGGTTGCTCTGTCAATTTGATAAGCCAGAAATTACAGAGCCAAAACTGGTTGACACCACCTTAGAATCCAATGACGGCATTTTTCACTCTTGGAAAAATTTTCAAATAGCTTTTTCTGCCGCCCATTTATAGGTACAGCACTTAAATGTTCATTGGTTTCTGTGTAATAATCCACGAAAGATATTGCCCAAATTTAGGAGTTTTTTTATTTTGGAACAATTTCTTCCCATAGATTTATGGGGTTGCTTTGATAGTTTTTCGAATGTTTCCTGGGTAGATCTCTCTTACAAAATACATCTTGGCGATCCGCCAATATTGGCTTAATGTCATTTCAATTTTTGTGGTTCTTTTTTTATTTATTCTTTTCCCACAATTTCAAAAACAGTGCTTTGAAGTATTTCAAGTGAGATCTTCTTGAATTTGTTTGTGTTGGTTATCGGTCAAAAACTGGCCAAATGGTGTTATTTTCACAATTTTCATTTGGCAGTGTGTTTGCCTGATTGCCTTTAGATCAGTATAAATAACGCTAATCGTCTATTACTTGCAAGAGCATGGAAGTTCACCAAAATAATGTCTATGTGATGATGTTTTAAATTGGTATATGTGAGCCATTTTGCAAGAAAGTTTTCCTCCCACACTTTTCACAGGGGGGATTTCAAATTTGATTTACGTTTCACGAAAAAAATCATCATAACTGATGGAGTTTTCGAAGAACAATAAGAAGATTAAGAAGAAGAAGAAGAATAAGAAGAAGAAGAAGAGGAGGAAGAAGAAGAAGAAGAAGAGGAAGAAGAAGAGGAAAAAGAAGAGGAGGAAGAGACCTGTATGAGAATTTAGCTTTTGCTGCCAAGCACTACATTAACTCTGCTTGTAAGTCTACATCAGGGATTGAAACCAGGGATTGAAAAAGGTTTGTCACCGGATCTACTCAAAAAAACACTGAACATACTAGAACCGATTCAGAGCATCATCGTTCACATCTGAAAAACTTTTAAGTACAAATTTGAAATGGGTCGATTGTCTTCGGGCTGACCACAAAAGACAAGACATGAGCAGTAGTTTCGAATCAAAACTACCAAACACTGGTAAATCTAGCATCAGTTTCGGGCAGTATAGGATAGTTCGTAAAAATGAGTTTTATCGCATAAAAACAATCATGTGACGAAAGGAAAACAAGTTTCAAAAAGTAATTTTATGAGAAATATCGATGATATCCGAAAATCCGAGAATAAATAGTTAGAAAAATACCAGGAGACATCAAGTAAGAATTCAGATCGTGTTTGGCCACATCTGTTGCAGAACAAAATATTTTAATATGCCATATGGATAGTCACAGTTGACTTATTTCTAGTCCCAGTGGACCCTTTCTGTCTTCCTAAGTCAGAAAGGGTCACAGTTCCTGTAATAGAAATCACCATTGATCTCAATTTTCGCGGCTCTAGATCTTTCGGCGCATGTTCCAGGACACCGAGGTTCGGAGTGGCATGCCTTTTCTTAAAAAGCACACTGAGAAGTATCCTGGCGCACTATTTTCGACCTCGTCCAAACTACCAAAGTGGAGTAAAGAGTGGTTTTACAACTGCAGATTCATTGTTGTTGTGGGCGATAATGGGAGATTCTTTATTCTGATCTGAAGAAAACATCTATTTTTCTCATTACAAAATTGTTATTTGACCATAAAAATTGTGCGCCATAATTTATAATTGGGTTATTTATGTGATGCACCCTTTCTAAAATAACGCCATTAGCCCCAGTCGTGCGCCGAGATTGAAAAATTGAGATCAATGACAAGTTATATTATAGGAACTATGACTCTTGCTCGGAAGCAAGAGTCATCTAGGACTAACTAATTTCCTGCGGCCCTACTAGCTCCGAGTCAGCTCTGACTTGTATAATATCGTATATCTCTCTATCAGAGCTACGACGCCTTCCACGAATCCTACATACAAGTCGGTATCATTTAAACATTTACAGAAAATTCCTACCAAACATAGCCTTTTTTGTAAAACAGGTAGTCCCAGCAGACCCCTTCTTTCTTCCTAGGACAGAAAGGGTCACAGTTTCTTCAGTAGAAATGGCCATAGATCTCAATTTACGAGACTCTGAATCTTTCGGCGCACGTTCAAGGACACCGAGGCTCGAACTGGCAGGCCTTTTCTTTAAAAGCACACTGAGAAGTACCCTGGCGCATTGTCTGGGACCTCAGCGAAACTCCCAAACTAGACTAAAGCGTGGTTTTTCAACCGTGGAGTCACTTGTCGTGGGCGATAATGAGGGATTCGATATCCTGATCTCAAGAAAACACATATTTTTTCAGTAAAAATTGTTATCTGACCATAAAGCTTTTGAGCCATAATTTATAATTGGGACATTTATGTGATGCATCCTTTCTAAAATAACGCCGTTGGCCCCAGTCGTGTGCCGAGATTTGAAAATTGACATCAATGACATTTCCTGTTATAGGAACTATGACTCTTGCTGTCGTAGGAAGACCGCAAGAGTCATCTAGGACTATAAAAACAGGCACTTTTAATAGCTCCGAGTGAGCTCTGACTTATATAGTATTATATAATTGCTGCATCAAAGTGCAGAAAAGTTATCTTTCGCATTCTCTTATCCAATGTTTGTTTACATTCTGGCCTTCAGTGTCATATGACGAAAGTCAGCAAAAATTGAAATAAATAGGTTATAGAATATCCGTAACATATTTCCTAAAATAGTCGATCGATTCAGAATTAGGTATAAATTTTTTGTACACCCTCAATATTAGACTTTTAATTTCTTACATTCTTCTCGAAATATCGATTCGATGGAAACCCTGTAGCGTGCCGCTTCTTGGAGCTACTTCGGCTCCAAGTACAAGGCCCAGACCGTGGGATGGACAGTAGAATGAGAGAATTAACGTTGATAGGCTGAAATCTAGTGTACTCATCAGTGCTGGTAAAAATTTCGAAATTTTTAAAAATTTCACGAAATTTGAAATATTTCTGAAATTTTTTAAATATTTTAAATGAGTATAGATGAAAAAGGTATCTTTACAACACACACTCGTTTTAGTGAGAACGCTGAACAACTACTAGGCAGCATCAAATAGTATATGATACCCCAAACAAAGCACAAATCAACAGTCAGTTTTTGTACAAACATCGGTTTGTTTAGATTACTGTTTACTTTTTGGACCTTTATCGATGATATTTCACCTGTTGCTTCTGTGCAGACACCGAGCCTCCAGGTAGCTTATATGGCTATTTATTTAGAGCACAGATAGTGACAGCTGTGATAGGAGTAAGTCTGAGTTGGGGATGGATAGTGTTCGTGGTTTCATGAGTGGAGTTTTGACTAGTAATTTATGAATACAGTTTTGGCGGTATAGACATGTGAATATGAAGCGCAGATTTAGGCGACATATTAATTTCTAAATAAATGAAGTGAAAATTAAAAAAAAAATTGAAATGTTTGCCTTGAAATGTTTCATTTGATTTATTTGATTTCATTTACTATTGCATATCCTTAGAACTACATACTTGTTAAAATGTATCACGTGCAGATCCAAACTTGTGTATTGCATACCTTGGAAATACAATTTATACTTTTGTGCATTTTATTGTCTGTATTGCAGGAATTTGCTGTGTTTTATGTCAGTAATGTTTGGGTCGACCTCCCCTGTCAGTGGTATATACTTACCACTTTAAAGGACATTGCCCTCAAATCGTTAAAAACCCACAATTTTGTCCAAATAGGTGGATTCAAAGTTTTATCTACAAGGTTAACGCAAAAAACAAAAAAACAAAAACAAAAACAGGATCTCAGTTTTTTTTTGTTTGTTTTTTTTTGATAAACTTATATAAGCAGAGATACTTAAAACATAGAAGTCAATGGAGAAATACATCAAAATCTCTTTGAAGTAGATATAGCGCTCGTATTTTGTCAGAAACCGATTATAATAATATCATAAATAGATTCTCTACATAGCAATAAAGTTTTGACACATTATAGATGTGCCATTATGTGATCTGTTAAAAACTGTTTTGCATATTATTCAGCCCCTTCAATAATCAGCTTATGAATATGCTTCTGGTAATTTGTTTTCTGTGTTTTCTTTATACCTTTGTTCTAACTGAATTCAGTCGAACGCAAAAGTCTAAGTACGAATTTGCTTATGAGAATGTTTTTGTGAGAGTAAAATGTTACATTTCAACTCCACTAAATAGACCAAATCCAATGTTGTAACCAGGGCTGGTAAAAAAATAAGATTTAAAAATCATGATTTTTTGAGCGTCTTTGCTTTTTTTTTTTTTTTTTTATTTTAATTTTGTTGTTTAAACTACCAAAAAATCAGTGACGTCATAAATTGTGCAAAACACCCGTTTTGATTCTTGCCGCAATGATCAATGCATGCAAAATATCATTTTGAGTAAAACATTTACATTGAGTGGTCACTTAGTTGACAGAAAAGGTAACTGTTGACTTATTATTACCGTATTAAACGATGCTGAAACTTCTTGTTTCAGTTTCTTGGCTGCGGACCTAGGACGAATGTAAATTAATTGTGAATTTTTTATTCTGTAACTGGCAGGGCTGGTAAAAATCATATTTAAAAAAAACGTGTTTTTTTTTTTATTTAAATTGATTTTTTTGTTATTTAAATCACAAAAAAGAATTACGTCACAAATTATGCAAAATACCAGTTCTGATTACTTTCCCCTTGCCCCATCAGTCAGTACACACAGAAGTATCACCTTGAATTGACGGAGGCGGGGGATATAGAAACGCACTGTGTCCGTCTGTCAGTCCGTCCGTCAGTCGCCAGTTTTGTTTCCAGACTATATCTCCGAAACTATAGGGCGGGTCTAGTTCATATTTGGTGTGCGTAACAACCAAGATATCTAGATGTGCCTTTTAGGGGTTTTGGTCGGATTGAAGCTCATCTGGATCTGCATTTGGACTTAGAATCCCAAAATTCGGATCTCAATGTGCACTTTGGTTTCCAGACGATATCTCCGAAACTAGTGAGCGGATCCGGTTCATATTTGATATGCATAACAACCAAGATATCTAAATGTGCCTTTTGGGGGTTTTAATCGGATTGAGTAAAGTATTTGCCGGATTCGATTTTCATTTCGTATGCATGACAACAATATAGTGTAGTTGTTTTATCTACTTAGTTTAAGTGCGAGGTACAGCACCCGCCTTACTAATTACGGGAACAGGACAATTCCCCCCCAGACAATTCCCCCCCAGTCAATTCCCCCCCGACAATTCCCCCCCGAACAATTCCCCCCGTAGGACAATTCCCCCCGAGGACTATTCCCCCCCCCCATTCATTTTTATTTTTCTTATTTTTTTCTTTTCTTTGTATCTCTCTCTCTCTCTCTCTCTCTTTTTTTTTTACAAATTGTTGCCCTTTTATCTTCTAACTGGAGATGGTAATTGTCCTTTCATTTCAACATTTCAACATTGTCGCAATTGCAATTTACATGCCTTATCCAAACCAATGAACTTTAAGTTGGCCGCCTCAGTGCCAGCAAAAAACGGGTTTTTTACATGTTACATCGGTCGGATCCGCCGTAATGTTCGCGGTGCATCTGGTCAAATTATGGGTGGCCTCTTGCCCGAGCCACCACGTCGCTGGTACGCGACTCTGCGCAACGCATTCGTCAAACAGTCCGCGACTTCGAAAACCGACATACTTTTGACTATCTGCGTGGAATTGCCCACAAATTTAGGTTTTAAATGGCAGAAAAAACTTTCGTTCCAGATAGAAAAATTTTGCATTTTTCATTTTAAGGTATTTTAAAAATAAAGACTTTGGTATTCAAAGTAAAATATAATATAAAAATTAAGTGGGGGGGGGGGGGGGGGGGGAATAGTCCTCGGGGGGAATTGTCCTACGGGGGGAATTGTTCGGGGGGGGAATTGTCGGGGGGGGGAGTTGTCTGGGGGGGAGTTGTCTGGGGGGGAATTGTCCTAGACCCACTAATTACAATCACGGCGCGGGATATGGCAATTACTGCTTGCTCTTGTTTTAATGGGTTTATAAATAGACACAGGGAACAACAGACACAATGACTCAAATCTTTGGTTTATATAGACTTGAAATTTTCTAATCATTACTGTTATGGTTCAACTTAACATCGTCAATCCCGTCTTAGCCTTCAGCTAAGTATCTAAGGGAAATGAATGTAGGAACACCCCCCCCCCGGAACAGACCCCTCTTTCTTTGGTAGGAACAGACCCCCCCCCCCCCCCCCCCCCCCTCTGAGATACATTTTTTTTTCTGTATTTTACAAGTTTAATTGTTATTTAAAATTGCGTGTTTATTATTATTATAACACCTTTTCATCACGATGTGAAAAATAAAAGCATGTATTGATGTTGTTTCATCTGGATCAAAGAGCGAGCGCAATTGCAATTTGATTGCAATTGCGGTCCTTGCAAATGGATAAAAGTCGGTCAGTTAGCATGCAATCAAAACCTCTCTGTCAAAACAAACACCCAATTAACAGAGATTCAATCCGCACAAAGTTAACAGCAGATTAGCGAAATACCCACACCCCGAACCAAGAGCCGGAGATGTATTCAATAGAAAATGAACATAGATTGACAGAGATACTGAAACATTATTATAATAATAAAAAAGGGGGGTGTGGGAGGAGTCTGTTCCTACCACTGCAAAAAAGGGGATCTGTTCCGTTTACCAAGGGGAATCTACGACAACTCGTAACTGGACAGCTCGCAATTGGACCACTCGCAACTAAATGAAAAAGTGGACAACTTGCACCTCGTTTTTTTTGTTTGTGGGGGGGGGGGGGTTGGTTGGGGGAATAAGAAAATAATTTAAAGACGTTTATTCATAACTTATTTATAACTTTATTTATAACTTATCCTTCAAACACTTCATCTCGCTTTCCCCCCCGTACACTTTTCCGACACAAAACTCTGCCATACCCTTTCCCTGCACCACTTCATTCCCCGTTGAACGGTCTCATAAGCACACCTCAGTCCACTACCCCGCTATTCCGAACCACAAAACAAACAGTCTCTTCTGTCTCCGTCTTGGTCATGGATCCTCCTCTTCGCTTTCGCGGTTCACAGATCGCCCCCGTATGTTATGACCGATACCAGGAAGAAACTGTGGGACGGACTTGCACGGACTCTAGAATTCTTACCGTGAATTCGAATCTGTGCGGATAACTCCGTGCAAACCGTTCATCAAAGTTTAAGATATTAAGGATGTGAAATCGCGGACTGCAATAGTTCTTTTGTCTTATGCAAATTTAAATTTAATCGGATAATCCGTGAGCTTCTCATTGCGATTTCAAATAATAAGACATGAGTATTTACGGAGATTTCATGAGTTGCATCAATAAGACATGCTGTTAATTTCACGGAGAATGTTGTGGATTCGCGAAAATTAGATTTTAATCTGCATTAATAACACATGGTTACGGAGATTTCACGAGGTGCAGTAATAAGACATTAATAAGACATGTATTTACGGAGATTTCACGTGTTGCGAGTTGTCCACTTTTTCATGTAGTTGCGAATTGCCCAGTTGCGAGTTGTCTAGTTGCGGATTGTCTGGATACCCTCTAAGGGCTATTCCTATTGCCATTTCCATCCGTCATTCCATCGATGAATAATTACCTACCCTTTCGTTATTCTAGCCTCTTTCATCATGTTTTCTGACTGACAGTGCTTTGAAAATGTCTGAAAAGTTGTATATTGACTCTCATATTGTGTACATTGTCCACGCTTTTTTTCCCATTAAGCTTTCACCCTTCAGTTTTAAAACTTTACACATTTAAAGACGATTTATTGCAGTTGTGCCTGGTCTAGAATTGTCACATTTGACCTAAAATTATCGCAATGAAATCATTTTGAAAATGCGTAAAAATGTTGGATATTGACTCCCATATGTTCTCACCCGTTTTTACACGAAGTTTTCCCTTTTAAGTTTTGCAACTTCAGACAGTGAAAGAATATGTATATTTCAGTTATTTTCGTGATGTTTTTCTCGGTATAATATTTATTAACAATGTTTAGTATATGCTGCGTTTCATTTTGGGTATGCTCTGACAGTTCTGTTTTAACGTATTGACCACAAGTATTTGACTTTATGCATGCCTATAAATATTTTTTTAGCCTTGGCGATTGTCATCGTTTGTGTTTAAATTTGGCCAGAATATTAAAAAACGGACAAACTAGACCGTTTTCGCTATCGCGTAGCGAAAATTACACTTGGGGGTCACAAAAATACGATTCTGAACTCTTAATCTCTTACATATGGTCTTTTAGGTCCAAAGATTCGAAAATAAGCTCAAAATCGTTTCTATCTCTAACCATTTTCGAGATAATGGACCACTTTTGGTTTTTGACTTTGACCGTGGCCGAGGAGGTCAAGGTCACCGAGGTACCGCTTACATATGGTCTTTTAGACCCAAAGGGTCGAAAATAAGCTCAGAATCACTCTGTCACTCTGCATTCAAATAGTCTTTTAGGCCTTCAAATAAACTCAGATTCGCTCTATCTCTAACCGTTTTCGAGATAATGGTCAACTTCCGGTTTTTGACTTTGACCATGTCCGAGGAGGTCAAGGTCACCGAGGTATCTCTAAGATGTCGCCTTTTAAGCCCAAAGAGTCGAAAATAAGCTCAAAATCGCTCTATCTCTAACCGTTTTCGAGATAATGGCCCACTTTCGGTTTTTGATTTTGACCATGGCCGAGGATGTCAATCGTACTCTAAGGTCATGGTTTAAAAAATGCGGATTTTACGGCGTCAAATCACCCTGTATCATTGAACCAAATTTCATTACTCTTTAGCAATTGGGAAAAAACCAAACGCTGCAGCCAACTTTAACTTGCACACGCAGGCTGTGATAGCTTTCATTGAGAGTGAATCGATCAATGCAGCGAGGCTGATATCATGCCAGTTTAAACTACTGTTCTCAGCTTCTTGTCGCCTGTTTCGCAAATTTGTTTTGTCGTTGTTTAATTGGAAAATTGAACGAATTTTAAAAATATACAGGAGGATCAACTAGATATACTGAAGTTTATCATATCCCAATTTCATTTTTCTAGCCCCAACGGCCTCTGACTAGTTCCACGGACAAATTGAAATAAAAGGAACGGAAAAAACATGCCATAAATTTTGATACTAATGAACCTGGATATTTTCGACATATTGCTGGGTCTGGTTATCCGTGACTCAGGGTAGATTCTGAGGGTTCACAGTTAAGCCAATTATAGCCACGTCGAAGTTAACTATTGGTTACCATATTTTTGAAAAAAAAATATCGCATTTTCAGTTCAGCCACAAAATTTTGGGAGGTGTGAACCAGCATATGATTGGCCTGGATTATGAGTAGCAGTCACGGGAAGAATGTCTGCTGCCTTGAGAGTACTTAGTCGGAAGAAGTACATCGCGCCGTCGGAAGTCACCCAGACGCAGCTGTCACGATGCCTGACTACACTAGATCTGACCGCGTTAGGTTGTCATGTTTAAAACACCATATGTATTTATCTGCCATCCCGTCATGCCTCTCAAGATATAATGCTTTACTTTATACGCGTCAGGTCTCTCTAGCTTGGGTTTCGTGAATTTCAACACAGTGAACAATGTACTGAGGTTGTATATTGCCCTATTGTTTTTGAAATAACCCCCCCCCCCAAAAAAAAAAGAAGAAAAGAAAAACACAACACAATGGAAAAAGAGTAATGAAACTGATTTCAGCGTTTTGTTGACAAGACTGTGCGAGATCGTGAAATTTAAAGAAGAATAACCATAAATACGCATTTAAACACTTGACAGGAATTGGATCGACGCTGGGTGTAGGCATTTACGTAGTGGCTGGTGAAGTAGCGAAGGAAACAGCTGGTCCTTCTGTCACTCTGTCCTTCCTCATAGCAGCTGTAGCCTCGTTTTTTGCAGGTAGCGTTTTAAAAATCAATATCAATATTAAACTGCTGTGGTGTGCATTTAGGAACACATACTGCTTTTCATTAAATAATAGTAGAAATTAAACAAGGTTTCAACATGTGCGATACAAACCGCATAAATGGCCATAGACCACGGTTAATTTTACATATGACTTTCTGCCATTCTCCGCAACATGGCACGATCTAAAACGACAACTAAATCACATGTATTGGACCTTTAGAAGAAAAGAAATAACTAGAAAAATGGGGGTCTTTCAATTCGATTTTTTGCTATACTGATTGGAAAAGAGCAACCGCGATATTCCCCAAATTTGGCCGATTTCTTCTTGAATTTTACTCAGTTTTCAAAACTCGTTACACATCAATCAGTAAGTATTTCACAGCAATTTTTTTTCAGTTATAATCCAAGTTATGGTTATTTTACAGCAATAATTTTTATTTACTAACAGCACATGTGTGTCACATAATAAAAACATTTACAGCGGCATTGCTTTTGTTTTTATTCTTTACGCGTTTGCGTTCTCCGAGGAAATGTAATTGTGGTCCGAGATCGAATCCTATCAGTATCTTATTGCGGACATGGCCGTTGATTGTGGGTGTATGTCAGTGTTATATGAGCAGCACCAAAATCTTCATGTTTATCATATCACGGTGGTGATAATTAAGCATTTTATTCAGAGCCCCAACTATAAATTTTACATCGTTTTCACAAATTTCAGGCATATGCTATGCTGAGTTTGGCGCAAGGGTTCCAAAAACCGGCTCGGCCTATGTCTATAGTTACATAACCGTCGGGGAGTTTTTGGCCTTCATCATTGGTTGGAATCTCATCCTTGAGTATGTCATAGGTTAGTTAATTTGAATTTTCTATTTTTTTTTTTTTTTGGCTCTCTCTCTCCCTCCTTCTCCTGTTAAGTTGAAGTCCTATATCAAAATTACGATATAAATGTTACTTTAATATAGATTATCTGTTGTTTCTAAATTTGAAAAATAAAAAATATGAAGGGTACCAAGCTATTTGGAAAATTTATTAACTGTTATGTCAACTGAAGTTTATTCGGTTATACTGTTAGACGTTGCTGTTAGAATGTTTTTGCTTCGCAGATAATACATATTAGAAATCTGATTTCGCAAATGCTTCTTCAAAGTGATCTTTTGTAGCATGTACAGTAATAAAATCATGATTATTTGTAAACTGTATGGTTAAGAAGTCAAATTAGTGGAATTTTCAAGGATGGCGTTTTTGCCCGCTGATTTGCAGGTACGGCCAGTGTAGCCAGGGGGTGGACGTCATATTTTGATTCTCTCGTATCGGAAAAGTTGTCCGAATTTTGGAGAGATACACTACCAATTAATATCCACGGTCTTTCACCATACCCCGATTTTCTTGCTTTTGGGATCACTCTGATCTTAACAGGTAACAATCTTTAATTATTATTATAAACAATTCTTTTTCGTAGAAAGACCAAATATTGTAGACCTTAGTAGACCAGATATGCTGTTGTATGTAGGCCGTAGTTGTTGAGGGTAAAGAAGACTGTAATGTTCCATTGTAGATTATACACCGGAATCTCTGTTACACATATATATGATTATCTCAAGATGCCGTTCAGACAAATGTTTTAGGGGAAAAGGGTCATTATACGAGATGGATCACTAATGATTTTCAGGTTCCAAGAGTTTTAGCTTTGTATAATCATTTTTGATCAAATATAAATAATGCCTAGTTAATATTTGCATGTATAGTGTGTTGTTGTTGTTGTTGTTTCAGTGATATTAGCATTTGGCGTAAAGCAGTCTTCCTTTGTTAACAATATCTTCACAGCAGTAAACCTTCTTGTTGTGGCATATGTCGTAATATGTGGCCTGTTCAAAACTGACATCCACAACTGGCAGCTGTCCAAAAATGAGGTCAGTCTTTGTTTTTGAAGCTTTATAAAACTTTTTCGAACCATCCTGTGAATTGAATAGGGAATTGATAATTTGGAAAAAAGAAAACGTATTGTGGGCATAATAGGTGCATTGTCCTTGCTTTTATTCTGTCATTGCAAACTTGTGCCACAAATGCCGCTTGCAGGGGAGAGGGTTGGGGGGGGGGGGGGGGGGTTGTTGGATAAAGCCACACCATTTGTTTTATTATTGTACTCCCATATAAGTGCACTGTCAAATCAGCTTACAGTGACTCGAACGGATATCTCATATCAGTATTAAGCCCGTGTCAAGTGAAGTATTATTTTCCTCAAAGATTTGAGTTGGTGGTGTTATCCAAAGCAATTCAGAAAACAATACAGTGAATTGAAACATGGTAACGCTATGTGCTAAGAGCACTTGATATGAACTTGTTAATATCTGCTTGCATTTTGTACAACCATCGAGTTCGGCGCATTGGATTGTTCATCAGATTTCTGCCTTTGTTTTATGTTCCCTATAAGTATTCAGCAACTCTGTGTAAACAAAAGAAGAAAAAGGCGTTTTAAGAAACTTGATAACTTGTCTCTCTTTGAAAATTTATTACGCATAAGAAGAAATTTGACATCTTCTCCTTTCACCATGCTACTAGGTTATTATTATTATTATTATTATTATTATTATTATTAGAATTTCGTGAAAGATTGTCTAACCTAACCGCATTCGCCTAGCTGACTCAGTCTGGGCCGAAGTCAACCCACTGCTTGCCACCCGGGCCGGATTCGAACCCAAGACCTTGGAATCGCTGAAACAGCACTCTAATCAATTGAACTAACTCCCAATCACTCTGTAGGCCACAGTTTTGTTTTTGAAAAAAAGTGCTTTGTTATATTTTAGACACATTCTCAATTTGGCGATAAGTATGGCGACGGCGGTTTTTTCCCTTACGGCTTTTCGGGAACGCTTGCCGGGGCCGCTACCTGCTTCTACGCTTTTGTTGGCTTTGATTGCATCGCCACAACAGGTGCAGTAACTAATAGCTGTTTAACGACAGGGGTTTGTTTTTCGAGAAGTTAAAAAAAGCAGGTATATGAGTCACTATGAAAATGAATTTGCATTTGAATTCGGATAACTAAGCTGTTTTGGCAAAGTTCCAAGCATAGTATGATATTTAATGCTGGGTACTTCTTGTTTACCTGAACTGTGCTAAATGTAGATTTTTTTTCTTTTTTTTTTTTTTTTTTTTTTTTTTTTGCCTCACAGGAATTTTCCCCCTGAAATGAAAGAAAGTAAAGCTCCTTTATTTTCCTTTGCGCAATTGTGCATTTGCGTTTTAGTCTTTCTTGTTACAGCTTTGCAACACATTTATTTAATAACCTTATACATTATGGAAAAAAAAGTTGTTATTATAGGAATCATTCAAAATTAAATCGACTCACGGGGTGGGGGGTGATTACCGTAACAGGAGTTCAAACTCTAACATCGTGCTTTAATAATGCTTATGTGCGTTAAAGCCTTGTAAAATCAACTCTTCAGGCGAGGAAGTAAAGAATCCACAGAAGGCTATCCCCATTAGCATTCTCGTCTGCCTGTTCGTCTGCTTCCTCGCCTACTTCGGGGTCTCGGCCATCATCACACTCATGGTGCCATACTATGCCGTGGACAAGGAGGCCCCTTTACCCGAGGCCTTCGCTGCGGTGGGATGGGTGTACGCCAAGTACGTCATCGCCGTGGGCGCTATTTCGGGCCTCAGTGCGAGGTACGCTCTCATTTATTGCTCTTGTGTGTCAAACTTAATAATAACCAATTAAAAACAGCCACAACCTTGAAAAGAATAGATATAAATAGCGCATTATTTAAAATAAGAACTTTGAAACTAATGAGATGTCATGGCAATATCTTTTATCTGTCTACTCTCAAACGTTAGCCGTTTATTTCATCTGTATAGCGTAGAAGGGACAGATAGAAAATATTACCGAAGTCATAGATCTTTTGACGGTGTTTATGGTAATAAGTGTAAAGAAAGAAAAAACTTACTGCTTTTCCATCAAATTGAAAGCATTTCTGGTTGTAGAAACTACATACATTCATGCCTAAATGCTGAAGTGATTGTGTTTAACTTCTAGCTTGCTAGGCGCTATGTTCCCCATGCCGAGAATAATCTATGCAATGGCTAGTGATGGACTGCTGTTTCGATTCCTGTCTAAAGTCAGTGATCGCTTTCACACGCCTTTAATAGCAACGTTGATATCCGGAATATTGGCAGGTCAGTGCCCATTCCTGTTATGAGAGAGAGAGAGAGAGAGAGAGAGAGAGAGAGAGAGAGAGAGAAACAGAGAGAGAGACAGAGAGAGAGAGAGAGGCAGAGAGAGAGGGGGGGAAGGGGGAGCGAAAGTAATTTATGTGAAATTAGAGCCACTGTATAAATTGTGACTTCTTTGCATAAAAGAGAAGCTTAGTTAGGCCACCCTTATATTTCAAGAGCAGGTTTCACGTTATACGAAAGCAAATGCTTATGGATGTTTTTCTCCTATTACTTGCTGTGGTCTGGCTGTAGGGGCGATGGCAATGATGTTTGACCTGGCTGCTCTGGTGGATATGATGTCCATCGGTACGCTACTAGCCTACACACTGGTCGCTGTGTGTGTCCTTATCCTCAGGTACGTCTGACATCTTGATGGTCACAATTTGATATGACGTTCCATTGAGTCCTTAATTGCCCATAACATCAATAGATTTGTATGCATTTAGAATTTAAGTACTTGATTCTAGAGAGTAATCGGACAGGTTTGCCATGCATTTGCCTTTGTTTTTCATTCTTCCTGATTTATTATCAACGCGAGGGTCAAATTTCAAAAGCGTAGACCTGATAAGTACTCAATAAACTGTGGAGAATTCCCTGGTGCCTTCGGGTTCAACTTAAATCAACTGGGTTGGGGGGGGGGGGGGGAGGGGCGGGGGGGGGGGGCAATCTCCCAGGGCAGTTTTGTTCAAAATGCATTTGTAATCTGACGGTGTTGTTTCGAGTAATCTTGTACATAGCCTGATAATCAAGTAAGTACTTACGAATAAGGTGCGACATGTATTTACTGAATTTTGAAATACTGTAGGCCATGTTTAATTTGAACACACGTAATTTTAACTCCTGATAATATGAAGTACCGCTTTAGTCTCAGAATCCAAATTTTATTTAAATAGCTTCGGTTGATTTGAAATTGAGATAATTTTAAGCATTTTCTTTGCCAAAAGTACTTCAAATTATCTTTTACTGACTGCAATTAATTGCATAGCTTTAAAGTGTCGATATCTTCTTCTAACTGATAACACAGATATGATAAAGAACAATGCCTGCTTAGCAAAAACCAAGTGATCGATTCCACGTAATGTATTTCGAACTATTTATTCTGTATATTCTGTATATGTGTATGTTACAGGGAATCTGTGAAATTAGGGATTTCATGAAATCCCTAGTGGACTCGTGTAATAACTAGCTCAATCAATTTCGATGTTTTTAGTGAGAATTTTCATGTTTGCAATGCAGTATTGTACCGAAATTAATAGTAGATTTTGAATTAATATACTCAAAGCACTCGATTGTCAAACTGTCATTCATGAGATACTTCAGTACCTGAACTTGGCGATATTTTTTATCCTATGTGACTTATGTCACATTTCACGACAAATTCTGTTATTTTGGATGGTAACGCTATTACTTCCAATTCCTTTCGATGTGAAAAGGGATACACAGTTTTTAAGAACCACTGAGCAGCCTTCCTGAATCGATTATTTTTCAAAATAGTTTTATAATCAATATGAGCTTATTCATTACACAAATTCCCTAGAGATTTCATGAAATCCCTAATTACACAGATTCCCTATAAATAATTTAACACTAATGTATATATCACACTTCAATACTCGCTATATTTTCTGAGATTATTTTATGAAGTCTTTTTTATCTTGCAATTTGAGGGTTCATTTCGACATGAAGAAATGCAGTGCGTTTCTTAGTCGATTTGAGAGCAATGCAAGATAAGATACACATAACTTACGGAACTGTTTACAACTCAAAGTGCATGTTTTATGCTAATGCTTTTACTTCTTGCCATTACAAAAAAGCTCAGTTAACTCTAAACATTTCAGAAAGATTCTGCCGTGTGTGATACAACTGCACACGTGTTCAGCAGTTGGCATCACGTGATTAACGCTAGGTTATTCACAGGCGTGGGGATATCATACCCTGATAAATACCGGTTATAACATTCGGTCAAAAGAGTTCAAATCAAGGGATCTCAAAATAGCAGAGCTGCATGGTGATCTTACAATGCGTAACGGAGACATAACACTCTTCCAGTAGATTTATGGACTCTTTTTAATACCCTAAAAAAGTAACTTTAGGTCTTCGTGTAACACGTTTTAATAGCGCACTCTGCCAGTGACTTTGGGAATTTCGTTTTATTGAAACTGTTTAGAGTGTACACAATAAATGTTTAATGGTTTCGTTACTTATACGCTAGTATTTTAAGATATCCATTTTCACTGGTAACCAGGTGTTCAGTAGAAGTACACATATTCCTGGGTAGTGTTTTATCCATAATAACACCCTTAACTCTTAAAATAGGCTTACCTTGATCAATTGGAATAGTAAATGTTAGCCCAGGTTATGGCTTTCTATTTGTTGTCACGATGATGTGTATGATGAGACGTGAAGAACAACTTGTGATTTCTTTTTGTGTATAATTATGTCTCCCCGACCAAGGGGAGACATATAGTGTTTGTACGTTCTGTGTGTGTGTATGTGTGGATGCGGCTTCGTCGGGAAACAAGACGAATTGGTGTGTATCACGTTGCAATGTTAAAGTGAAACGGACCGAATTTCGGTCCGTTTCGCATTTTGGTCGGGTCGTCCGTTTCGCAAATCTGTGTTAGGGGTTCATTTTGCGAAACAGGACGTGCTCTTTCACCTGAGACCACATGCCTATTTCGCAGAAATTTACAGAGACCTTCAAAATTTCTGTGTAAAATAGTTCTCACACCAACATATAGGTGGCTACCTACCATGAACTCTGTGTGAGAAAAGCACGTGGAACGAGAGCCAATCAGAAGGCGTACACATCTTTAGATCTTTGTGAAATCTATTTTTATATCACATTTCAGCCAATCAGGTGCTAGAACATGTGTCAGGGGAGCGCGACCACGTGTTGGAATGGACCCGGCCCCGGGTGGTTGTCTACTTTTTGGCCTACATTTTAGTAGATTCTGGGGTGGCATATCCGTAGAATTGTATTTAAAACAGGAAGAATAATATCGCAAATACGTTTTAAAGTTATTTATTGTTTTTTTTTGTAGCCTATAAATCTCAAAAATCAAAGTTAAAGTTGAGGGTAAACAAGGCAACACCCCTTTTGGTAGTGGACGATAATACCAGAAAGTTTCCACTTCATTTTTTAAAGTTCATATTTTTGTTTAACTGAAGCAAAGTGTCACATATTTTATTAAGCAATCGTTAGAGTTTGTTATTCTTCGTAGATTCTTGTTTTTTTTTTTTAACCAAGTCATTTGTTTGACATATTATTCTCGGTTTCTTTATGTAAGCCGGTCTGTTTCGCAAGCCTCATGTACGCGTGTTGTGTGTGAATTGCAGTCACTGTAAACTCTCAGTGCAATTTATAACTTTTTTTTGTGCGAACAGGCGTGTTTCGTGTCCGTACATGTCTTATTTACACTCAATCTTTCTGTGGCTATCGCTGAAATTGACTTCATCTCTCATTACTTGATGCCCTTAAACTTGAGTGCTGTGTTCACCAAATTCTCCCAAATTCGCCTGGTTTCGCTGTGTAGAGGCAGATTCTTGTGTGATGCCATTTATATTTTTGGGGTGTACAAGCGTGTGTCATGTGCGTACAAGTTTATTATACACTCAGTCTTTCCGTCAATATCACTTGAACTGAGTATTGTTTCTCACTGCTTGGTGACCTTAATCTTAATTGTGCTGTCTTTTTTTTTTTTTTCAAATTCGACTTATTTCACTTTGACTGAAACTAATACTTCAAAAGTGCATTTTTGTATTAGCGCAAATAGAGAGGGTGCGCGACCTCCCCCACTCCTCCCTCGCCCCCCCCCCCCCCGTCCCAAGAGCAAAATGCAATGGTAAAGCCTATTAGTCATAAAAAAATGTTTAACACCGTTAAACTTAAGATTATTGCAGGCGAGAACTCCCTCCCCCCTCTCCAGTACACAACCACTGCGAAATTGGTAGTTGATAAACGCATTAAAATGGGCTTATTTTATTCATTGCAGGACGCAATCCTTCAAAAATATATTGCTCCATTAGTGATGCTGGTGGGAGACAATGACGTGCAAACCTCCCCCTCCCTTATCGCTTTAACTGAGTTTCACTATCTCACTGTCCTTAATCTTGAGTATGCTTTATTTAAAAAAAAAAAAGAGAGAGAGAGAGAAATCGATTCGTTTCACGTTGCCTTTGTGTTTTGGCACATCAAAATGGCTTTTTTTTTTCGAGCCAAAAATTGTAGTATTTGTGCTGTTAAATTGGTGCAACAACGGGGTTGGGGGCATTCGGGGTAAACCCCACCCTTTCCCCAAAAAGGGAAATGCACTGGTAAAGTCTAGAAGTGAAAAAAAATTGCCGGCCAGATCCCCCTCACCCTTCCTCCTCCTCTCTTGTATACGCCAACTGCGAAATTGACAGTTGATAAACACACCAAAACGGCTATTCGCAGTTGATTTGCTTGCATCTGTCAGCGGGCTAAAGCGAGAGATTCTCACGCACATGTGATAGGCTGATTGTGTATTATTGTGCGCTGTTTTATTTGTTTGAGCACTGCTTTTATGATTGGCTTGCCTTGTTGCTATTTACACGCGAAAAATCCCCCCCCCCTCTCCTGCCACACCCCCGTCCTCCTTCACTGCGGAATTGCCAATTCAAACACGTATCAGAAGCTCTATTTGCTTCAGTAGATTTGCTTTGATCTGTGAACGGGCTAAAAGCGAGAGATTCCCACGCGCATGACAGGCTGACTGTATATTATTGTGCGCTGTTTTAATTGTGTGAGCACTACTTTTATGATTGGCTTGCCTTGTTACTGTTTACGCGCAAAATAATCCGTTATTTTGTAAAGGTTTTCTGCCTTTAAAATGCTTGTTTGGTGATATTTTTTAGTTTGTGTTAGTTTATAAAAAAATATGGTAAGGTTTGGAATGAAATTATCTGCGAAACACTACACTGTGTACATGAACTTGAATGTTTTTTTTTTTGACTCAGTATGCAAATTAACCTGTCACGAGGTGTATGCGCGCGGCTTTGTTCTTGGTGGCATCACTTTCAATGCAGAAACGTCCAGGTTACACGTGGATAATTTTTGAAAAAATTAAAAGTGGATAAAAAGTTAATGAGGATATGCCTGAAAGGTAAACACACACGTGTTAAAAGCGCGGTTATTTTGTGAATCACGAAAAAATGTTATTTTAGCGTGTTTGATGTGATTTGTGTCATTTTTTTAAAGAATGTGTAAGATGCTGCTGTAAAAATACAGGCTTAATTGTGAGGGCATCAAATTCTGAGCTAACATATCTTTTCATTTTACGGATTTAAGTGTCTAGAAATGTTCGCTCAGAAAATTGTTGCTCAGTTTCGCTTGAAAATGCTGTCGATGTTGTCTTTTCCTGGATTTCTTGGATTACAATTTTTTGTAAGTGGCCACTGCTGGCAACTAGCTTTTTTGATCCGGGTCCTTGGGACCCGGGTCTTTGAAAAAGGAGGGTCCAAAGCTATTTAGGGAGGATCCAAACCGTGTTAAGATAACATAGGGCGCAAGAAGACCTGATTTTTTGCGGCTTAGTCGGACTCTGGGTAGCCAAAAAGGAGGGTCTCGGACACCCGCAAATTTCCAGCCCTGTTAATACGTACACAGACTTCTGCCAATTTTAAACCCCCTACCCTGAACGCAGTCCGGATGCTTTGGCCCCGCCCCCTCCACCTTGAACGCTTAAAAGAATAAGCCAATTCACACTTAGACTTTTGCGGAAAATTTTTGCCGATACGGCCATACCAGTAAAAAAAAAGATAGAAAGTCACAATGCTACACAAAATGTATCCGGTCACTGGTCGGTTAGTTTCGCTAAGATTTATTGATTGTGTTGTCGTTATTTCAAATTCCCAATATATTCAGCTAATGATCATTCTCCTATGGCTTTCACAGATGCCGCGGAAAAAAGGGTGGATTAAAAAGGTCCCAGAGAGGTTCGTTGATCTGCAGCGCTACAGAACAGGTGACGTTGTGCTTCACATGTATAGAAGGAAGTGGTGGCGTGCACGTGTTGAAGGCCGGGACCCTGACAGAAGTATAGAAGTCTCGTTTTGCGGTTTTGACTTTGCGTAAGTTCTTAAACATTTTTCTATTGCTTTCCTTTCCAGGTCGTGGACGTCCTGTAAAACCAGGTTGATTTAGATTCCCTTTTGTTTTTGCGCGTTCTTGTGGAATGATGACGTCCTATTCGCAGAAATTGTACTTTTGTAGAGTTGAAAGACCAGTGTATCGAAACATTTTTTTTTTGCTCCTGTAATAACTGAAAAAAACTTGACAAGGACAGAAGTGACGTCCTTACAGCAGCTGAGAGTGATGCATGATTTCAAAACATTCTTTCATTTTTAGTCCGGAGAAAGTTTCCGATCCTAGGAAGCTCAAACTGTTTCCTATGGCTGTGGGAATTGGTAATATGTTATTAAGAAATGACAGATTTTTTTCCTTCCCTTTGATTGGGTTAAATCTCTGTTTTGTCGTTTTATGGTTTGCAAATCTCCGTTTCCGTTGAGTTTTGCATGATAGTGCTTCATAAGTTTGCAGGTTCGATTATCTAGCCGGAAGCATCAGACCCAAAAGGACTTGTATTTTTCAGTATCTTAGATGAAGTGCTGAATCCCTGTATTGCCAGTTGCACGTTCTCATTGCTAAACGGACTGTATATGCGAGATTTTACTTATTCGTATACCACCTATTTTTAAATTTTCTCTTCGGTATCTGTTCTCTCTGTAACTTGCGTGGAATAGAAATTGAAATTACCATTGTGTACGTGTCATTTTTGTGCTCACGCCTTGGAATGATAAAAAAGTATCGTTTTCCTTTACACACAGTGTGTTTTCGCATGGTTTTTGGGAATGATTTATGTGCGTCTAAACTTGTATGGAATGAAATGTGGAATGATCAAGCATTCCGTCATTTTTTTCTGCAGAAGAGGTGTGTAAAAACCCCGAGAAGGGATACATCAAGGCCTGGGCAGAAGCCGCAAAGAGGTTATGCGGCAGGGATCAGGGCCACTTGACCCATTTTGTGGGTGAAATTGTTGGGGGACCGGTTAAAGATAGTGATGACAGTTCGGATGTTAACCAAGCCTGTAGCCAGATTAAGAAAGCAGCGAAAAATATCCCTGCGCCGATTTCAGGTAATTACAGGTGGACGAATGTACAACATATATTTTGCTTGACGCGTATTTCTCGTTTCATTCGACATTTTTTTGTGTGTGTGTGCGTGTGATCCGAAGGGCAGTTTCGTTATTTTACTGAACCGGAACTTGTAAGACTGAAGCGAAACGGACTGTTGTCAGAATTTTGAACATGCATGTCCTGTGCGGCTAAGCTTTAAATTGTTCAAGGATGAAATAAGGACGTTATAGTTTATGACTCGGCTGTTACATTAGAATGAAACATTGGCATTGGAAGAAATCTCAGAGTTTAAATTAATTTTAAAACATCTGTTCATTTCGCTTGCACAGAATAAATAGTTTACATTTTCATACAATATCCCCGTTGCAGCGATCGAAAGCCATGACACAGAAGTTACGGCCACCGTTGGGGAGGGGGTGGCGCGATCCGAAGAACGTAGTTCGGGCAGCGATTGCGTCATTACAGGCGTTGATACCATGTCAAAAGAGCTTTGTGAGAGACCAGTGAAAAGGGAAGAGTCGGCTAACACACATTCATCGCAGGGCGAGAAAGACACAAAACTCTCAGTGAATGCGGAATCGGCTGTTGAAAGGGCGTCTTCTGAGAAGTTGCTGGGTAAGTGATGCTTTTGCATCTATAAAGGGTAAGAATTGGTGCTGAGATGTGTCGGAAGGAGTATCGTGATATATGTAGCACCAGTGCAGATTTCGTCAAGCCAACCAGGTGCTGACGTTTTAAAGAATTCAAAAAATTTTCGTGCGTTGTGTTTGTCGGCGAAACGGACTGTTTATCGGTGCCCACTGCTAAGATTGTAAGAGTTTTGTACAGTTCAGCTTTGAATTGAAAATGAAATGTGAAGGTTATTCCTGGGCGCTTCATGGTCTCTTCAAAGGTAGTTGCTGTTTTGACTTGATGTGAAGTTGTCAGTGTCTCTGTCGTACGAATTGACAGTGATTTAGCGTTTGTAATACCAGTGTTATACATTTTCAGAAAATGTCCCAGTTGTGCAATCGGAAGCCGTGACACAGAAGTTACGGTCACCGTTGGGGAGGGGGTGGCGCAATCCGAAGAACGCAGTTCGGACAGCGATTGCGTCATTACAGGCGTTGATACCATGTCAAAAGAGCTTTGTGAGAGACCAGTGAAAAGGGAAGAGTCGGCTAACACACATTCATCGCAGGGCGAGAAAGACACAAAACTCTCAGCGAATGCGGAATCGGCTGTTGAAAGGGCGTCTTCTGAGAAGTTGCTGGATAGTACGGGCAATTTTCATGCCACCTGCCACATTTGCCGAGGTATTAAGAAGTTTTTTGGTTCGTACATTTCGCATGGCTATGTGCGTTCGCGTATCAGGTTTCAGTGTGTTATTTGCATTTGATTTTTCTCGTATAAAGTGACCGACTTTAAATTTATGAAAGTGGCGGTGATGGGTAGTACGGATAAGTTTCTTGTGACAGGGTCACAAAAGCTGCCAAGTTTGCCGATGTATTTAAAAAAGAAATACTTGCGTCGTAGATTTCGCGTGGTTGCACTACATTTCGCATGGTTGTAGATGTGTGCGCACATTGCGCTTGTCAGTTCGAAAGTATTAGCTGTGTTATTTGCAGTTCACTGCTCCTATAAGAAGTGGCCGACTTTAAATTTATGAGCGTTGCGAGAGGATGTAGTACGAGAAAATGATATGTGGCAGGGTCTCAAAACTTACAAATTTTGCTGATGTTTCTGTGAGTAAGAACATTTTGGTGTTCGCACATTTCGCATGGTTGTGTACGTACATTTGGCTTGTCAGTTCGAAAGCTTTAACTGCGTTAATTGCAGGTCATTTTTCTCACACCAAGTGACAGACTTTGGTACGTACAAAACCATGCGAAATGTGCGAATACCAAACTGTTCTAATTCAAAGAAGCAGCGGCAAAATTTTCGATGTTTGAGACCCTGTTACATGCATGGTTGTGGACGTACATTTCGCATGTGATATTTTAGGACACAGGGACAAAGTTCAGTTGCGGGCATACCTTTCAAATTTTTACAAGAAAAATAAAAAGGCGGATGAAGCTTCAGATCCGTTAAAAAAAAAGAAACTGTTTTGGGGACATTTCGCTGTGATGTCATGTTTGTGGGATTCTGTTTTGGTTTACACAAGTGCGGGGAGTTTTTTTTTTTGTATCAGTTTTTCCATGCAGTTCACTGTTCTTATACGAAGTGACCGACCTTTAATTTGTGAACGTCAAGGGGCTGGGTAGTACGGGCAATTTTCATGTTACGGGGTCTCAAAACCTGCCACATTTGCCGAGGTATTAAGAAGTTTATTGGTTCGTACATTTCGCATGGCTATGTGCGTTCGCGTATCAGGTTTCAGTGTGTTATTTGCATTTGATTTTTCTCGTATAAAGTGACCGACTGTAAATTTATGAAAGTGGCGGTGATGGGTAGTACGGATAAGTTTCATGTGACAGGGTCACAAAAGCTGCCAAGTTTGCCGATGTATTTAAAAAAGAAATACTTGCGTCGTAGATTTCGCGTGGTTGCACTACATTTCGCATGGTTGTAGATGTGTGCGCACATTGCGCTTGTCAGTTCGAAAGTATTAGCTGTGTTATTTGCAGTTCACTGCTCCTATAAGAAGTGGCCGACTTTAAATTTATGAGCGTTGCGAGAGGATGTAGTACGAGAAAATGTTATGTGGCAGGGTCTCAAAACTTACAAATTTTGCTGATGTTTCTGTGAGTAAGAACATTTTGGTGTTCGCACATTTCGCATGGTTGTGTACGTACATTTGGCTTGTCAGTTCGAAAGCTTTAACTGCGTTAATTGCAGGTCACTTTTCTCACACCAAGTGACAGACTTTGGTACGTACAAAACCATGCGAAATGTGCGAATACCAAACTGTTCTAATTCAAAGAAGCAGCGGCAAAATTTTCGATGTTTGAGACCCTGTTACGTGCATGGTTGTGGACGTACATTTCGCATGTGATATTTTAGGACACAGGGACAAAGTTCAGTTGCGGGCATACCTTTCAAATTTTTACAAGAAAAATAAAAAGGCGGATGAAGCTTCAGATCCGTTAAAAAAAAAGAAACTGTTTTGGGGACATTTCGCTGTGATGTCATGTTTGTGGGATTCTGTTTTGGTTTACACAAGTGCGGGGAGTTTTTTTTCTTTTTTGTATCAGTTTTTCCATGCAGTTCACTGTTCTTATACGAAGTGACCGACTTTTAATTTGTGAACGTTACGGGGCTGGGTAGTACGGGCAATTTTCATGTAACGGGATCTCAAAACCTGCCACATTTGCCGAGGTATTAAGAATTTTTTTGGTTCGTACATTTCGCATGGCTCTGTGCGTTCGCGTATCAGGTTTCAGTGTGTTATTTGCATTTGATTTTTCTCGTATAAAGTGACCGACTTTAAATTTATGAAAGTGGCGGTGATGGGTAGTACGGATAAGTTTCTTGTGACAGGGTCACAAAAGCTGCCAAGTTTGCCGATGTATTTAAAAAAGAAATACTTGGGTCGTAGATTTCGCGTGGTTGCACTACATTTTGCATGGTTGTGTATTAGCGTACATTTCGCTTGTCAGTTCGAAAGTTCTCTGTTCGGAGTGGCCAATTTCAAAGTTTATGAACGTTGCGAGATTGGGTAGTACGAGTAAATAATATGTGATAGAGTCTCAAAACTTACAAATTTTGCTGATGTTTCTGTGAGTAAGAACATTTTGGTGTTCGCACATTTCGCATGGTTGTGTGCGTACATTTCGCATGTCAGTTTGAAAGTTTTAATTGTGTTATTTGCAGTTCACTTTTCTTATACGAAGTCACCGACTTTAGTACGTACACAACCATGCAAAATGTGCGAAAACCAAAATGTTTTTATTTACAGAAACATCGGTAAAAGTTTCAAAAGCTTGAGACCGTGTCATATACATGGTTGTTTATACGTTCATTTCGCATGATTGTGTATAAACGTGCATTTCGCTTGTCAGTTCGAAAGTTTTACCTGTTATTTGCAGTTCACTGTTCTCATACGAAGTGACCGACTTTAAATTTATGAACGTCACGAGAAGGGCGTACGCGCAAACGTGACAGGGTCTCAAAACTTGGAAATTTGCCGATATTTCCGTGAAAAAAAAAATTTTGGTGTTCGCACATTTCGCATGGTTTTGTACGTACATTTTGCATGTCATTTTAAAAGTTTTAACTGTGTTATTTTCAGTTCATTTTTTTTATACGAAGTCACCGACTTTAAATTTATGATCGTCACGAGATGGGGTAGTACACCCAAGTTGTGTTGCAGGGTCTCTAAACTTGCAAATTTTGTGCATGGTTGTGTACGTACATTTCGCATGTTAGTTTGAAAGTTTCAGCTGTGTATTTTGTTTTCTTTAGGAAACTTTTATGTGGTTTATATCTCATTGCCTCACGTTTTTTTCGGCCAATCATTAAATTTTAAGTAGTGCACGTAACACTGAGCTTGAAAATAAGATAGAGTTGGTTATTTACACATCACGGTTATATCAGTAAAGGATTTTGTTGTATTATTTTTCCTGTATTTTGTTTTTATTTTAAAAGAGTTTTGTTTTTAAACATTCATCTGTATAAATCTGTATTTTGTTTTTAAACATTTCATCTGTATAATATAAATCTGTGTTTTTAAACATTCATCTGTTTGAATATCTTTTGTACTGCTCTTCAATATTTTGTAACTCTTCAATTAATGTTAAATAGTTTATGTATAGAAATGAAAGAAAATAAATATTACAGGGGTTTATGGTGTAAATAAAAGAAAACAAACTCTAGGCTTGTTTGGCTTTTATTTAGTGTTTCCCTAATACTCTTTTACAGAAAGCACGTGGCCTTTGTTTATAAACAAAATCGGTTTGTTTACATTTTTTACACAGTATCGTTTCACAGCAAACTTATAGTTGCAGATATCATAAAATGGTGTAAAATATGCAAATTATGTAAACAAAATATTCCGTTTCGCAGGGTTCATGCTTTGTTAAATTTCTCTTAATCTGTTGTCTTTTATATATTTTCGCTTTCGGAATTGAATGTAAAAAAAATCTACCGAGATTTTCATATACAACTTATGTCTGAAAAGTCCCTAATAACGAAGTTAGATTTTTGGCGTACATTTCGCGAGTTGGAGAAGAAATCGCGATTCGTCGTTCGTTTCCCGACGTAGCTGTATATGTGTGTACGTGTGTGTGTGTGTCTGTGTGTGTGTGTGTGTGTGTGTGTGTCAGTCTGTTGTGAACAAAGTGTTGTGTGCAAGATATCTCGAGAACGAAACGTCGGATCAACTTCAAACTTGATCGAATTATTCCTTAGTAAGGTCGGACGGTTCTATCAACTTTTGACGCATGTCACGTGATTAGGGCAAGCGTATGACGTCATTACGTAAAAATCTTGTGTGCGAAATTTCTCAGCCGCTGAACATCGGAGAAAGTTGAAACTTGGTGGGATTGTTGCTTGGTTGGTCCGAAAGACGGTGTAGATTTTTTTCGCGAGTAGAACGAACGAATGCGGCGTATGACGTCATCACGTAAAATATGTATATATTTTGAACAAGATCTTGTGTGCAAAATATCTCGATAACGGAAAGTTCTATCGATTTGAAATTTTATGTGAATATTCCTTGGGTCAGTCGGCGGGTTCTATCAATTTTTGACGCATGTCAGGTGATTAAGGCAGGCGTATGACGTCATTACGTAAAAATCTTGTGTGCGAAATTTCTCAGCCGCTGAACATCGGAGAAAGTTTAAACTTGGTGGGATTGTTGCTTGGTTGGTCCGAAAGACGGTGTAGATTTTTTTTCGCGAGTAGAACGAACGAATGCGGCGTATGACGTCATCACGTAAAATATGTATATATTATAAACAAGGTCTTGTGTGCAAAATATCTCGATAACGGAAAGTCCTATGGACTTCAAATTTTATATATATATTCTTTGGGTCAGTCGGAGGGTTCTGTCAACTTTTTACGTATGTCACGTGATTAGGGCAGGTGTATGACGTCATTACGTAAAAATCTTGTGTGCCAAATTTCTCTGCTGCGGAACATCGGAGAAAGTTGAAACTTGGTGGGATTGTTGCTTGGTAGGTCCGAAAGACTCTATAGAATTTTATCGCGAGTAGAACGAACGAGTGCGGCGTATGACGTCATCACGTAGAATATGTATATATTATAAACAAGGTCTTGTGTGCAAAATATCTCGATAACGGAAAGTCCTATGGACTTCAAATTTTATATGAATATTCCTTGGGTCAGCCGGACTGTTCTATCAATTTTTGGCGTGTCACGTGATTAGGGCAGGTGTATGACGTCATTGCGTAAAAATCTTGTGTGCGAAATTTCTCAGCTGCTGGACGCCGGAGAAAGCTGAAACTTGGTCGGATGATTGCTTGGTAGGTCCGAAAGAAACTTTAAATATTTTTTACGAGTAGAACGAACGAAAGCGGCGTATGACGTCATCGCGTAAAATGTGTATATTTTGAACCAGATCTTTTATGCATAATATCTCGATAACGGAAAGTCATATCGACTTAAAATTTTATATGGATATTCCTTGGTTCAGTCAGACGACTGTTTCAACAGGTAAAAAGTTATCTGTTCTTAAGCAAAATATCTCGACATCGGAAAGTCGGATCGACTTTAAATTTGGTGTAGTTATTCCTCGGATAGGTCACATGGTTTTATTAAACATTATTGAACTCGTATAGAAAATCAAGAAAGGTGCATAACGTCAACAGCCCCCCCCCCCCCCCCCCCCCCATGGGTGTTAACTGCGCTGGGGATTTCGGAAGATTTTCCCGAAGATTCTCTAGTGTTCCTGTATTCTTTAGAAAGCTTCAAAACAGTAACAGCATTATTGTCGGTCCATCGCTATTGGTTATTGCCTGAAATTGAGCCTTTGTGCATTTCTCATCTGTGGTTGTTACGTAACATGCCACTTAGTCAGGGGTCAGTGTCAGTTGCCGTGCATGATGGATCGTTATCTACGAGGTCATGGAATGCTATTGTCGTATTATATCTCTAAGCAGCTCTAGCTATTGATTTTTTTTTTCGCCGCATACTTGATTAGGTTGCCGAGATGTGCTATATATAGGAGCCATGCTGTATCGATTAGCATTGTGTGCAGAAGCATTTTTCGCTATTAAATTGGGTCGTCTGATATCTTGTGTTATGAGGAGCAGCTCACCATTTTGCCTACGAAATGCCTCCCCCTTCTCCCACCGAGGTGCGTCATCTCTGATGCGCAGTTATGAAGAATGCCTTCCTAGTGCTATTTGGCCGATGGGAATGTGCGAAGACAAGGTAGTCTATCATGGCTATAACTACACTTAGGGTACAGACTGTTACCATTGCCTTGGGTAAAAGGGTTAGAGTTGTGTTTATAGTCGGACCTACAGTAAATAGCTGGGGGCGGGGGGGGGGCGTGTGGAGGATGATGGTTAGCAAAAAAAAAAAAAAAATCCCGACCACCTTCAAGACCCGGATAAAAAGATGTAAGGTAAGAACCGTTTGTCGTGACCCCTTCCACATTCAGGTAAAAAGAAGTACGGTAAAACCTGCCTGTCTTGACCACCTTCCAGACCCGGATAAAAATGTAACGTACAGTAAAACTGCTATAGTGACCAACTTCAGATCTGGATAAGAGGGGCCTACAGTAAAACCCGTTTTAGCGACCACCTTCCAGACTCCGATGAAAAAAGATGCTCATTTATATCTGTTTCAGTGACCACCATCTGTTTGGTTTATTTTGAGTTTTTTACAATGAATGAAGGTTATGTTTGCAGAAATTAATATTTTTTTCAGTTTGGGTGGGGGGGGGGGTCATTGGTTTAGTCGGGGAGACATTTGTTTTTGTTCACAAAAACAAGAAACTAAGTAGGTATCGATTGAAAGTGTGTAATATAAGCCTGAACTCTTATGTTTTGTGTGCACTGGCCGCTCTAGTTTAAGTGTGGTCTAGACCAATTCTCTAGACAAACATGTCCAGGGAAGTCTTGTAAAGAACACAGCAACAATGGGTGCTTCCCTGTCGAGTACTCGTTCCTACAGTGTCCTCTAACCTAATGTCGTTATGTAATTGAGTCAAATGCAAATAAAGGTTATTCATTATGTGAACTTAAAATGATGTCCATTTGGTCATTAAAATGGGTCTGTTTGTTATGACCACAACATCTATTGTGTCTCTGTTTTGGGCGTGCAGATTTTTTTTTTTTCGATGTCGAAGACAATTGATGGAAAGTGCGTTGTTTTGACATAAAAACCAGTCTGTTTGCGAATAGGTATGAATTACAAGACAGTTCACTCAATCGGGAAAGAGAGGAACTCATGCCCGGACGAAGGCATTTCCTGAAGAGAATACTGGTGCCACGGAATCAGGAACCAAACGAATTTTCTAGTCTAGTTGTAAAGACGACGGTCGTCTTCTTAGGTAAACGGTATTGATGTGTTATTCACAAGGGGTTCATTTCCATGCGTGAAATCCCTGCTGCTTAGTTTTTCCATTTCGATACCACCTCAGCCTCACGAGACAGGGTGTTTAAAGTTAAGGAAATAAAGGGAATGTCAAAGAGTGTGGCATTCCTGATTATTGAAACAGTGATACCGAACTTAAAACGACAGCTTGTAAGCTTGTACTGTACGTTGATTCTGCAACACTGTTTTATGTCACAAATTTAACACCTAAAGCATTTTAAAAACGCGTGTTGATTTTTGTATCTTGCAGGTGTTTTCATAGCAGGTTTTTCAGCGATTTTGATTTTCTGCCTCGAAGAAGTCGAGGATGGAGAGTGGTGGGCCATCGTCTTGCTCTGTGTCTCGGGCGTTGGGTTCGGTGCATGTGTACTTGTATTGATCCTCCAACCGCAGAACAAAACCTGTCTCAGTTTTAAAGTGAGTTAACCGTGTATGACAGGGGATTCCAGTTAGTACATACCATGAACTACCGAAAGGTGGGGGCGGCGATTTCGATGAAAGGCAGAGCAATACACTCGCGTTTAATTTAAAATTATGTAAAAGGCAGATTTGCCGTCCAGGTGCATGTTTTTGCCATTCAGTTTTTTTATTGCCGATTTCGCGCAAGGTTCAAGTTCGTGTTCGCTTCTTTAGTTCGAACTTATCATGGTTCACAAAGATCGTGAGTTAAGTTCCTGGAGGTAAATAACTGAATTATACATACAGATCAAAGGAAAAAAAAACAGAACGCTTTGTAAAATATTACTTCTTCGTAAATGGTTAGTGCTTTGACCGTTGAAGTAAAAGGTCGGACAATTTACAGGTGCCTTTGATGCCCTTCTTGCCGATATTAAGCATGTTTGTGAACATCTACCTAATGCTGAAGCTGGACACATTGACGTGGCTCAGATTTGCAGTGTGGATGGTCATAGGTGAGTTTGCCCGCTGTCATGTCGTCATGACGACACGGCTATGTTGACGACATGACTGTGTTGTCAAGGCGATCGGCTGTCGACATTGCACGTCATTGGGAATACGATTGGCACCGAGTGGGACGAGTTTCCAGTCACCGGATCACCACGAGTAAACTTGTTAACTGTATTGAAGGAGAGGTTTACGTGCTAGCGTCACTTGGGATTTATTTCCCGTGAATTACGTTTAATTTGATGGATTTTGTTATAAAATGCGCAACATATTCAGCAGATTTATTTAATTCACCAACGGGAATTCGTTTTATCGCCTTTTAGTTCGTAAATTTTTGGAATTTAACAGTGGTGATTGGTACAAGTTTGACAATTCGAACCATTTTTGCTCAACCCAAAATAGTGCAAAGTAACAACCATCGACTGCAATAACGAGAAACAATAGAATGTGATAATTAGTATCTCAAAGTTTTTCTGTGTGATATGTTAATTGACAATCCTTTTTGTAAATTTACACGTTTCGATTTATATCTATCTTCAGGATTAGTCATCTACTTTTCGTACGGGATGTGGCATAGCGCCGAACGCACGAGAGTGGCGACTAATTACGACGGCCTGGAGGAGGACACACCAGGCGTCGGCGAGACCCGCAGCATTCACAGTTCTGCACACGAAACGAAAGATTACGCATCCGTGAATTAATGTGACACCGAAACTCCTGTCTTTTTGGCGGAATTTCTTTCCGTGAAGTCTCATGGCGTTTTCACCGAGCTTCATTTTAATGTTTTAGCAGACACTTCTTTTTAATCACATGTCACAAACAAAAAACAGTTACTAGTATCACAATGCTGACGCACAATGTGGCATACCAGAATGCCTCGCATTCTAAGTAATTTTTATGTTATAGGACAATTGTTTATTTCTCCTCATTTATCTGGATATTACTGCTATTTTAGATTATAATGTTCGTTTGTGACACGACTGTTGTACATATTTTTTAGTTTATGAGATGCGCTATTAGGGAATTTCATCTTGATTTCCACATTATGTTCGCTTTTATTCTGCGAAGAGGTGATGCGGGGCGGAGGTGAGGGGGTGCCTTATATATTATTCAAGACTTGATCATCAGTTGCGCTTGGTCCTGCCACTGGTCGACTTTAACGTAACATGCACCCAGGAATGATTGACTTAATAATGAGAGCTCGAATGTGATATCCTTTATCGAGATTTAATGCGTGAGGTTATTGAAAAGAAGGTATTTTTACTTTTTATTGATTTTAAATAGTGTATCTGTTAATAAAGATGTTGGTCCAAGTTTAATGTTAATGAATGGGATTCGTTTTTTACCTGTTTTTTTTTTTTTCTTATTTTTAGTTTAAAATTTAGCCTAGAATTTATTTAGTACAGCATTGCAGCATCTGTCATACAGTACGATGGTGCTGGGCGAGGAATGGGGAGGGGAGGGGGGGTGGGAGTGAAATATACTTAAATCAAACTTATTTTTTCCCATAATTTATGGAAAATTGGAGCTGCGATAATCCTCGCTGAGGGCTGCTATTTCATATGGATTCTTTCATCGACTTTTTATTTGCTGACTGATTTGTGGAGATCTGCAGACGCCGGAGCAGTGAAACGCACCGGTTACTGGTACCAAGGGCCGTCAGGGTACCTCAGAACAAGTGTGTAGCGTCACATGAAGGTTTTAGCATGTATACTAGAATTTTTTATTTTTGTACCTGTATTTTGCTGTATGAAATAATATTTAATAGTCGTAAAAATAAAACGAAAAAAGTAATACTTGTGCTTCATTGTTAATATAATCTTGTTACACTTGTATTTTATACAAGTTTCGAAAAAAAGATAAAGTGCATTTACGGTTACACAACAATACGGTATCGGAAAATTTTACAAACAAAATGGTTTATAATCTCTTGTTTATTAGCACATGTCAAACACCGTCGTCTGGTTTTTTTTTCCACAAAAAACCCGTGTTAAAATTGTACCATCCAAGAACTGTTCCACAACTGTACATATACAGGAAAACAAAAACCACACATTCCACTGAAGAACATACACCAAAAACATTCATACAACAACGGTGAAAACACATGTATGACGCACCTGGAAACACGCTCGAAACGCGTAGTTTTCTTCACTTTTAACTCGTAACAAAGGAGACTTGAGCGAACATATGAACAAATTCCTCATCCGAGTTGGATTAAACGTGAAACCGCAGCAAACCGGTACCACTGGCATATGAAAATACTATAGGCACGTCAATGATCTTTTAACCGTGGATGTTTCTTTCCTTGCTCAATGGGAGTTATCAGAGGAGTCGCATTTAAACTTCATACCAATGTCTCCTGTTAAACGGGGGAAAATCCCAATAATCCATCTTCCTTGCAGAAAGGAATTAAAATTGCTGTATCTGGCATCTTCTAACGCGACATATCCAATAATTCTATTGACATTTGCGAGGTGTCATTATTTGTTGATATTAAATCACTTTTCAGTTAGCCTATCACGGTTTTAACACCCTCTACTTAAAATACTGAGTAACAATATTATCACAGTACACGGAATCGAAGCGGGTTTAACAGCAAGCGGACATAACATGGTTCTTCTTTTCTTGTAACCTGCAAAAAACAAAAATCAAAATCACAAAATGACAAACCCACCCTACAGCAAGAGCTCTCAATTTCAAATTCAACTTCACAAAAGTCAACTGCACAGTTAACTGCCCACAGCTCAAGGGAAATCAGCTGATTTAGCTAAACTGTATAAATAATTTCTCCAAGAATATGCTTTAACACAAAAGTAAAATTCAATAATTTCAATTTCAAAAGTTCTGCTAGCTATAGGAGCACTTAACGACATTTGTTAACTGTACAGTTAAATGCAGTGAATACGGTCCCTAACAATCAATTTCAAGATGCAACGTTGTGGAAATAATTTACATTGAATGAACAACACTGTTAGTATTCAGTATGCTACCACGTAAAGAATCAGTATTTGGGCCCAAAAAGGAGTGTTAGTTACAGACCGGGGAGTGGGGTACTTGATTTTGATCAAAAATGCATTCTTCAGAGAGAAAGCACTCTTACCCTGTAGTCCTGGGCTGTGTCTTAGTTCCCATTAAGTATTTATCTGTGTATTCAGTATATTCGGGCCATTGTCCTTTTCTTTCTCTCCTTGCTAATAATTCTGCATTCTTTATTGCTTCATATTCCTCGCCAGTTTTCTTATACACGGATTCTATGACTTGGGTTCTATTGAGCGGTACGGCAGAGCCAAACCATGTTGTTTGAGCTGTGAAAGCGTGCAATAAGTAAAACGATACAATGATATTTTAGTAACAATAAATAATTATTACATAACACAAGCAATATGATAAAATACAACACACCTGGCAAAAATAAATAAACAATGCCATTGCTACGAATATTTTTTATAATAATAAAAGCATTCTAGGGTTTCACCATAAAACGAGATTTTTTAAAAAATAATCGCCGCTTTTGATGACATAACGAGAATGACTCCACAAACAGTATATTTAAAGGGGCTGTCTAAAAGATGCGAAGCAAACATACATGGATATTTTTGTGCATAATAGCCATCGGCGGGTCTGCCACAGTCCATGACCACTCTCCCGGCATAGTTCGTGGGGTTTCTCCTGTACATGTCAATGGTGGTATACCTGTCTATACTCTCTCCAAAGAAATGACTTCTCGTTCTTTCCCCTACAAGACGGCGTGTAGAAAAATCAAGTCTCTCACATTTTTACTAGAAATTAGGTGCATGCAATAACCTTATCATTATCAATAATTGAATATAAAATTTAAAATCTGCTGAACTGTTTGTTAAAGACTGCAAATTCAGTACAGGTCTTGAAACAGTATGGATTAAAAACACTAAATCCTGTGTACAAACCAATACAGTACTTATTCATTGTAGCGCAATGTTTTCAAAGATTATACATATCTATGGCATAACATCACATAATTTAAAGTTGCTTCTTTGAAGCCCTCGAACTGTTTCTTCTATAAAAATGTGTGAGCCGCAAAATTTTAGTATAAATTTCTCCTCTAAAATTCTACTTCCAGTACCTTCATGCCCTCAGGATAAAACTTATTTTTTTACTTTATACACCCTGCAGATGGATGAGAAATAATAATAATTCTCCTCCGTCTTTGGTACAAACCTTGTTTATTTGGTCCCCAACGCACAGACGCTCTGCCTCTACAAGTGTCATATTCCGGTGGAGGGTGTCTACTCCATTTATAGTCTATCCAGCCATATGGTTGTGATCCTGATATCCCTCGTATTAAATGTTCATTTGTTACGCTACAGAATCTGTCCATATAAAAACGCCCACCTTCTCTGGGAAACTTATTCGTTATTGTATTTGCCCTATGTATAGTGTGAAAATGCGGCGATACTTCCTAAAATGACAAAAAAGAAATGTAATTTGAATTAACCGTTTTGCAACACTCGTTAAAGCCGGCTAGACATATTTCGCAACGAGCTCGTGCTAGATATAAAGGAATCAACACAAAGAAACAGCTTTCAGATTATATTACACGTATGTCTTTTGTAGTAATTGCAGATCGTCCACATACAAAATATCCTATCATTTAATCTCGACTCATTACACACAAGAAAAATTCTACCATCTTTTAATGTCTTTCCTGACGGAATTATAAACTTATAAAAATAAACATAGAAGCAGACCTTGTTAATGTTTTTGATCTGGAGATCTGTCAGTACTGTATACTGGTCATTTGGTGTTCTTGGCCGTTTCGTTACGGTGTCAATTTCTGTAGCCATGACGAGTCCTTTATTTAGGTCTGAAAATAAAAACATTAAACAATTTCAACAAATGTTTATGATATAACCAAAACAGTCATATTAATGTAGCTTGATCAATTATCACCATCAACACCCGGTCTTACTTTTCATCCTCGTTTATCGACCTGTACAATGCACTGCATATGGTATGAATCAAAAGACGGTTATTGTCGGGATTCGATCGTTGGCTCGAACCTGTTGGGACCAGGAATCGACATACCCCATTAGGAGTTTGGTCATACCACATAAACCTGAGCACAACAACTATTGTGTGGACAGAAGCATTCTCCAGTTTGCAACAGCATTAAAAACATAGCGTGCTGCTCTTTTTAACATTACTAGATAACAACATCTAAAAGTAAGGCTTGTTACAGCTCTAAATTCAGAGGCTTTTCTGCCCAATCCATAGCTCTGCCCATCTTTGTGACAGCATGCCAAACTTCAGATTCAGATTAAGTACGACACAGTTTAAAATTTTATTTGGACATTAAATTCTGCTGAATAAGCCCTTTGAATTGATTGTAACCGAGGACGCGTACCAAACTTCAATTTTCACTTACGAGTAAATTAACTTAGTGAAATAAGTGATCCCCGGGGTACCCATAACTGTAAGTCAATTCGAAAATTACAGAAGAACACCTTGACCCTAACAAGTCTCATTTAAAAATCGTGCCATGTATTTATAAATCACCTGTCTATGTCTTTTTGTATTTTTACATCAAATAGGTATAATGGATGACCAAAAAATAGGATCAGCGTCGATAACTGCTTAAATTCGTGAACACAGTAACCCCTAGAAATTCATGGCGTTAAGTATTAAATCAATGCACATAAAAGCCTTTTTAATGCCATGAAAATGTCCAGGTGTTAAAAATTTACATTCACAAGACTGTAAATAATAGAAAATTACCTTGAATTACTCAGAACATATGGGAACAACTGACAGAGGTCAAGTCAAACACTGTTTATTCAAAACAAAGAAAATTCATGAGACGTGCCATAAAACACAAAAACATAAACTGCGTTTCTGGGGTAAGCAATACACAAGTTTAAGAAATAAAATGGTGGTCTATATGTAAATCAAACAACGATACAAATGATGTCGCAGAAATCAAGATGGCGACGCAAACATAATACGGCCGATCAGTGTGGCCAGTTTTGTTAACTTTTCTCTAAAAGAACACACAATACTTTCAATTATATATTACAATATTGGTAAAGGTCGCAGTAGATCAGAGGGGCTCACATTTTGTATAGCCAGAAAGGTTTCATAAACATTTTTTTCTTTGCACTGATAATATAAATACTATTGTTGCAATATAAAATACGGATCCAAAGTAGTTGGCTGCAAAAATTTCTTGCAAATGTGTTATAGACCTATTGTAGCCGAATCATATTAGCCAGTTCATGGTTTCGAGTGCGAATGCTCAGCAGAAGTAACTCGCAAGATTCAAGTGTGAAAAAAAACATAAAGAAGCAAATAGGAAAAATAAACTAAAGTTGATTTTCTCAACCATGGCGTATCTATTAGCTCTCAAAACATTATTGGAATGTGGGGAAAATTATTTATGACATTATTATAATGGATTTCTTACAAAAAAGAGCGCTTTTTCAAAGTGATTTTGATATATTTCTCCATCGATTTCTATGTTTCTAAGTTTCTCTGCTTCTCTGTTTATCCTCCAAAAACTGGATTATTTTTTTTTTTGTGTGTATATCTCGTAGACGAAACTGTGAGTTCGCTTATTGTATACAACCTTCATTTTGACTACAAAAATGTGAATTCCCTTAACTACACCTTTGCCACAATATTATGAGAACACTTTCCCCAAGTATATGGTGCTAATTAAATACAACAGAGAAATGAGATGAGTAGGTTTCAGTGTATATACCAGTCAGATACGCTACAGGACCTCATGTGCTCATACGCCAATTTGTATTTTCAGATCTTTCCGATAGAGATGTCGTTTTGATGGCACATATTTTGGGTTAAATCATAAAATGATCAGGGGAAAACATCAAAATTCTAATTTTCTTTCCATATGTCCATTTTTATATGATCTTTTCAAAACTACTTTACATACTATTCATAGGGTTCGTACAAAGCTGAGACAGCCAATTTCCAGGACCATTTTCCAGGACGTTTCCCGGATTGTATATATAATACCACATTATTTAAAATAAGAATTCTGAACCAAATTAGAAACTAGTTATTTTTTGGTAGGATATTCCGGAAAAGACTACCGATAATTCAAATGTTACAGAAATCAATTATGCTTATATTTCTTTTACCAAAGCGCGAAAATAAGTTGAACAATGTAAATTCGTATCTTTTGACGAATGGAAAATAAAAATATTGAAAAACTGAATTTACATTTGGATGTTTATTAAAATGTTGTTATTTCACTAATGAATAACCCATTTAAATTAGAATTTAAAAAAAATATTCATATTTTCATTTTCTCTATTTATAACGCAATAAGATAAGTTGTTTAGATATTCTGCAACATAAAATGATGAAACTAGACTGACCAGTGTTTTTGTTAAAACAAAAACGAATATGTATCCCCCGCCCCCAATCAGTCACGTGGAAAAAATTCCTTGCCTACAAGTTCAACATTGGAGAGCCAAAAAAAAATGAAGAAATCGCCAAAAATACATTTTTACAGAAAATAAAGAAAAACTTCGCAGCAAACATTTGCACTATATGTGGGTTCTTCTTGCCACGTTTCAGCCTAATGGAGCAAAATGTTTCGGAGACATCGCAACAATATGGCCACAAAACTTAAAAATCAACCCCCCCCCCCCCCCCATGCTCAAAAATTTGCCCCTCCCTTAGGGGGAGACATATAATAATGAAAATAATTCAATTTGAATTATTGGTAGTCTATTCTGGAATAGCATACCAGAAAATATCTGGTTTCTTATTTGCTTGAGAATTCTTATTTTAAACAAGTCAGTATTTGTGAAACACAAGCAGGCTCCAACCGCCCCCAAATTCATAGGGGTATAAAGCGATGACGGACAGACGGACGGACACTCCAAACCTATAGGCCCCAATCCGAAGGGTTGGGTCCTAATAACACGGTGTTTTTATTTATATAAATGATACGAATCTAGAACAATTTCTAATCAACTCACTTTTGTAAAATATCATATTTTATTTTGATATTGCACCTACGATACATATGCTACCAAAACGCTTCAGATATTACATAGGATGTAGCGCTATGTAAAGCGTTATATGGTGTATGCTCTACCAGACAGGTAAAATACCAGTAGAATAAACAGAAAATCATTCCATTTTTCCAAGAACTTTAAAAACATTTTAAATTCAAGAATATCGTTTATTTGTACCTCTAAACCAAAAATTCGATTATCTTTCTGTACATTATATTTTTAAATCATACACACAGGAAAAATAGGTTTATTTCAAAAATTAAAAAAACACGAGTTCCGAATTCCAGGATTTTCAAGGATTTTTTTTTCTCAAATTCCAAGATTTTCCATGATCCTTGAATGGTTTTGCCGAATTCTAGGATTTTCCAGGATTTTAAGGATCCCTGTGAACCCTGATACTATATACATCTAAATTTTTTTTTTTTTCGATGGATTTTCAGTTTCCAGGCCTTTGTATAAACCCTGTATTCAGCCCCTTCAATACGAGTACAAGTACAAGGCAAGGAACATTCAAATTGACCAGCACATCGTAATTGGTTATTTTACAAACTCGTCTGTTGGCTGATGAAAATTATTATAACCCATAATAAGTATGTAATAGCGAATGGCATGGCTTAAAGTTTGTAAATAAACATGGAACAACCGCCGCAAACGCTGTTGTCGCATTAAAAGAACACATTTTCAGTTTTGCCAATTACGATGTGCTGTTCAATTTCATGTTTCTCTCCTTGTACTTGTACTCGTAGCAAACTTGCATGTGAATATGCTTCCAGCAAAATGGAATTTTGTTCATTTTTGCCAGTTCTTTATACATTAATTCTTCATATCTTTATCCCAACTGATATCTTTCGAAACGCAAAACTTTCGGCAAAATTATAAGTACGAATCCACTTATCAGATACGCGGTAATAAAAATATCAAATGACGAGCCTAAGTGCAAGTACGAGTATCTTCCAGTAAGAGTAGGACCAGTTTCTTCATGTAGGTGATCTTTTTCAAATGAAATGTTTTTATTTAGACCCGTTTAATGCATTCCTTTAATACGTTCTTGACATTTACACAAACTGCATTTATCAATGCTGGTAAAATTAAAACAAAGTAAATGAAAAGCTCAAACCTTCACTTGTTTACAAACTGCAGTGGTATCCATGCGATGGTATGGCTATTTACTGAAATAATTTGAAACATTGAGTTTCCAACAACCTATCACAGCTGCCATATCATAAAAATAACATCAAATAAATGAATGTATGCTGCAAATAAATGAATGCATAAGCCTATATAAAATCATTGACATTCCACAAACAATGTATGAAAACTTTGCGCTTGATTTAAAAGATTCAGCCATCATTTTTTTCACCTCATTAACTGTTGTAATTCTTAAATTTCATCAAGCATATGGTCCCTAAAAATTACTGATATAACTGAACTAATTAACTACCGTGCCATGACATCTCAGCACAGTTTCTGGAAATGGTTTCAAAGTTATTGATAATCCATTACTTGAACCTTTGACAGACTCACATACTTCGAACTTCATCTCCAGTTACCATTTTCCTTCCCTTTCATTTAGAGGCACAAAATTTTTTTCTAGGATTCGAACTAGCTATAGAAAGGGAGCGGGATCTTAAATTCCTTTGATATTGGCTTATTTTGGCAGAGTATGGTCGACTCTTTGTAGAGTAGCAATGCGAGGTTGGCGAAAAGGTTGTCATTCGCCTTGCCGACTGTTGGCGAACTGTTTTTCTGTCACTTATCACCACCACATGTTTGTTTTAGCACTGTGTTTCGACCTACAGAATTTTGGTGAATACACTTCTGGTACTGCCAACAGAAATAACTCCGAAAGGTTTGGGAAAGCTACCGATGGACACGCTGTCAAACCCAGGCAGTAGGAAAATCTCCTATTGTATTGAAGACTCAATCTCTCTTAATGCGTTAGTGTCTTTAAGCTTGTCTGCGTTAGGTAAACTAAGAATGACTCTGAGTTTCGAAGGTCAAGTCATCCACTACCCGTGCAACTAGGTATCACGCGATAAAGTAGGGAGACGTATTCGTCGATGAAAGAGAGTATGTTTTCTATCCCATTTCATCAAAGCACCATTTGAATATCTTTATCTTCTTTAAATCTGTGTCACTCCGCAGAAAGTAGTATAGAAAAGAGGACAACTTGAAAGACTGCATTCGCTTTTCATAAGTGTCCGCTTTAGATATGTCTCCGTTTCGATACCAAATAAAATATATTGCAGAGACTTAGACCGCTAGTTTCAAAATCCCTAAATAAAAGCACAAAAACGAATACCTAACCCTTTCCTGTATGCGAGAAGAGTTTGGCACATCCGCGAAGGAAGAAGTGTAACAAGTGTTGGACAGCGCCAGAAAGTAATTATCACGACTAGTGTCATCAACGGAAGAAGGGATTCTTTCAATTCCCAGATTATTTAGTTTCTGAGTCAGAAAAAATGGAAAAGGTGGTGCAAGAAGGTCAAGGGTTCAACCTCTCATGACCCCTTGATATCCTCACCTGAGACCAACATCATTGCTACTTACTTAGATCAACACGAACAGTCGGCTTCAGCAAGTTGCTAAGCAATGACCTCATTAGCACGTTCTCTCAACCGCTGCAAGGGTTTTGCAACAATGTGTTGCCGCTTGTGATAGTACCCTGAATGTCAAAGTGAAGATCCTGTTGAGCTCGATTCTGTCGCAGCCGTTTTAGATAGTCAGGCCCTATGTAGACTGCTTTCGGTCGAGACACATCGGTGCCCTCTATCAACTTGTCAGCACCCAAACATATCAAGTGACGCATAATTTCACTTAAGTGACAGGTATTCCTGATCACACGTGCTCCATTTCGGTCTATTTTCAGCCTCATGAGGTGGACATCTCGACTTTGCACAAGAACGTAAGATCCTACTCAGGAGTGCCCAAACAAAATCGTTACCTTGGCACTCAGCAAACCCTCGCATTTTTTCTAGTCGCATTTTTTTCTCAATACCCAATATTTTACGGACTTGAGTGTAGTAGAACACACACCAGAAACGTGTCGATTTAGGTCTTCCAGTAAGTGATCAATGCCACGCCCTGGATGTTACCGTAGGCTCTATGGTTTCTTCAACTGATGCAGTTCCTCTTCGTCGGATTTCAAAAGTATGCATATTACCTGCTACATTTAAGTATGTTTAATATGCTTGATACCTTTCGTTTTTAAGGCAAGACGGATTTTTACAGAGGGATGAGGAGGGTAGAAGTCGTCAAGGTAGGCGTTACTGTATAAACTTCAAAGAGTTGGTGCCTGCGCGTGGTAGCAGCTACATTGGTGGCAGCTGCGAAGTTCATTATATATTTGTCAGAAGAGCCTCCGCTGCAATTACTAATGAATCCCGTCGAACAGTGCTAACTTTTATTCTGAAGACCGCTTTGAGACATGAGTACGTAAATTGCCTGATTTTGTGACGATTGAGCCGTACCTTTGCCAAGCAAATTTAAAACTGAAAATTATGCTAAAAAAGTGCATTTTAAAGCAAACCCTCAGACAAACGACAGAAGAAATTTAGGTCATGGGGTGTGGCGAGCTCGCGGTTCTTTTGTCCAGTAGTGCTTCTCCGGCTCGACATATAAACGTTTTAGCCATCTCCCATTGCTATCAGAAGCCGAGACGCCTTGTTATAACGCCTTGTCTTTTATATGTTGCAAAACACTTACTAAAATTGGTATTGTGTAACATCTAGACTGGTGGTCGTTGGTGATGATTATCTTCTAGTTGCTTCGTGCCTTCCTAGTTGCAAAACTTTTTCATGAAAATTTGTATGAATTGAAAATCAAATTCTGGCAGCTGAGATGATCGTTGGTATTGAATATTCTATTGGCAGTGTATCATTCCTCAGGGTGAGACCTAGTAGGTCATGCCATAACTTTGTGAAAACCAGACGGTATAGGTCTGGAAAGCAAGTTAACATAGAGCTTTGAGACGCTCTTGTCGATCAAGTAAATGGTAGCGCTGGTGTTAAGAGCACTGCTGTTTTTAGCATCTTGCTTCTTTTCTGCACGTAAAATAACTGTCTGTTACTCTGTATTTGCATTGACTGGCGGCTGTAGAATAAACTGGAAGCCATCGCTATGGGTTTTCCAATGTGTTAAACATTGGTTATCGCGATCCATAATAAAAAGTTTGCGGGATAAACCGCAAAGAACAGGTAACCCCTGTTACTATGTTTGCAATGCGTTGTCAACAAACCGACCAATAAACGTCGTTGCAGTTCCTGTCATGTGATCGAACCACACCCAACTTATCGTACCACACGATCCCAATTGATGGGGAAGTGGGTGGGTATACGTCTACAAGATATTTTACTCATAAAAATGAGTATAACAAATTAAATGCTCCAGTTCTAATTTCGAACTAATTACGAACTGGTTGACACACCGTCTACAAGACACATTGTGAAGGATAGGCAGAAATTGAAGAAATTGAATTCAAGTTATCTTTTAACTCAGCGGGATCTCACCGCGAACTGCCAGTTCCATAAGAAATAACAATTTAAGCGGGGTTTCACATGTCCCTCTCCTCTTTTTCCATATTAGAGCTACAAAAATTAACTTTCTGTATTCGGCCTCACTACATGTGCCGACCCATCGCAGTGGCGTGTTATAAAATTTTCGTAACCCGACTGTCTAAAAACCAGGCCATGACAGAGTTACATGCTGTTGGTGTACAGTCGAGCGGTGACTCCACCAGAGTCTACTTAGCGGCCTTCATCTCTTTGTAAGTTTTCTTTCCGCCAGATCACTGGAGGGTCCTCCAAGAAAGAGGGCTATTATGAATCACTGATTCAGCAGCACAAACAGGCTAAGACTATGCAAATTATTCAAGGCATCAGTTATATATTCTTGCAAAAATTGCTTAATAAACGTTATACTCTCACATTGACACACCATTAGCATAACGCAAGGAGTACGTTACATGTATAATCTGATGAGCTTTAATTGACAAACGGTTTTGAATGACATCTTCAGTTCTTTAATTACATCATCATAGGCTAACAATATGGTTTTATTGATATAATTAGATATAGCTATGACGGAAAGATCTACCGTGGTACTACGCATAACAGATATAAATAGACCACGCCGTAACGTGCTACGATAAGTACTTGATCGTTTACTATATGCGCATTGTAGGGAGAAGGTGCATAGCGACGCGGTGTCGACACTGCCACTTGACCTCACACCCGGCATGGTTAGTATCACAATTTGCTTAAATTTACCTAAGCCCTTGGTCGCAATGCTGTCTTGCCCAGGTAATGGTTTTAGGACCGCCGCCTCCAATAAATCATTAACTTGACCGATAGAGTTTTGTAAGGTGTGTATTTCCCCATGGCGCTACCCAACGCCAGTGCCACGATGAAAGAAACATTTTCAACTTGTGTGAAATGATAGAGTGATGGAAAAGTGGCGACGTGAGATATTTCAAAACAAACGACAAATCCCAAAGTACCAATGTTCTGTCGGAAATAGGGCGCTCTAGTTGAAAGGATCTAAGTAAAATCCGACAATACATCACACGTGGACAAATTATAATCGATCTAACCGACACCTTTCTGACTTCGAACCAGTAACGAAAGAAATCGGCCGCTGCCACTGCCGTCGCTGCAACAGAACTGATGCCTCTATCAAGACACCATGACTCAAACAGTCGCAAATGTGACAAGTAGCCTTTATTCGTGGAGTCTTTGTAGATCCTGTCCATTCTTTGCATCACTCTCTGAGAGAAACCCTTGGCTTTCGGGAAGGAAAACTTGTGCACCATGGTTTCAGATGGGGATTTGGGTGATAATATTCCCAATGAGATCGACGCAGAATGCCATACTCCAGGGGAATTGGAAGACTCTTGATGCATGGTAACTGCATCAACAAAGGAAATCAGGGCAGTTCTGGACGGTCGGGAGCTACTAACAAGAGACGATGGGGTCTCTCGTGCCAAATCTTCATGAGAACCTTCATCATGAGAGAGGACGGTAGAAACGCAAACAACACCGCTGTAGGCTAGCGACACAGCAACTGCTGCTGAGTCCGGACACGGAGAAATCTACAGCGGAAGACGATTATTGAAACATTTGGCAAAGACATTCGACCTGGGGTGGATCCGACGGAAATTGTGTTGTAATCTTATGAAACTTGTAATTCGCTAAAGCCCACTCGGTGAGAACGACCTCGTTCATCCATGAAGCTAAATCGGCCAGAACAAGCAGACTGCCTACAATATGTCATGCTTGAATTACAAAACCACAGTCGCGAGCATGCAACAGGACCTGTTTGGTGAGACAAGACAGTGACCCTTGAGCTAACTGGGTTTGACAAGCAAAAAACACCGCTTTCATTTCCAAGGCACTGATATGCGATCTGTGCCCGACCAATGACCCCTCCAGGGGCGTCCCTGGAAAAAGAAGCCCCAGCCGCTGCAAGAAGCATCGGCCTGTGCCTGCTTCGATGGGCTGAAAGAGAAATGGGCACACCGTTGAGAAGATTGAGTTGACACGAACACAAATCGGGATCCCTGAGAACTAACAAGGAAAACGTATCAGGTGACCCGGCAACCTTCTTCGACGAAACGCCTCCAACAAAAACCGTTGAAACTCCCATAAATGATATGTGCGCAGCTCAACTGGCTTCTCCGTTGCTACCAACAGACCGAGTAGCGATTCTAATTGGGAGTCGCGAGGCTTGGGAGTAGATACGACTTGGGCAATGAGACATATAATTTTTGCATGCGATTTTGAGTGGGAAATCCATTGGCTCTTATGAAATCTAGAAATTCCCCCCAAGACCTTTATCCCTTGAGCCGGAAACAACTCTGACTTGCTGCGATTGATCTCCAAACCCAGGAAATTGCACTGTTTGACTAGTGTGTCCAGCTGAGCTAAAAGAACTTGCCTGCCTCCGTTCACTAAAAACCAATCGTCGAGATATTGAAAAATTATCCAAACCTTTTTGACGACTCCAACGCTTGACTACCATCATGAATTGGGTAAACACAAACGGTGCTGTCGAAAAGCCGAACGGTAGGGTAAGAAACCAATAGTTTTGATCCCATATCCTGAATGCCAGAAAGCGACGCAACGGTATTCATGGGACAGATCCTCTGAAATGGCCCACACAGCGATTTAGGGTGGAGTTTATCAATTGTGGAGTGTCGGTATTGAACGATGTCAGGTGTATGAATTGATTGAGATTTGACAAGTCTATTACAACTGCCCACCAATCGTCCGGAACCAGAGAGGAGACCCGACTGAAAAACCCGTGAGTGCCTATAGGCAACTTTTATGCAACTTTTTTTCTATCAGATCCTGAACCATCGTTTGCAAAGCCCGTTGCTTTTCTGACTGGTGCTCGTATGACGTGACTAAAGAAGTGTTGGGAAGTTTGACTAGCGGTGGAAGGATTTGACGTCTCTCGCAAATGGTAAGGGGTACCCCCAACGCAACCATCGGACCATGTTTTTTGGGAGCTTCTAATGCTTGCCAAACTTGCCAGAACTCTTTAGCCTTTCTCTTACGAGTACATTTTCGCTCGATTTGGGAAATGGATAAGCCAAAGCTCTGCAAAACTCTAAAGTATTTGTTAGTGATCGACATGCTATCTGTGCTGAATACTTTGATTGGTTGCTACCTCTTGGTTGCTTAGGAGTGGCAGTCTGCTTTTTTGTGTCTGACTTCCATCATTTTGGATGCCTGACTACCATGATGTTGCGTTTGACTACCATAATAAATTCGGTAAACACAAACTGTGCAGTGATCAAACCGAACGGTAGGGCAAGAAACCAATAGTTTTGATCCCCTATCCTGAAAGCCAGAAAACGACGCAATGCTTCGTGCATCGGAATGTGTAGGTATTCATCGAACAGATCCACTGAAATGGCCCACATGTCCTGATTTAGTGTTGATTTTATGAATTGTAGAGTGTCCATATTGAACAATGTCAGGTGTATGAATTAATTGGGAATTGACGCCATCTATTGCAAGTCTATTACAAGACGCCAATTGCCCGACTTTGTTGGAACCAGAGAGATCCGACTCCTATAGACACCTTTTCTCTGGTTTACTTTTCCATCTTGAATCATCGTTTGCAAAGCCAGTTGCTTTTCTGACTGGTGTTCGTACGACGTGACTAAAGAAGTATTGGGAAGTTTGACTAGCAGTGGAAGGATTTCTCTCGCAGACTGTAAGGAGTACCCCCATGCAACCATCGGACTGTTTTTGGGAGTTCCCAACGCTTGCCAAGCTTGCCAAGAACTCTTTAATCTTTCTTATAAGGGAAATGGATAAGTCAAACATGGAAAATTGGATAAGTCAAGCCTTCGCAAAAATCTAAAGTATCTGGTAGAGATCGACATGCATAGTGGTCGCAACGACTATGTAAGGTAGAAGGCTGTATTCGCCAGCAACGCAACACGCAGTACACCTTGAATGCGGATCCCCTGCATGCTTGATATGTGTACACGAATGCGGGATCGACAGTGCGTCTATAACAAAAATACATGCTATAAGTAAGTAGTTCCCACCGCACAAGTTCACTAGAATAGTGAGAGAAACATAACACGACTTAGGCATGTTCTGTTTACTGAAAAAGACTATGGAAGTACACTTAATCCCACTGAAACTCTTTTCAAAGTAAATCGTGACATGCCGCCACACTTAAGTATCGACACCCGTCCATGTAGCAATTGATACGTGACCGAGTCATACCAGACACGATCCGGCTTTGTGCCGACCCGTCGCAGTCACGGGTCGTGACAGACACCCCCTCCCGCAACATGGCTGAGTCGTACCAACAGCGACCCCGTCACAGACACGACCCGTGACAGTCATTCGTGGCAGGCCGATCGAACTCTTCACGGATCGTGTCAGTGTCAACCCCGCTGCGGGTAGACGAGTGACAACAGTAAAAGCACCGTCTCTGCTGCGGCTGATCGTAGAAATACATCGTTGTGTACCCAGCCCGTGAAAGCCACGGGTCGCCGTCGCAGTGTGTCGCTGCATGCACGACTTTTGACAACAGCGAGTCTTCACGTGACGGAAGCGTTACTGCCACAGGTCGTGACAAAGACGACCGTGACATACACAGCTCGTATTAGCCCTGACCCGTCGCATGCTTGACCCGTCACACAAACGGGTCGTGACAACGACGATGTAAGGGATTCACTCAGACCAAAAAACAGCCCATGTTGATCTCATACTATACACGCACAAGCAAAAACAGCGTCGTGTGTGAGGTCGTGGAAATAACAGCATCGACTCATACCTGATCACCTGATCGTACATGTGTCGATAAAAGAACTATGCGTATTAGCTATATTAATAATCACACCGCTACCCAGCTGTCCACCCACAGTGGAAGACATCACTTCCTAAACCTGTGATAACCAACGATCCTACAATTCCTCTTTGCTAGCAAAAGGGAAAAGGACAATGGAAAGTTGAAACCTTACTGTTTGCAGAGTTGAGTCAATGCAAACTGTTTGCTGACAATGAGGGGAACCCTTTAGATAGAAATTCTGAGGAAATCGCTCAGAAACCGTCTCACTGTGTATTAACAATGACCTACAATACGTTCTTGATTGCCAGGAAGCATTTACCGAACGAAAGCCGGTTTGATAAACCCAAGAATTACTATGCGTAGGGATCAGCAAAGTCAGCAAACTCGAAAAACGTAAACCAAAAAAGATGAAACTTACAGTATACGTAAAGTACTATCCAAGGTAAATAATATCCATTTACCTTGGTTTTGATTCGGCATATTTAACAAAATGTAAACGGAGAAAAAAACTCCTGCTACTCGGATCGCGATAAGTTGGAAATGCTTCGATCACATGACAAGAACTGCACCGACGCTGATTAATCGGTTGGTTGGCTACACATTGTAAACATAGTAACAGGGGGTACCTTTTTGCAGTTCAACCCGCAAGAGTTTTATTATGGATCGCGATAACCAATGTGTAACACATCGGAAAACCCATAGTGATGGCTTCATAGCCCAAAAGACGATATTTTCGAAATTAAAATAGATGTTTTAATTCGTAGATATACAGGAAACCAACCAACAGGCAATATAATGCACCCCTTCCTGTTTTAATCACTGTATTGATGGCTTCGGACTCTCCTAGCTAATTTTTTCGAAATTAAAACTGGTGTATATAATTTTTCGATATTCACTTTTGTAAGTAGAAATCACTGTGATTTGAAAAACCTTCTTTAAGGGTTTTAACTGGCCAATGAAACAAATATACACCCGTGAATCTCTAATTGGTCACTATTAGAATGCTTTCTAATATTTTGACAAGTCCTGCATTATACTAGTCTTAAATTTCTCCATGGTTCGAATTCAGTACCAAGCCGATAGCACACCTCATTTTAAGTTATTAGGGAAAGATTTGAGGCATTTTGCGGAGTTTTGGTAAATTTTGTTAACTCAATTTATTTATCCATTTTGCAAATAAGCGAATTTAATTTAATTATCACTTTCGTAAATAAGTGAAACACACTTTGTAAACTATAGAAAAATTTTTACATTTTGACTGCACAGGATTTTGATACCCAGATTACATTGCTGAAGTATTAAAACATCGAGGCAGTAGGGTCATTTAGTTTGCCGATGATTAAACAATTTACATGCAGTTTTACTACGGGGGGTGATTTGTAATGTTTAGTACCTGCATATCTTGCGGCCCAGTAAAATTAATTTTATTTTAAAATTCTAAAACAAAACTCGTACATTGCAAACATCTTAGCCCTTTCTTGCTCATGACAAAAAATGTAATTTTATTAGAGTCAAAGCAAGAAGAAAAATATATGCTACTTTTTGATTTCAAATATTATTGCATCTTATTTTCTAGACAATTCACTGACGAAGGCCTTGTTTCTGGAACATCCTAACATAGCGGATCGGCATATTTATTACAATAACAATATTAATTGAAGCAGGAGAGCAAATGTCAACAGAATGGAGAAGTCTTAAATACCAATATAGATTTTATTAATCATAACTGGCGTTCATCAGCCCATATCCCGGACATGATAGACATAAGGTTATGCTTTGTAAAATGCCTCATTTTGTCAAATTTCTAAATACTGAATTTTAAAAAATCTTCGTTTGATTATGAAGTGATACACATCTCACTTTCGCGTTTCAGAGCAACTCACTTAATAACAGATCTCACCAGGATTAAACTGACTTGAGAAATTTAAAGAGTGAGCTGTGTTTCGTACTCAGCGGCCAATCCGCCAACGACCGCAAACCACAGCCTGTCATTTATGAACACAGCTACCGCCAGCCCGCCACCCTGTCACCACTATACCCAACAACTCAACAACAAGCAACAAATCCCCTCTTTATCTCTCTTTCAAGCATTCATTCATAAGTTCAATGTCTGATCAGAGGTTTAACCTAAGTTTAGTTAATGTCATTTTGCGCCCATACTATATTTTTTTCACCTTATGCAAACAATTTGTAAAATTCTCAAAGGCGAATTATTAAACACTTCGAGAAAAAATAAAATTAAAATTAAATCTCCCTTCATGTACAATCTTAAACATTTTCAGCCTGATTTTGGCTTGCTTTTTCCTCTTAAGACGAAACATTTTTAGATTCTAAAGCCTTTCTAAGAAGCTTACTATAAGAAGCTCATGAAATGGCAAGCCTCTCCAGAAAACGAAAGCAAAATCAGATTAAGTATTTCATGTCTGTGAAATTTAAGAGTTCTAGGGCTAGTATGGTCACAAAAGTATTAAAGAGAAAGTGATGGACTAGTAAATGAAAAAAGGTCGAAAACATTGACCTGCTTCAACTTCAATAGACTCTTTGCAAGTCTTGGCCTTTGCCAAGTGTGGAATATATTCTGCTTAGATATAAAGAGTTCCTGAAAAGCAGAAATTATAAGGAAGCTATTTGAAATAGAGCCAGGTATTGAACAGCGCAGGCTCGATATGTTAGCCAAACTAGTAGCCAACACGAATGAAAACAAACAGTAATAAGAAAAAAGATATAATATAAATAAGATGCTCGTTGGTTAAAAAAACAAATAGTAAATTTTAATCATTGCGCTATTCCATAAAATGAGCTGCGATCGTTCAGATCCATAAGTATCAAAAGAAAGAAAATTTTCCATATTTCTTCAACGACCGTGTTGGTTCTTATTGCAAATAATGTAGAGGGTGCATGGTAAAACGGCTTAAAGTTGTTATCTTTAAAATTTGCTCTTGCGGAAAGCAAAATTTATATAGTTAGTTGGAACCCCGCTTAGGTCATACCGGGAAGTAATGTAATTTTCAAAGTTGTCGCTCAGCGTTGGGACAACTAGCAAATTGGTGAAAGTTTGACTGGGAAATTAAGGTGTTTTGGCTGTTTCGCAAGAGTTTCAGACATACGCGCATGTGTGTAGCACACGGCTTGACGTCATTATCAACAAACGAACAGTTAGTGAGGTACACACGTCATCAAAGTAAACGAACAGGCCCAATACTTGTCACACTTAAATGACCATGACTTGAAACGTAAACAAGATTGGCAGCAAAACTTTATTTTTCATTTGCAATCTGAATTATTTAATTTCTTGATAATAATTTTTATGGGTAAAGTATCTTATAGACGTATAAGCCATCCAATGTCTTAACATTAGTTATCGCCAGCCATGATAAACATTTTGCGGGATATTGTAAATGCTGAACGGGTGTCACCCGCTGCTTTATTTACAATGCTTGTCAACCAACCGAACCATACCCTAATTATCGAATACTACGGATACGGAGAAATACTCACCAGAAGATGGAAGCTGAGAGGGTTAGCAAAGACGTCGACAAGAAGCAGTCCCAAGGCGATTGACACACAATCCAATAAAACGTGAAATCCGCCAAAGCCCACTCTGTATGAACGATTTCCCACATTCTAGATGCCAGATCGGCGAGAACATTCAACCTGTCTGCTATATGAGACACTTGAATTACAGAACCATTGTCGTGAGCACATAAACGAACGTATTTGGTGAGTTGAAAGAACGTCTGTAATCACGTATCACCCTGTTTAGCTAAATAAAAAACAACCTTCTGATTTTCCACCAGAAACTGAACCACATAACCCTTGAAAAAGGCGGGCAGAAACTAGCATGCAATTAAAACAGCCTTCTTTTCCAACACGTAAATATGAAGCGTTCGATCGCAACATGGCCAATGACACTTCCAAGTGCGAACTTCGAAAAAGAAACCCCAGCCACTGCAAGACGCAGCCGCTCTAGCCTGCCTTGATGGAGATGGAGGAGAAAAAGGAACACCCTTCAGGATAGTGACCTGCCGTGACCACAAGTTCAGATCTCTGAGTGCCAACAGAGAAATAGTCGTAGTCGATCATGTGGTGAGCTGCCACGACGCAGCGCTCTTGGAACTACACATTGAAACCTGACCAACTGAGAAAGCAGGACGCCCATGTTCCTGTTTGTCACAGCCCATCATCCACATATCGACCTGTCGGCACCATTGCTTGATTACCTCTATAACCTGAGTAAACACGAATGTTGCCGAATGGGATTACAAGAAACCAAATACGCACATTCAATACCTTGAAATCCAGATATCTACAATGTTCAGCTTAAGCAAGTCTGACGACGCTGCAAACGACAGAGTGGATCGAACAATGAATTGGTGTTCTCAACAAACTTGCTAAACGTCTAAAGGTATCATCCTGCAATGAGAGTGTACGCAAGTTCTTCCGCATAATTTCTGCTAGCGGCACACTGGACTTTGGAATGCCATTGGACAATCACGGACTTATGTTGCAACGTAGGCAAACAATTGAGTCTGCAGCATGCCATCATTGGATTAGTACGTAGTAGCCTTGACACGCAAAAGTTTGGAAGAGAGCAGACGCGACGACGGTGACCGAATCGGCGGCTGTGACCGAAGTGAGGGTGGTGGCTGAAGCGACCGAAGCGCAACCAACGAACGAATCGACGATGGTCAGCAAAGCGACGATGGCGACCGAAGCGGAGGCAACGACCGAAGTCACGATGCTGACCTCATCGCCGGCAATGACCGAAGTGACGATGGTGACTCAATCGACCGAAGTGCCGGCAAGGACCGAAGCGACGATGATGACCGAAGCGACGGTGGTGAACAAAGCGACGACGAGGAGCGAAGCGACGTCGGCGACTAAAGTGAAGAGGTGATGGGATCGGCGGCTGCAACCAAGCCGACGACGGCGACCGGGCCTGTGACCGCGACCGAAGTGACGACGGAGACCTTAGGTGTTATTGCTGATAGGGATGAAAATGATCTATACAAGATAAGTGTTAAAGCAAATATTCTGTGAAGATTTTTACGTAATCAGTTTGACATTTGTCCCGAGCGTTTATTGAACAACTCCGATGTCAATCAATCTCAGAAAATTTCCTTGCGTCAGGCTGTTACACAGGAGTCTAGCTCCTGTGTTGTAAAAATAAATGAAGTTTCTGTTAGAAATCTCTCAAGTAGAGTAATACAGAGTTGTGAAAAAACAGGTGCAAGTGTTTCGAAAATAGCATTTTGTGTTCAAGTTGGTCGCATTCTTCAATGTGCTCTACGAATAAGTGATGTATCTGACAAATATAATAAAGAAGATCCAGTATTTTATTTCAATTAACAAATCATTTTAGGCATTTTGTGAAATGACAGGACATCAAATTCAGTCATTTCGTGGAATGACTGAAAATTTTAGGCATTGATCCGGGACAAGTGGATGTTACGTCTGCGACGGGTGTTGTTACGGCAACTCCGGCTATACAAGGGCCGATCCGATCTGTTTTTGGAGGCGCCTTTACTGCATAATCTCACGCCAGAGACAAAAAGACTAACTCAGGATGTTTCCCTACACCAGTTGCCCAATACCACTGAAATGGACTTAAACATTTCTATTGCTCAGAAACAAGCTTTACTGGGGACATCACAGCAGAGAAAACAGCTTTTAATCTACATCCGGATACGTTAAAGTATGTTTCCGATGAAGAACTCAAGATGTTGCGTAACCTTGCATCCATATCGGAGTCGGTGGCTTCGGCAACTTCACGGCTTAATCCGATTCCATCGGCAACTATCACAACGGAATCATCCTCGCCTAAAGATACGCAGCCTCCGTCAATACCTTTCATGCTCCTTATACAGCCATTGATAGAGATATTGCACACCGTTTAAGACAGCATTCCATTTACGGATTGTTATCGTCTTTATCAGCTGACAGTTAGTCGTCGGTCGAGGAAGAGTCGGTGATTATAAGTGCGCAAGTACAGATCGCAGCTGCACTGGAGACAGAAACGGTTGTACCTCCGTACCACCGTCGCCACTACAGTATCGTGTCTTACTCCGCTGCACCTCTATCCGGATTATGACGCTGTAAGATTACAAACCATTGCGGCCTGTGCGTAACCCGAATCCGCAGGGTGTTGAGGTTTTACCAGGCATGTGGGAAGAAGCGTCTACAGTTGATTTTTGGGCTCCGGACTCTCCACTCAAAGACAATATTATATTTTATTGCCGACAATTCGCCTACTTCTATCACAGGATTTAAGCAGCAGGTTAGAAGGCTGTCGTTTTTCTTTGTAGCCCAGTCACAACAGCCTCCGGCTGTATTATGAGTCTATCTACGGCTCCCTGTGTTTTCAACTTTCTTCAAGCTAGGATGGACTAGTTCCAAACGCTCCAGGGTGTTCGTCCGCGTCTGTGGTCTCGGCTGCTACCGTCAAAAGTTTTACATGTTAAAACGGGTTTTTCAGTGGGGTCTCCTCTCTGGTTCTGGACAATTGGTGGGCAATTGTAATAGACTTGTCAAATCTCAATCAATTCATACACCTGTTATCGTTCAATACCGACACTCCACAGTTAATAAAATCTACCCTAAATCAGGGAATGTGGGCCATTTCAGCGGATCTGTCCGATAAATACCTACACATTCCGATGCACGAAGCGTTGCGTCGCTTTCTGGCTTTCAGGATAGGGGATCAAAACTATTGGTTTCTTGTCCTACCGTTCGGCTTGTCCACAGCACCGTTTGTGTTTACTCAATTCATTGGGTTGGGGTCGTCAAGTAGGTTTGCTTATTTTCCAATATCTCGACGACTGGTTTTTAGTGAACGGAGACAGGCAGGTTATTTTGGCTCAGTTAGACACACTAGCGAAACAGTGCGATATCCTGGATTTGTTGGTCAAGCGCAGCAAGTCAGAGTTGTTCCCGGTTCAACAAATAGAGTTCTTGGGGGAATTTCTAGATTTCTTAAGGGCCCTGGTGTTTCCCACTCAAAATCGCATGCATAAAATTGTGTGTATCATTGCACAAGTCGTATCTACTCCCGAGCCTTGCGTTTCCCAATCGCTCCTCGGTCTGTTGGTAGCAACGGAGAAGACAGTTGAGCTGGGGAGGAGTCATTTCTGGGAGATTCAACGGTTTGCGCTGAGGGGATTGTGTCGCGGAAGGTTGCCGAGTCATCCGATAATCTTCCCTTGTTCTTAGGGACCTCGATTTGTGGTCGTGTCAACTCAGTCTTCTCATTTCTCTTCCAGTCCATCGAAGTGGCACAGACCGATGCTTCTTGCAGCGGTTGGGGTTTCTTTTTCCAGGGACGCACCTGGAAGAGTCATTGGTCAATTCAGGAGCGCAGATTGCATATCAGTGTCTAGGAAATGAAGGCGGTGTTTATTGCTTGTCAAACTCTGGCCAAGTTTCTCAAGGGTCATGTTGTTAAGTTTCTGATCGACAATCAGACAGTGGTATCTTATTTGTATAAAACACGCCTGCACCGGCGTTGTCTTGTCTCACCAATCAGGTCCTGCTGTATGTTCGGTTGTTTCATTCAAAAATCACACATTGTAGGCAGCCTGAATGTTCTGGCCGATTTAGCTTGACGGGTGGGCGAGGTCTTTTATTGGATTGCAACCCAATCTCCGTTGGGAACATCCCAGGTCGATATCTTTGCCAATCGTTTTAGTTATCGTCTTCCGCTGTACATGTCTCTGTGTCGGGACTTAGCAGCAGTAGCGATCGATGCGTTGCTGTGTCGCTGGCCTGCAGCGGTGTTGTTTGCGTTTCCACCGTCCTCTCTCATGATGAAGGTTCTCATAAAGACTTGGCACGAGAGACCCCACCGTCTCTTGTTAGTAACTCCCGTTCATCCAGAACTGTCCTGTTTTCCTTTGTGCGTCAAGATTCTTCCAATTTCACTGTAGTATGGAAGTCTGTGCCAACCTCATTGGGAATATTATCATCCAAATCCTCAGCAGTTTTGTCTGAAACTATGGTGGATAAGTTTTCCTTCTTGAAAGCCAAGGGTTTCACTCAAAGAGTGATGCAGTGAATTGACAGGATTGACAAAGACTCCACGAATAAAGTCTACTTGTCACTTTGGTACTGTTTGAGTCATGGTATCTTGATAAGGATATCAGTCTTGTGGCAGCGATGGCAGTGGTATTGGCCAGTTTCTTTCTTTATTTGTTCGAAGTCAGGAAGGTGTCGGTTAGATATTATGATTTGTCCACGTGTGATGTATTGTCGGCTTTTACTTAAGTCCTTTCAACTAGAGCGCCCTGTTGCCGACAGTACGGTGGTGCCTCGGGATTTGTCGTTAGTTTTGAGGTATCTCGCCACTTTTTCCATCACTCTATCATTTCACATAAGTTACTTACCTTGAAAATTGTATTTTGCGTGGCACTGGCGTCGGATAACGCCGCGGGAAAATACACGCCTTACATAACTCTATAGGTCAAGTTAATGGTTCACTGGAGGCGGTGGTCCTAAAACCATTACCATTGATTCTGGGCAAGACGTTTATTGCGGCCTTAGATCCTTCCATAGCACCTATATCTAATTATATTGAGAAAACCATATTATTAACATATGATGATATAATTAAAGAACCTGAAGATGTAATTCAAAAGCGATTGTCAACTAAAGTTCATCAGCTTACACATGTATCCCACTCCTTGGTAATGCTAATGGTGTGTCAATGTGTGAGTTGCTTGTTGGGTCTCGCCAAACACGTTTTTTAAACACTGTCTGAAAAATTATACAACTGACGAGTTGTATAATTTGCAAATTCTTTGCAGGTTTGTTGATGCTGAATCAGTGATTCATAATAGCCCTCCTTCTTGGAGGCCTCCCCAGTACTCTGGCGGAAAGAAAACTTACAAGAAGAAGAAGGCCGCTTAGTAACTCTGTCTGTCACGTGACTGGTGCTGTGTAGGCTAGGCGCAGCAGCCTTTTGTAACATGGTCGTGTTTTATAGAGTGCGGCTTTGCACATTTTATAACACGCCACTGCGACCTGTTGCCACATGTGGGGATGCCGAATTCAACTATTTAGTTTTGTGTAGCTCTCTTATGGAAAAAGAGGGGAGGGTATTAGCTCGTATCAAACTGTATGTATGTGTGTTCGAGCTTGATATTGTTTGTTAATAATGGACACGTCGTGGTGAAACCCCACTTAAATTGTTATTTGCTATGGAATGGGCAGTTTGGGTGGGGCTCCGCTGAATTAAAAGATAAATTCAATTTCTTTTATGTTTGCCTTTCCGACGTAATGTCTTGTAGACGACGTGTCAACCAGTTCGTATGCATTGGTTGTTCAATTCCCCCCACCCATTCGAGTGTCCCATAGTGATGGCTTCGTGGTCTACCATACGATATTTTTGAAATCAAAACTGAAGTATCTAATTTCTTAATACTCATTTGTATGAGTAAAATATCTTGTAGACGTAGTAGCCATCACTAAATTATACACGTCCACCTCCTCATCAACTGGGATTGTGTGGTACGATAACTTGGGTATGGTCCGATGACATGATAAGAACTGCACCGACGAAGATTGGTCGGTTTTTGAGAACGCATTGTAAGCATGGTAACAGGGAATACTTGTTCTGTGCGGTTTATTTAACAAAATTTTTGTTATGGATCGCGATAACCAATGTTCAACACATTGGAAAACCCAGAGTGATGGTTTCTGCGTCTGCAAAATATTTTACTCATAAAAATGAGTATTAAGAAATTAGATACTTCAGATATAAGGGATACGACGACACCGGCTTCGACGATACAGACTGAATAGGCGCGTGTATGGAGGGTGTTCACCTGAAAAACATGCGACCCCATCGCTGAAGTAACATCCACCTGATGGATATCAACGAGGTAAATTCCTACGATGAGAACGTCAGCATAGCAAGAGTCAGTGGTTTCGGTTTGAGTTTAGGCTTCCTTGATTTCGTTAAAGCATGTTTACCTGGTTCTTCAATCACAGTCGCACTCGCTGGTTGTTGCGACGCTGATGACAACTACGTTCTTTTGACTCCTTCTGCTGTAGTAGGAAGAAGAAGAGTGCAAGGATCTATACCCCAGCGAAGAAAACACGTGCTATATCTTGTGTGTGGATCACCGGTCCACGTGACATTAGACATAAGTCCGGATTCGGCTGATGCTCTACAACAGAAAGCAACTTACATCAGTATGTAATTACAAGCGTTGGTGCCGTACAAAGTCATCAACACAAGGCAAACCACGATCTAATCACTTGTGATTACATCAAAGCATTGGTAATAGTGATATGGCGTTAACACGTGATCAAGACGTTACGCGAGCGATAAGTCGCAAACACAGCGACACTGTGTCGATACCCGTCTCAGCGCAGGGGGACACGTGACCGAGTAGCTGCGAGTCCGACTGCCAACCAGTCGCAATCACGGGTCGTGACAGTGATGACTCACTATCTGCACGATAAGTAACAGCAACGACCCGTCACAAGGTCAACCCCGTCAGTCACGGGTCGTGACAGTCACGACCGGTCACTGTCACGTGATGTGACTGCAACGGCCCTTTGCCACCGCCACAGTTCGAGACAGACATAATAACAAAATGCATAGTTATCGATCACGTGACCGTGATGAGCCAACACAACGACGGCACTTCAACGAGACCATCGACATTGCAACACACGTGACAGTGCCTTGTCTTGACAATAGCGTATGCTAAAGGAAATAAGCACGTGTGATGGGTGGCTGTTATAACGACATCGATACCTGTTCGGGTTGTCAAGGTTAGGGGAATCCTCGTACAGTGATACAGAGACGATGCATTTAAGCTGTCACACCTGCATCGACCCGACACAGTGTCGAGATGGCGTCCCACATAGGCGGTCCGAGAGCTGTACTAGAGGCAAAGCGAGCGAATCCACTACTGGGCACTGTGTCAAATCGCCGCAACACGTACACGCCTGACACAGAATGAGACAGTGATGGCAACCACTCCAAGAAAAAACGCTCCAATATTGGCCACGTTTGAGACCGATGTGGATGCAAGCGCATACCCAACGATCCAGCAATGCCCTATTTCTAGCAGAAGGGAAGAAAGACGGTAAAACCTTTAAACTATTCTGTTTGCAGAGCCGACCCGATGCGAACTAAGAGTTGACCATGAGGAAAGTGTTACAGGATTTGTGAGGAAAGCAGAAAGCATCTCACTGTAAATTACCTACAACACACTTATGTTCTTGATGCCTAGAAAGCAAGTTCCGATCGAAAGCCGTCCTGACAACACCCAGAATCACTTCGTGCAGGAATCAGCAAAATCAGCAAATCGTAATCCGTAAACAAAAATAGACCGTTCTCGCTACCGAGTAGCGAAAATTACACTTGGGGGTCACAAAAAAATACGATTCAAAACTCTTGATTAATTACATATCGTCTTTTAGGCCCAAAAGGGTCGCAAATAAGCTCAAAATCGTTCTATCTCTAACCGTTTTCAAGATAATGGTCAACTTCCGGTTTTTGACCATGGAAGAGGAGGTCAAGGTCATCGAAATATCTCTTACATATCATCTTTTAGACCCAAAATCTCTAACCGTTTTCGAGATAATGGTCAACTTCTGGCTTTTTTTTACTTTGACCATGGCCGAGAAGGTCAAGGTCACCAAGGACTCCTGACACATCGTCTTTTAGTGCCAAACGGTCGAAAATAAGCTCAAAATCGCTCTATCTCTAACCGTTTTCGAGAAAATTGTCAACTTCCAGTTTTTGTCGTTGACCACGTCCAAGGAGTTCAAGGTCATGAGGTACCTCTTACATATCGTCTTTTAGACCCAAAAAGTCTAAAATGAGCTCAAAATCGATGTATCTCTAATCGTTTTTGAGATAACGGTCCACTTCCGGTTTTTTACTTTGACAATGGCCGAGGATGTCAATCGTACTCCAAGGTCATGGTTAAAACATGCGGATTTTACGGCGTCAAATTACTCTTTATCATTGAGCCAAATTTCATCACTCTTTAGTAATTGGTAAAAACCCAAACGCTGCAGCCAACTTTAACTTGCACACACATGCTGTGATAGCTTTCATTGAGAGTTGGGCGATCAATACTCCGAGGCTGACATCACGCCAGTTTAAACTACTGCTCTCAGCTTCCTGCCGCCTCTTTCGCAAATTTGTGGGGAATTCGGTGTTCTGGGCCACTCCCTTCCCCCTAAGTCATACTATGTGAGCACCCCCTTCCCCCTCCCCTCAGGATTTACTATGCCAGAACCTCGCATAAACATATATTTTGTGATTTTTGCATATTTACACATTTCTGACGATTTTGAACATTTTTGGGGTTTTTTACCTCCCATCCACTCCCGTCGGTGGGAAAATTTTGTGAATTTTGCATATTTATAAGTTATAGACAATTCTGAACATTTTTGATTTTTTGACCTCTTAGCCACAACCACTCAGCCCCCCCCCTCCCACGGGAAAATTTTGTGACTTTTGCATATTCACACATTTCAGATGATTTTGAACATTTTTGGTTTTTTGACCTTCCGACCCCACCTTTGTGGTAAAAATTACAAAATTTTGTTATTCTTGCATATTACACGTTTTAGACGATTCTGAACATTTTTGGTTTTTGACCTCCCGATCCCTTCCCCCCCCCCCCCCAACCGTGGAAAAATTTTGAAATTTTGTGATTTTCGCATATTTACACGTTTTAGACGATTCTGAAAATTTTTGTTTTTTTTTATTTAACGACCCACCCCCCGCTCCCCTCGGAGGGAAAATTTTGTGATTTTTGCATATTTATCCGTTTCAGACAATTCAGAATATATTTTTACCTTCCGACCACCCTCACCTGCCATCGGTAGGAAAATTTTGTGATTTTTGGCATATTTACACCTTTCAGACGATTCTGAACATTTTTGGTTTTTTTATCTGCCGACCCCCACCCCCCATGGAAAAATTTTGAAATTTTGTGATTTATCCATTTCATACGATTCTGAACATTTTTGGTTTTTGAATTCCCACCCCCCCCCCCACCCCGTGGGAAATTAATTTGCCATATGGCTAGCATGGCAACTTGAACAGCGCATAACTTTAAAACTACTTGACCGATTTGAGCCATTTTTCACTATAACGTTCAGCTAGACTTGGTTGGTTGGTCGGATGGTTGTTGGTTGGTTGGTTGGTTGCTGTTAGTTGGTGTTGGTTGGTTGTTTGCTTGGTTGGTTGGTTGTTGGTTGGTTGTTGGTTGGTTGTTGTTGGTTGGTTGTTGTTAGTTGGTGTTGATTGGTTGGTTTTTTGGTTGGTTGGTTGGTTGATTGTTGGTTTGTTGGTTGGTTTTTGTTGGTTGGTTGGTTGTTATTGGTTGTTGGTTGGTTGTTGGAAGATGGGAAGTGAAAATTTGAGGTAAATGAAATTCTTTGCTATATATTGGTATTTATTTTTTTCTTTGGTTGGTTATGTTGTAAGACCGCGCCCATTCAAACATGTAGTCGAATGGCAAGCCCATTCAAACATGTGGTAGAGTTATTTATAAACATATTAGGACATAGTGTGTCCAACCTTGAGTGTGACATCTCCGTATGAAATTGGGAACTTTGAAATCAAGTTGGCATAAATGATAGAAAAAACTGATACTATTGCTGACCGGAAGTGACGTCATGAAGTAATGTCTGTCGTTGCTGTTAATTGTTGTCGGTTGTTGTTGTCTTCATATATTTACGTTTAAAGACTTTTTGTCATTTGAAAGGTGGATGTGGAATCGAAAAGATGTATAAATGCAACATTTGTTCGAAATCTTACTACTGGCCACAAGGTCTTAAAAGGCATTTGAATCAAGCACACACTTCAGAAGTGGATGAAGAATGGGAGATGGATATTGAAAACCCTGTTAACCACCTTTCACGGAAACTTTACATGAGTCTACTATAGAAAGCTAAAGGGTCTATATTGTTGACATTAATACACATGCGTGTACACAATGTGGTGCATTATACAACAGCGAAGAAGCTTTGTTCAAACATATGGAGCAGTGTGGTGAGGGTGTTGATGACAGCAGTTCAGACAGCAGTTCTGGCAGTGAATCAGAAATAGACTCTGTTTGGCATGATATGGTTCAAGAAGTCTACGATGACTATGATGACAAATTTCAAGAAAAGGTTTTAGAATGTGAAGAACAAGGACTTGAAGATGTGCGTGAAATAGCAAGTGATGACCTTCGATCCATTTGTAAGCGTGGACTAAAACAACTGTTCATGAGATTATTCAAATATACCCAACGTCTAGAACAAAACCAACATTATCAAACCATTTGAGAGGACTTTAATTACTTTGTTAACGAAAAACATTATAAGTATTCAAATGCACTAAAGGCGGCTATAAGGAGAAACGATGCATTCTTTGAAGAGCTCCTAGATAAGGAGAAGGATGACAGCAGTGATGAAGAAAGTGGTATGGACAGTGAGGGGCAACATAGTGGACAAGATGAGGAAAAATAGACTTATTTGACTAAACTTTACAATAAAGACTATATAAATCAGCAAATGTTGTAATATTTTATTAACTTAAGCGTTGTGCATTTAAGTTTATTAATATATGTCTTGCTTTTGATGTTAAACATATGAAGTCGCAAGAGGTTATGGTCCCTATTTCACCATAACCATACATCATATGTTATATATTATAATGAAGTATTGTATTATTATGTATCTTAGTGAACTATTGCATGAGAAAAATAAAAAGTTGAAAAGCATCATATATGTTTTTATTGACTATTACAAATATTTACACTTATGCACAATTATGATAAAAACAAAAATATTCATCCCGAAAATTGTATTTTGTCCCGTAAATTGTATCCATTAAATAACATCAACAGCCACCTTTATATGACGTAGTATGGTGTCACTTCTGCAGTGTGACGTCACTTCCACGTCACGTTTATGTTTAGAAATTGCTTATTGACATACCTGGCAGTATAGCTATCACTTTCAATAAAAAATAACTTTCGGGATAAATATTTTTACACCGCCTGGTACATAGTCATTCCGAAAATCCAGGATGGCGGTTGTGGTAGAACCCACATTTATACACTACTTCCAAATACATATTATGTTAATACTTGTAACATAAGAGCCCACTCACAAGAACTTTAATTGATATAAGTTTGCAAATATTATAAAAACTGACTTCACATCAGCATAGATTGATAATGTTAATTCATTTCATAATCAACATATTAAGCATAAAGACAATTTTATTTGAACTACATATCAAATGTACATGTCGATTTGGGTCAAAGGTAAGATTGGAATTTTTGCCAAGCCTCAAAAACTTCGCTCCAATCTTCTGCATTGAATGTGATGAAATCATAGCATCCACTAAGCTCGTCATACTGTTGAAACTGTGTACAGCGTTCACCTTCCTGCTCAATGACTTTCATACAAAGATCTTCTGAGACTTGCAGATGAAATCCTGGTATTGGTAAAGATTCAAAAGAATCCTTCACCACAGCTTGATCTTCAGAAGATAAGATAATGTAAGTTCCACGATAACAGATGACTAGTTCACCTAAGTGATCCAGAGATAGTTTCACGTTTGAATTCATGATGATAAATGAGTTCTACGCAACCATCTTCTGACAGTCACTGCATTTATACACATTTATACACATCTGAAGCATGAGATCCACTGACGTCATTTGCTTCTTCAGCATTTGCCCATGTTTTAATGACAACAAAATTCCCTTCTTGGTAGAATGTAACCTCCCAGATGCATGATCCGTAATATATTCACGAATGTTAACCATCACTTTCTTTTGATATTTCGCAGATTTAATATATATTTCTCCATGGGTATCATAACTGGTAAATCGTCTACACTCATCTTCTTCATGTACTTTGTAGTGGCAGCTTTACGCTCAGGTTCACGCTTCATTTTAGGCACTTTCTTAATTTTTCGCTTTTTACACGGCGACGTCGTAGCTGGTAACTCATCTCTTTTTATCTTTCTAAATTGTGCTCGCCTTTGACGCTGCTGCATTAGTAGTGACATCATCTCAAACTTTACCATGGGCATTGCCTCAGACTTTGCTGCAGGTATTGTCTCAGGCTTTGCTATAAAATTGTCTACAGGCATTGTCTCAGACTTTTCTGCAGGCATTGCCATAGATGGTAGTTGTTGTTCACTCACTGCAGACATGTTCACTCTTCAGTATTTTGATATAGAATGTGTGTTACGTCTGAGGACGGGTACCTTTGATGCTCTATAGGGAGATGGACACACTATGTCCTAATCTGTTTAGGAATAACTTTACCATATTTTTGAATGGGCTTGCCATTCGAACACAAGTTTGAATGAGCTTGCCATACGAATACACATTTGAATGGGCACGATCTTCCCACATAACCAACCAAAAAAATATATATATAACAAATAAACATACATAAGAAGGAATTTCTCTTACCTCAGATTTTCACTTCCCATCTTCCAACAACCAATACCAAACAACCAAGCAACAACCAAACAATAACAAACAACCAAGAAACAACCAAAAACAACCAACCAACCAACAACCAACCAATTTTAGCTGAATGTTTTAGTGAAAGAATGGTTCAAGTCGGTCAAGTAGTTTTAAAGTTATGCGCTGTTCAAGTGGTCATGCTAGCCAAAAACCAAAAATGTTCAGAATCGTATAAAACGGATATATATGCAAAATCAGAAAATTTCAAAATTTTTCCACGTGTGGGGGAGGGGGAGGGGGGGAGGGAGGTAAAAAAACCAAAAGTGTTCGAAATCGTTTGAAATGTGTAAATATGCAAAAATAACAAAATTTTTGTTACCGAGGGAGGGAGGGGGCGGTCGGAAGGTAAAAAAACAAAAATGTTTAGAATTGTCTGAAGCGGATAAATATGCAAAAATCACAAAATTTTCCTACCGAGGGGGGCGGGGGCGGTCTGGAGGTAAAAACACCAAAAATGTTCAGAATCATCTAAAACGTGTAAATATGCAAAAATCACAAATTTTCAAAATTTTTCCACGGGGGGTAATCGGGAGATCAAAAGCCCAAAAATGTTCAGAATCGTCTGAAACGTGTAAATATGCAAAACTCACACAATTTCACAATTTTGCCACGGGTTTGCAGTGGTCGGAAGGTCAAAAAACCAAAATGTTCAGAAACGTGTAAATACGCAAAAATCACAAAATTTTCCTAACAAGGAGGAAGGGGGGGGCGGGTTAGGGAGGTCAAAAAAGTTCAGAATCGTCTGAAACGTGTAAATACGCAAAAATCACAAATTTTTCCAGGTGGGGTGGGGGGGGGTTCTTACATCCTGTGTCCAAGGGGGTGCGGATGGAGAGGGAGGGGAGAGGGGAGGGGAGGGGAGGGCGATCTTCACATAGTATGTCCTAGGGGGGGGGAAGGGAAGAGTGGCCTAGAACACCCATTTCCCTACTACTTTTGTCGTTTTTTACTTGAAAAATTAAACGAATTTTAAAAAAAAATACATTGCTTATTATATGCAAATTTAATCTTTCTAGCCCTAACGGCCTCTGACTAGTTGTATGGACAAACTAAAAAAGCGGAAAAAACATGCCATAACTGCGGCTAAAAATTTCCTACACATTCAAAACAGTAGGGGATTTTGGCAAATCCACGAGTGTAACAAGCTGAAACTTACAATATACACAAGGTACTATTTCAGATAGATAAAGTGCAAAAAGTATTCAGTTCAGCTTCCATCATAATAAAAAATATTGACGGTGAGAAAAACCTTGCTTTCGGATCACGATAAGATGTGAATGGTTCGATCAGGTGACTGACACTGCACAGACACTGGTCGATTGGTTGGCAACGCATTTTAGACACCGCGAAGTTTACATTTTTGCAATATCCCATAAAATTATTTATTATGGATCGCGATAACCAGTGTTGACACACTGGAGAAGATATAGTGATAGATTCATAGTCTACAAGCCGATATTTTCAAAATTGAAATTGCAAATTACAATACTCGGATGCCTTTTATTTAACATTTCAATACAACTGAAATTATGCCATTAAATTTATTCGAGTAAGTAAATATTTTTTACAGGAAAATTTAAAAAATACATTGAATGTTGACAATCATTATCATATGGTCGTTTCCCTTGATAACTGTGGTCGAGATATCTCCAGATATTTCTCATTACGCATTTTGTACACATAATATTTTGCTTTCATAGTTCTAATTGTTTTGATGATGGCATCACCCTCGAACGAATATGCCCTAGGTATCTATAATCATTAGGTTTCTTCAAAACATTACAATCAGAAACATATTTTTAGGACATGGTTTGATCACCACTTGCAATCACCATAAACGGGTCGCGTAGCTTAGTGAATGCATGTCATAAAAAGAATCACTTGTATAAAATTTTCATAACAAGTAAATCAGCTGTAAATGAAGCTAAATACAAACGTTATAAAAATAAACTTACTTCAGTACTAAGATATTGCGAAAGGAAATATTATTCTGAATTGTTAGTAAATAATAGAAACAATGTAAGAGAAACTTGGAATATTCTCAACAAGGTCATTAAAAGGGATAAAATTATGACCCTATACCAGATAGATGCTTCAAGGACAACAGAGAAGTGGTTAGTGGGGTAGAAAATATCGCCCAAGAATTTAACAAATTTTTTGTGGGTATTGGTCCAAAATTAGCATCCAAAATTCCAAATGTAAAGGATGTTACTTTCTTAGATTTCTTAGATAAAAAAAATCAGTCATCCTTTTTTATTCACCCTGTTGATCAAAATGAAGTGATAAGGGTTGTAGCAAACCTGCAAAATAAGGCATCAAAAGACTATAATGGTTTATCAATGAAACTCGTAAAAAATATTATTCATCTTATCAGCTTACCTTTTAGCCATATTTGTAATCTTTCTTTTTCCTCTGGTGTTTTCCCAGACGGTATGAAAATCGCGAAAGTATTGCCATTGTTTAAAAATGGTGATAAAAAGTGTCTTAATAACTATAGGCCTGTATCTCTTCTCCCTCAGTTTTCCAAAGTTTTAGAAAAATTATTCGAGGAAAGGCTACAAAAGTTTGTCGGTAAGCACGAAATTCTTACAAATAGTCAATATGGCTTTCGATCATCTAGATCGACTAATCTTGCATTGATAGAACTAATCGAAGAAATCAGTAACTCTTTGGACCAAAAGAAGCACACCGTTGGAGTTTTTATTGATCTTCGCAAAGCTTTCGACACTTTGGATCATAGCATATTGTTACAAAAATTGGAAAATTATGGTGTCCGGGGTGTGGGTCTCAAATGGTTATATAGTTATTTGAAAAATAGAAAGCAATTTGTACAAATAGATGATACTGTTTCATCGCTGTCGGACATAGTTTGTGGAGTGCCTCAGGGATCTATATTAGGACCATTGTTATTTATTGTATATATTAATGATATCTGTAACGTCTCTGAAATTTTGAGATTCATTTTGTTTGCAGATGATACGACTATTTTTAAAAGCGGTGAGAACTTAAACGATTTAACCTCCTTGATCAGTGAGGAATTATGTAAATTGCAGACATGGTTCAATGTAAACAAGCTTTCGTTAAATGTCGAAAAAACTAATTATATTGTGTTTAGCAATCATAGAGATCTCGTGACAGATTCATGTAATGTATCTATTAATCGCCAGCCAATTGGAAGAGTACAAAGTACTAAATTTTTGGGTGTTATAATTGATGAAAAACTAAGCTGGAACGAACAAATAACCAGAGTATCAGAAAAATTATCCAAATCACTCGCGATCATGTATAACGCTAAACCGTTGATAGATAAATCTTCATTATTGTCAATTTACAACTCACTGTTCTTGCCGTATCTAACCTACTGCTGTGAAGTGTGGGGAAATACTCACAAAACTAAGATTCAAATACTGTATACAAAGCAAAAAAAAGCAATCAGAATAATAAATAATGTTGGCTTTTATGACCATACTAATCCCTTATTTATAAGTTGTAATCTCCTAAAATTTGTTGATCTTGTCAAATTAAGAACTGTAGGTATTGCTTATAAAGCAAGTCGATCACTATTACCCATTAATTTGGTGAAATATTTTGAAAAGAATATAACAAATTACAGCACCAGACAAGTTGCTAACTTCAAAACAAATCGTGTACGAACTAGTTTGAAATCACATTGTGTGTCCATCACTGTTGTAAAAAATTGGAACTCATTACCAGCTAACATAAGATCATGTCGATCTATTTCCAGTTTTAAATGTCATTTGAAAAAGTATTTTCTCTTGTCGTATGAAGATGTTAATTAGCTGTTAATCTGCACGAACATAGCGTTTCAAACATAGCATTTCCAAATTAGTATTATTCGCATTGAATATTTTGATATTGTTCCGTAACGTTGTAAGGGTGAGCTCTTAGTAAAAGTTATTGCAACTTCTAGCTTCACCCTTCTAATTTTTTTTTATGTACTCGTTAAGTGTTACCTTAAAATACCGTTTTTTCTACCATGTGCTATATATATATATATATATATATATATATTGTTTGTATGTATTTTGCATGTATTGTACTGAGATATAAAAAAATTAGAATAAACTACAATCAATCAATCAATCAATAAACGGGTCTTGAAATTGAATTTTGCCAGCTGCATAGCCTGCAGTGGAAACGGGTCTCTCAACAGCTGAAAAGAGGCAAGATAACATAAGAAAAGAGTTTCGGTTTTTCTTCACAACCAGATTTTTTTATAGAAGCGGTCTGAGTATAACATCTATGAAGTACTTTATCACATTAGCATAAATTTTGCCAAAACAAGTCAAATTGGTTAATAAGTAACTGAAATGTGTTGAGCGATAATACAAGTTCAAGAAAATTAAACATAAACTAATATGGATTTTGGTAACGACTGGTCGGTTTAGTAAGCATAAAGCCCACAGTATGTCATTCAGGGTACTCGTTTAATTAACGAGTCACCATTACTTTGATGAGAGATGTTTGGTGAATAACTTACAACGTGTGCAACTTCGCAGTTTTCCTGATAAGCCAAATCACACTTTCAACACCCTTTGAACCAATGTAGAAAAAAAACCCGAAAGATTTTGCGAGTATACACATCTCTTTTCACTTGTCAGAACAATTCAAAAATATTTTCCCAAAGGACTTGTTAGATATTTTTATTTATGTCATTCATTTGCCTGCCGGACCATCTCGATCAAAGCAGAGATCGTCTGAGCTAGTTGAGATGTCCCGAAAAAATAACAAGATGAGTTCACAAATTAATTAACCAATAACACGTTGAGAAATGTCAGTAAATCATTTTAATTCAAATTCCAGGTGTTAACCTGAGAAGTCAAGAGAAGTCACTAGAAGCATTACCTGAACCGTTATCTATAAGTGCAATTACTTGTATTTATCAAAATCAGTTCGCATGTTTTGATTGAATATTATTCACAAGATGCGTAAGACCTACGTACAGCAAGGTATAGCAAGTAAACATGGAAAACCCAGGAGCGGCTTTGAGAAGCAACCCAAATCAGCCAGAAAACTGGTTCCATAAGAACACCATCGAGTTCCATCAAGGCCGTTTAATATGCTTTGGTGAAATCGTTCACAAGATGCAAACAACCGACAAGTATGACAGTGTTGAAAGTAAAATACAACGGTAACCATAATTACCCACTCAATATCGTCAAAATCTGATCAGTGTTAGAGCTCATCCATATGAACACTCAAATCTAGGTTTGTCAAAGTTTTCACACACGCACAGACGAGCAGATTCAAGTCAACAACACTGTATCCTTCCTAAACTAATCAGGTCATGGCGTAAAAAGTGTAATTAGTAGTTCTGTAATTCTAAAAATAGCACGCATGGAAAACCAAGGCCAGCAGAAAACTTCCGGTTCGTTAGACTGCAGTATATTGAGCTGGTAATACACGAAATTACCATAAAAATGCGGAAAATATAAGACCAATCAGTAATGTATTAATTGAATAAATTAATAAAGGTAATGCCCCCTCCCAACCCCGGCCATCTGAATTGAAGTTGAGAGAGCGTCGGGCCATCACTAATTTCGCACACTGAATTATGCAGCATTCAACAAGTTGATTCAGATCAGATAACTGATCTACGCGACTTATGACCTACCTGCCCGACTTTAATTCGTTCTTTGATTGCCTGCTACCGGTTATAAAGGGGCACGGGACTGTGATTAGCCTTATGGAACATACAAATAACCTGCGATTTCACCACATGCATCTCTAATTTGGCCATATCAGGTAACCGAAATTGATCCTGAAAATTACACTATTTCACTTTTTCTGGATGATTGCAGATAGCCATTTGCCTGTCGGACCATCTCGATCAAAGCAGAGATCGTCTGAGCTAGTTGAGATGTCCCGAAAAAATAACAAGATGAGCTCACAAATTAATTAACCAATAACACGTTAAGAAATGTCAGTAAATCATTTTAATTCAAATTCCAGGTGTTAACCTGAGAAGTCAAGAGAAGTCACTAGAAGCATTACCTGAACCGTTATCTATAAGTGCAATTACTTGTATTTATCAAAATCAGTTCGCATGTTTTGATTAAATATTATTCACAAGATGCGTAAGACCTACGTACAGCAAGGTATAGCAAGTAAACATGGAAAACCCAGGAGCGGCTTTGAGAAGCAACCCAAATCAGCCAGAAAACTAGTTCCATAAGAACCCTATCGAGTTCCATCAAGGCCGTTTAACATGCTTTGGTGAAATCGTTCACAAGATGCAAACAACCGACAAGTATGACAGTGTTGAAAGTAAAATACAATGGAAACCATAATTACCCACTCAATAGCGTCAAAATCTGATCAGTGTTAGAGCTCATCCATATGAACACTCAAATCTAGGTTTGTCAAAGTTTTCACACAGGCTTTGGTGAAATCGTGTTCACAGGGACAGCGTGACGCACAGACGAACAGATTAAAGTCAACAACACTGTATCCTTCCTAAACTAATCAGGTCATGGCGTAAAAAGTGTAATTAGTAGTTCTGTGATTATAAATAAGAATAGCACGCATGGAAAACCAAGGCCAGCAGAAAACTTCCGGTTCGTTAGACTGCAGTATATTGAGCTGGTAATACACGAAATTACCATAAAAATGCGGAAAATATAAGACCAATCAGTAATGTATTAATTGAATAAATTAATAAAGGTAATGCCCCCTCCCAACCCCGGCCATCTGAATTGAAGTTGAGAGAGCGTCGGGCCATCACTAATTTCGCACACTGAATTATGCAGCATTCAACAAGTTGATTCAGATCAGATAACTGATCTACGCGACTTATGACCTACCTGCCCGACTTTAATTCGTTCTTTGATTGCCTGCTACCGATTATAAAGGGGCACGGGACTGTGATAAGCCTTATGGAACATACAAATAACCTGCGATTTCACCACATGCATCTCTAATTTGGCCATATCAGGTAACCGAAATTGATCCTGAAAATTACACTATTTCACTTTTTCTGGATGATTGCAGATAGCCATTTGCCTGCCGGACCATCTCGATCAAAGCAGAGATCGTCTGAGCTAGTTGAGATGTCCCGAAAAAATAACAAGATGAGCTCACAAATTAATTAACCAATAACACGTTAAGAAATGTCAGTAAATCATTTTAATTCAAATTCCAGGTGTTAACCTGAGAAGTCAAGAGAAGTCACTAGAAGCATTACCTGAACCGTTATCTATAAGTGCAATTACTTGTATTTATCAAAATCAGTTCGCATGTTTTGATTAAATATTATTCACAAGATGCGTAAGACCTACGTACAGCAAGGTATAGCAAGTAAACATGGAAAACCCAGGAGCGGCTTTGAGAAGCATCCCAAATAAGCCAGAAAACTAGTTCCATAAGAACCCTATCGAGTTCCATCAAGGCCGTTTAACATGCTTTGGTGAAATCGTTCACAAGATGCAAACAACCGACAAGTATGACAGTGTTGAAAGTAAAATACAACGGTAACCATAATTACCCACTCAATAGCGTCAAAATCTGATCAGTGTTAGAGCTCATCCATATGAACACTCAAATCTAGGTTTGTCAAAGTTTTCACACAGGCTTTGGTGAAATCGTGTTCACAGGGACAGCGTGACGCACAGACGAACAGATTAAAGTCAACAACACTGTATCCTTCCTAAACTAATCAGGTCATGGCGTAAAAAGTGTAATTAGTAGTTCTGTGATTATAAATAAGAATAGCACGCATGGAAAACCAAGGCCAGCAGAAAACTTCCGGTTCGTTAGACTGCAGTATATTGAGCTGGTAATACACGAAATTACCATAAAAATGCGGAAAATATAAGACCAATCAGTAATGTATTAATTGAATAAATTAATAAAGGTAATGCCCCCTCCCAACCCCGGCCATCTGAATTGAAGTTGAGAGAGCGTCGGGCCATCACTAATTTCGCACACTGAATTATGCAGCATTCAACAAGTTGATTCAGATCAGATAACTGATCTACGCGACTTATGACCTACCTGCCCGACTTTAATTCGTTCTTTGATTGCCTGCTACCGATTATAAAGGGGCACGGGACTGTGATAAGCCTTATGGAACATACAAATAACCTGCGATTTCACCACATGCATCTCTAATTTGGCCATATCAGGTAACCGAAATTGATCCTGAAAATTACACTATTTCACTTTTTCTGGATGATTGCAGATAGCCATTTGCCTGCCGGACCATCTCGATCAAAGCAGAGATCGTCTGAGCTAGTTGAGATGTCCCGAAAAAATAACAAGATGAGCTCACAAATTAATTAACCAATAACACGTTAAGAAATGTCAGTAAATCATTTTAATTCAAATTCCAGGTGTTAACCTGAGAAGTCAAGAGAAGTCACTAGAAGCATTACCTGAACCGTTATCTATAAGTGCAATTACTTGTATTTATCAAAATCAGTTCGCATGTTTTGATTAAATATTATTCACAAGATGCGTAAGACCTACGTACAGCAAGGTATAGCAAGTAAACATGGAAAACCCAGGAGCGGCTTTGAGAAGCATCCCAAATAAGCCAGAAAACTAGTTCCATAAGAACCCTATCGAGTTCCATCAAGGCCGTTTAACATGCTTTGGTGAAATCGTTCACAAGATGCAAACAACCGACAAGTATGACAGTGTTGAAAGTAAAATACAACGGTAACCATAATTACCCACTCAATAGCGTCAAAATCTGATCAGTGTTAGAGCTCATCCATATGAACACTCAAATCTAGGTTTGTCAAAGTTTTCACACAGGCTTTGGTGAAATCGTGTTCACAGGGACAGCGTGACGCACAGACGAACAGATTAAAGTCAACAACACTGTATCCTTCCTAAACTAATCAGGTCATGGCGTAAAAAGTGTAATTAGTAGTTCTGTGATTATAAATAAGAATAGCACGCATGGAAAACCAAGGCCAGCAGAAAACTTCCGGTTCGTTAGACTGCAGTATATTGAGCTGGTAATACACGAAATTACCATAAAAATGCGGAAAATATAAGACCAATCAGTAATGTATTAATTGAATAAATTAATAAAGGTAATGCCCCCTCCCAACCCCGGCCATCTGAATTGAAGTTGAGAGAGCGTCGGGCCATCACTAATTTCGCACACTGAATTATGCAGCATTTAACAAGTTGATTCCGATCAGATAACTGATCTACGCGACTTATGACCTACCTGCCCGACTTTAATTCGTTCTTTGATTGCCTGCTACCGGTTATAAAGGGGCACGGGACTGTGATTAGCCTTATGGAACATACAAATAACCTGCGATTTCACCACATGCATCTCTAATTTGGCCATATCAGGTAACCGAAATTGATCCTGAAAATTACACTATTTCCCTTTTTCTGGATGATTGCAGATAGACAGGTCATGCTTCATGAATGTGACGTGAAGCGGTAAAAATAAGCTTCGACTGACATTTAATAAGGCAGCTCCCTCCACATCCTTTAAACTAAATGAAAAGTCTGGCAAAATTAAAAGCACTTTTTTAACGACATTCCAACAAAAGTAATTAAAGTTTTGCAATTCAATACGTGGTAATATCGACATTGCGGGCCCTCAAAGCGAACGAAGGTGACGTGTGTAGGGGTTTCAATGTTAGCTTTGAAGCGGAGACCCAGGCCATCCATATGGATCCGCTTCTTGGAGCTATCCGGATGGATGCTCCGTGGTAACTAAAAATTTGTTGGGTTAATATTTAAAGAATGTATAAAGAAAATGCTCATAGTTTAATTTAAAATTTAATGAGTGAGTTTTAAAATCGTTTTACGTACAAGCCTAAAACGTAGCCCCATGTGCTCGATAACCAGTCAACCAATCATAGATCTTCATAAATCTGTGCACCTCATTTCGATTCTTCGGAATTAATGTCTACAATGTTGACAGCATCTGACAGAGCACCTTGCACTGATTTTGACTGACTGATAATGCGAGTTTTTTTGTGTATCCAAGATCAATTTGTTGATTTCTGTTAAATGAGTCGCTTATGCTGAACGGGATATGTCATGTTAAAATGTTAAAAAATTGAGTTGTCGGCAAGGCGGCATTTTAATTTCGCAATCTTACCTATAGAGAACTTCGTGAAATCGTTCGCGTTTTCTTGCGACGGTCTATGATCGGGAAAGATTCACTTTTCGGTGATTGATAATTTGGTAGATTGAACCAACAATTAGCTTTTTAAAGAAGTTAGCGTTTGCACTCTCGATGGGTAATGGTGGGGGGGGGGGGGGGGGATATTTTCTTCTTTTCGGCTAGCATCAAATTCAGGTAGATCATAATTTAAACCTCATTGTATCAATGTGTGTTTCATAATTGTTTGAAAAATGTGTATTTTACCCAGCTAACTACCGAATTTTCAGTATAATGGCGAGAGTGTGATTTCGCATTTTTCGATATACTTGAAATTTGCATCTGATAACATTTGTAACTTAATATTTTCTTAATATCTGCTGTAGTGTCGAAAAATAAACAATCTCTGCGGAGTTCAAAGTGTGAATTGTAATTAGCCAGTAGCGGTATATCCGTCTGTGTTGTAGGTGGGGCTTTTAGGATATGATAGAATATCAGCCATATTCATTTCCAAATCATAGATCAGTTCTCTGTGGCTCATCGTATTCACCTCTACGGTCATCGCCAAGTTACTCCAGAAATTGAAACCAAATAAGAGTCGAGATTCTCACGACCCTCCTACATGTATCTTTCATTTTTTTTCAACATTCCTCTGAAGACTGGTCCAGGGCCTGCATTAGTGGGATTTATTGTATAAAAAGGTAAAGTAGGGGCCCAGAAAATTCAGCAAATTATAGACCCCTATCTCTTACGTATTTCATATGCAAGGTTATGAAACACGTCGTCCATAGCACTAACTCGTCTCGTGCTGAATGTGTTAACTTGTTAACCCCATAAGCAGCACGGTTTCCATAAAGGCTTCAGGAAACGAGTAGAAGCTTACCAATTTTTTCTAGAGTGAAGTCAGATAAACCACAGGGCACTTTTTTGGAACCGCTTCTCTTCCTGAATTGTGAATGGAATCACACCAGTCTACAATCAGATATTCGTCTCTTTGCCGGCGATACCGTATTATATCATGAAATAAGTTCTAACCAAGACCATGTAATTTTCAGGGCTAATACAAATTTTCGGTTTTTAAAATATTACAGACGAAACCGGTTAATCCCATAGCCAATTTGCCAAGCCCTGTTAGGCGTTTATCCGGATTATTCTGGCCGTGCCTATTTTTTAGCGTCAGCTAAGGCAGTGCGGGGGTTAAGGATCAAGGTCGTTATCTAGTGAGAGCTTAAGAGTTCGAGATTCACTGTTAGCAACCGCGAGTGGGGTTGGTACATGTATACAATGGGTCAAGCAAACAGAAGACAATGCATTAGATAAATAAACGAGGAGCAGCTCAATCCCTTAGTATGCTCTAAGTGTGGCACTTGTGGATAGTCACCAAGAATTATGCAATTAACCGGTGTGCTTCCCATTTTAAAGCGAAAAAGCTATGCGTTTATCCAGTTTATGCGATTAAGCGGTATGCAATTATTCGGTTAAATTTCCAATAGATAGCATCGGAAATGGTTTGGAATTTACGAATAATATGCAGTTAACCGATTTATGCGTTTAACCGGTATGCGATTAAGTGATTTCATCTGTATTTCATGTAATGTGAATTTTTTCAAATATTTAAGAAATTTTGAAATTTTTGAAACATTTCCAGTAAGATCATTTGATAACAGATAAAAAGTAATCGTTTATTTGAAAAATAAACAAATTAAAGATAAAGACATCATACACCGATCACAATGGTCTTCTAGTCAGGTGGGTGTTTGCCATCATAAAAACTGCAAAATCGATGAGGAAAGCCTCAAGATTGAAAGTGGAAACCGAAGGTGTTTACATCCAGGTGTGATATGGATTTGAAACTCAACGAAATTAGCAATTAAAAATTTTTTTTTTCGAAATATTTCATGAAACATTGTATAAATATTTCATATGAAATATTTCTTGACGAGTTTGGTTTCTCTGCATATGTAATACTGTGCTTAATGCGTGTTGTCATGACCAATGAAGGTGAAATAAAATGAATTATAGTAATAATTAATTTGATTTCCTGTTCGTTTTTTTTTTCAGTGACTGAAAATGAACCATGCAAATGGGTTAGAAAACTTGGAGAAAGTAGCGATCTTGGATGCGGGCGCCCAGTATGGCAAGGTATGGATGGATCGCTCTTTGGTGTTACGTTCTAGTTCTTTTCGAAACTGGTATATAAGTAGCTCTGTTGTGCAAGTAAAAAGTTAGTTATTATATGCGTTGCGTTGTCATGACACTTACGTCCAGTGAGAGGCATATATTTTTCCGTTTTGGCACAATTAGCCATCGCTGTTCTCATATATTTGCGCGACGCATGATAGGTGTCCCAGTCTCTGTCCTATCAGATCTATTAAATGTAATTTAATGATTTGCATTTTAAAACTCATTGCGACAGGTCATTGACAGGAGGGTTCGCGAGCTATGTGTGGAAACAGATATGCTCCCTCTTGACACACCGGCTGCCGAACTGAAAGCCAAGGGCTTCAAGTAAGTTTTCGCACTGTCATCCCCATCTGCCAGTGGCGGACACCTTCTAAATAGAAACTAGCTGAAGTAAATACACTACTTAATTAATTTGGGTGTCTCCGCCGTTGTCGCAGAGGATCATGCGTTTGTGGCGCATATCATATTGTAGAAAGGCAGGGAGATCCTGTAGTGGGCAGTGAAATAGATCCATGGAAGCCTCATTGTAGAATGCGTGATTTCATGTTGTTGTCCGACTTGGTTTGTAATGCAAAAATCAAATGACGAATGATTTAATTAATTCCTGTTGTCAAATTTTGAACATGTAACTCAAATAAACTGCGGTTACTATCATCACCTACAGCAAACATCTTAACAGACTGTCGATCTGGAGGCTAGAAGCTAGGCGGTATGTAAAAGCGTTATGCACTTTGCGAACCCGACAGTTTGCAGAAAGTATTAAATTTTTATTCCTATTTATATTAGGGGACTAGTCAAAATTTATGCCTTTTTACATGTCTGTATGTGTATGTTTTTATTGACATTTTAGAGCTATAATTATATCCGGAGGCCCGAACTCTGTATACGACGAGAATGCCCCGCGGTACGACCCAGCGATCTTTACCTGCGGTCTGCCTATTTTGGGGATTTGCTATGGACTTCAGGTAGCTACATCATTGGCCGATCAGCTCCGTATTGTAATCATTGTTGTCGTGAATACTCATTACTAACATTGAATGACGAGGTTTACTTTTATTAGAATGGTTAGAAATGGTGTGTTTGCGAACTCTAGTATTCAGCCCAGCTTACGTTACACGGAAGGCGTCCGTTAGCTAGTTAGTCAGTCAGTTGTTTATTTAGTAAACTTTTGTTTCAAAATGCATCTCTTACATTTGTGATCATGCATACGATGTGTATTATTTTAGTCGATCGGGTGATTATTGAATTTTTGGGGAATTTTTGAAGAAAAAAGTTTAAACTATATCTCTTCCTACATCTTTAATCGGATGTTATTTGCTTTTGGTGTAGGCACCCGTAAGTCGTGCATACGGCTTGTGCTTTTTTAATCGATCGGAAAATTTTTGTATTTTTGTTGAATTTTTAAAGAAAAAATTTCAAAAATAATTCAGAATGCATTTCCTCCTACATTTTTATCCGATTTCATTTATTTGTGGTAAGAGGCATCCCTAGGTGGGTCGGGCATTCGACTCGATTAGGAAATTTTTGGGGTAATTTTTGAAGAAAAGACCTCAAAATGCATCTTCTGCAGTTTTGATCAGATATCATTTATTTTAGGTGTGAGGCGTGCTTTGGGTGTCTTGGATACGGCTTTTGCTTTTTGAGTCGATCAGGGAATTTTGAAGAAAAAAATTCAAAATGCATTTCCTCCTACAGTTTGTATCCAATGTCATTTATTTTTGGTTTGAGCCGTCTCCAGGGGGTCATGCATACCACTTCTGCTTTTTCAGTGAATTGGAAAATTTTAAATTTTTTTTTCGGAATTTTCGAAAAAAAATTAAAATGAATCTCCTTCTAACCATTGATCCGATGTCATTTACTCTCGGTGTAAGTCATTTTAGAGGGCTGTACTTGTGGTTTTTAAGTCGATCAGAGAATTTTTGAAATTTAGGGGAATTTTTGAAGCAAAAAACCTCAAAATGCATCTCCTGCTGCTACAGTGTTGAAATGCAAACTTGCACAGTAGTCCTAAACAAAAACCGCGCATCGACCCAAGTTACATATACATGAGCAGTGGTCCGAAATGCGAACCGTGTATCACCGCAAGTTAAATAAACATGCGCACTGGACCGAAATAGGAACCGCGCATCGACGTTAAATAAACATGCGCAATGGTCCGAAATAAAAACCATACATCGAGGGAAGTGAAATAAACATGCGCATTGGTCCAAAATAAGTACCGCGCACCAACGGAAATTGAATAAACATGCGCACTGGTCCAAGAAAAAGAACCACCCGTCGACGCAAATTGAATGGATATGCGCACTGATTAGAAATGCGAACCGCTCATCAACGCAAGTTAAATAAACATGCGCACTGGTCCGAAGTGTGAACCGCGCATCGAAGTAAGTCACATAAACATGCGCAGTGTTCCGAAGTGCGAACCACTCATCAACGGAAGTTGAATAAACATGCGCACTGGCCCGAAATAAGAACCGCGCATCAACGGAAGTTGGATAAACATGCGCACTGGTCCGAAATGTGAACCGCTGATCAACGAAAGTTAAATAAAATGCGCATTGATTCGAAATGCCAACCGCGCATCGACGCAAATTAAATGAATATGCACAATGGTCCGAATTGCAAACCGCGCACCAACGCACGTTAACCAAACATGCGCATTGGTCCAAAAGGCGAACCGCTCATCGACGCAAGTTAACATGTGATCTACAATACACGTGTGTGGATACAATTTCGATACGTTGTTCGAAGGTATCCCTGGTTGACTATCCAGTCTACCAGAGATGCACAAGATCTGTTTTCTATTTTCGGGGAAACAAGTCTTTGTTTGTATTTATCGGTGTATGTTCGGGTCCGTTGCTAAGTTAATTATTTAGCGAGCTCTTCGCCATCTCATCTTTTAAAGCCCAATTTTTCAGGGAAATTCCCTTGCTCATGCACGCTAAAAGTTGGTCTTATCGCTTTTCGTAAGCTGGGCCTTTGTCCTTGGACAAACTTGTTAACAACGTTGCCTGTGCTTGAACTTTAACTGAAGTGAGTTCCAAGTCGTTAGTTTCTTTGTATTAAGATGATGACGAAGGAGTTTGGCGGGACTGTGGAGAAAACGGACACCAGAGAAGACGGCAGGGAGAAAATCGCCATAGAAACGAAATGCACTTTATTCAAGTAGGTTTCTTGCTCCGAAAAGAAAAATAAGTAGTTTCATGTAAATATTCTGATATATGGACTGTGCTGTAGAAACTTACCAACAAAAAAAAACAAAAAAAAAAAAAACAGGAATTTTGGTGTAAATTAAGAATGTTTATTGTGATATGGTTTATTTTTCACACGTTGGCTGAACGAGCCATTGTTCATACCGATGTTTTTTAAACTGGTTTTAAATTTTTACTACAAAAGTTTTTTTTCCTTATTGTTGCGGAGTTCTTCAGTAGTATATTTGACACTTTTCTGTTATTGTAATTTCTGCACTTTTATCCGCTTTAGCGAAGAAAGTAAACTAGAGTTGTTGATAAATGAAACCACGTTATTGGCTGAGAGTGTCGGAAGTGATAAGGATTGTCCTAGCAGTTTGCGTTGCTGCCTAGAGGGGGAGGGGGGTGGGTATAGGTATAATCGTTATCTACCGCAGTGCGAACTGTAGCACCTTCAGAGTGCTTTACGTTGAGCGGGAAAAAAAACGTGCTGCGCGTTATGCGTTGTATTGGCAGACAAATCAGCCAATGGAATGTAAAATTTAAGTATCCACGGGCAGGGTTCCAAAATTCAAACCTCTCTCCTCCCCCCCCCCCCCCCCCCCCCCCGCCCCAATCCCCCCCCTCCCCCCTACCTCAGCAAAGCCATATGTTTGCATTAAACACGTTAGTTTTCTGACTCATCCAGATACCAGTTAAATTCAGTGAACAGATGAGCAGTGAATTTGGTTAATTGACACATGCTGTGTTTCGAAAATTGTAGAGGTTTAAAGAAAGAGCAGGAGGTCCTTCTAACTCACGGTGACAGTGTTCTTAAAGCGCCCAATGGCTTCAAGACGGTCGCGTATTCAGGAAAAATTATTGCAGGTATGGATAACAAATGGATTTAAATGCTTATATTTCCAAATGGGACATATAGTTTTGTTTAAAAAAGGAGAAAACGAAAAGGAAAGAAAATTTAAAGATATAATGTTCAGTTTGAGTGAATATAAATAGGTGGATAAAAAAAGGCTCAGCAAAACTAAACAATGGTTGATTATTTCATTGCAGCAATCGCAAGTGAAAAGCAGCGTATATATGGCGTACAGTTTCACCCAGAAGTAGACTTAACAGAGAACGGCAAACCAATGTTGGCTAACTTCCTGTTTGAAGTAGCCAAATGTAAGGCGACGTACACAATGCAGTCCCGAGAAGCCAGCTGTATTAACTACATACAGGAGACTGTGGGCGACCATAAAGTTCTCGTAAGTGAACGGATGCTGTGGCTCAACTGCTGTTTAGAAATACACTTATTTCTCTTTTCTTTTGCTTATATTGCCAGGAAGGAGGAAAATTTGGCGCCTGTGAAAGAAAATTACTTCATTATGGCTCTGGAGTTTTGCTAAATTCTGTAACACTGCAGAAGCAGCTGAAGATTAATATGATGACAGTAAAATAAAATAATGAAAACGGTGTCGAGTAGTGAATTAACATGTATAGAGTCGTAACGTGTCTTGTATAGGCGTTGATTTGTGTATTCTCAGATGTTAGTGAGCGGCGGGGTGGATTCGTCAGTATGCGCGGCTCTTCTCAACCGAGCGCTCAAGCCCGGCCAGGTGATAGCCCTACACATCGACAACGGTTTCATGCGTAAAAACGAGAGCGAGCAGGTCGCTGACAACCTGCGTGAGCTTGGGGTCCCCATACGAGGTTAGGCTTGAATTACTTTAGTGCAGTTGCGGTGGTTTTATGGGGACGGTGAGACCCTTCGAAAAGATTTTGGCATTGCGCATGTCTTATCCAGAAGCAAAATGTCTTTTCTTAGTTATCTCAAAGTGTCTGTTTTTTGTTTGCGTGGTCAGGACTGAATGGTTGAGAAATTGAATGTTTGCAGGAAAATTGTAGATTCTTTGTGCAGTTGGAACTTTAGTGATAAACTACATTGCGTATCATTTGCTTTTTTGAAGAGTCGGAAAACTTTGGGAGAAGGCGGAGTGGGGAGCGTATTTTAAAAATCGCCACTGCATGCGTCTGATAACATCGTCTGTTATTCAGTGAAAAAAGCGGCACACATCTTCTACTCGGCACACACGTCTCTTCCGGCCGCGAAAGGCGAGCCTGTGGGTAGGAAGCGCAAGACGAACATCCTCAGCGCTACCGTACACCCCGAGGAGAAGCGTCAGATCATTGGCGATACGTTCATGCAGATAGCCAATGACATGATTGAAGAGCTCAGGCTTAAGCCTGAAGACGTGTATTTAGGTCAAGGTCAGTAAGCCAGTTTAATGGCTACGCTAGCATTCTTTTTGCACAGATGAAAGCTGTTGAATATTTCAGACAGCCGAGTTCGCGACAGTACATCTTTACAACTGCTTATCTTATGTATTCATGCTGCTGTATTGGAAAATGCCACTTATGAGAACGTCATCGAAATAACGCAGTGAGTTAATTTCAGGCCACACGCAGCTGTTTGTAAAAGAGTAAAAAACGAATCTGCCGTAGAGTTATTTTCAAAAATTTAGCTTTTTTATTTATTCTTGTGTGTAAATCGATTGTTTTAGGTAAACATTTTTGGTCTTTTGAATTGACTTATAGGAACACTACGCCCAGATTTGATAGAAAGTGCTTCGGCGTTGGTAAGCGGGAAAGCTGACGCAATTAAAACACATCACAATGACACGGAGCTGGTGCGTGAGCTACGCAAACAGGGGCGCGTCGTGGAGCCTCTCAAAGACTTTCATAAGGATGAAGTGCGGCTCATAGGGCGCGACCTGGGCCTCTCCCCGAAGCTTGTGCAGAGACACCCCTTCCCCGGGCCGGGCCTGGCCATAAGAATCCTGTGTGCGGAGGAACCTTACATGGAGAAGGAGTTCGCTGAAACGTCGTTAATACTGAAGATTATAGCTGATTTTTCAAATTCAGTTAAAAAGGTTTGCGATGTTTTTTTTAACAAACGCCCTATTTTAACGATAAATTAAGGAATCTTTTTTCAGTGTTACAGTTGGTCTTAGGATGTATAGAACGGATATTTTAGTTGACTATTAAACTTATTTTAATAATAATATTGGTTATCATATTTAAAATGTTTTATTTCATGTGCTCTGAATGTTTACATGTTGGTAAATATGGTTGCAGGTTACGTTGAACTTAGAGGTGTTAAAATGTCGTTTGTTTACGATTTGAATTGACAGCCCCATGCACTGTTAAGCCGGGTACGCAACGCGACGAGTGAGACGGAGCAGAAAGAACTGCTGAGAATCAGTGAACAGCACCCATTGACATCCACGCTACTCCCCATCCGAACGGTGGGTGTTCAGGTGAGGAAGGTGCATTCACACTTAGTAAATCTCGTTGAGAATCAGTGTGCAGCACGCATTCACGTCCACGCTACTCCCTGGAGAACCATACGCATTTAGGTAAGGAAGATATGTTCACGTGTTAGCTTGCGATGAGTACTTGTATGAAAGACCTATCAAAAGGGCAGTTTTCACTGCTTTTATCACGCACAAAATCGATAGATCAGAGTGTGCGTTAATGTTTGACTAATTGAGTTGTAGACAACATCTTTTATGATGTGGAGACTTGATCGATTTAACTTTGACTTTGATTTTTAGGGAGATTCCCGGTCTTACAGTTACTGCGTGGCGTTATCTGGAGACAGTCATCCCTGCTGGCCCGATTTAATGATACTCGCGAAGATCATCCCCAAAATATGCCACAATATAAATAGGTAACATCTGGGAAGAACTTAATGCGCGTCGATGCTATCCAACCTTACTTAATTTATACAAAATATAGCTTTGCTTTGGGCCGTGTCTCTAAAATCCATACGAAAATAGAAAGGTTAGATGCCTGGAGCAAACTGTTATTACAAAAGAAGCCATCCTCTTTTGTTTCGCCTTCGGCGTAACTCAAACTGATACCATCTGCTATCTCGCTGTATGAATGCCACTTTTAATACGGTAAATGACTTCAGGGTGTGTTTTTACGCCCCTTGAGCTACTTAAAGAAATATTCTTCTTATTTGTTAAATGTGTGACATGCTACAAATTCGCGGAAACATCTAATGTAATTGATTTCAATAACTGTGTGGTGTAAGTCATGCAATGTTTGTCTCACAGAGTAATATACGCCTTTGGGGAGCGAATTAAGGAATCTATACAGGATATAACACCCACATACTTGAGTCAAAGAATACTTGGCATACTGAGAGAATGCGACGACCTAGCTACAACTGTGCTTGATAAATCAGGTAAACATTGGGTAAATTTCTCAACCCAGGCCATGACCTGGTTTCCCGGTATTACACTTTACGGAAATGGGGTCTAAAATTATTTGAGAAATTCCGCGTTAATTTCTTAGCAGACTTCCATAAGCAAGCTCATATAAAATTATAAATAAACTAAATAAGCAAAAGCAACTTCTTGACTTTATCACCATTATTTCATTTCACATTGTCGTTTATTAAAACCGCACTCTGACTGGGGTAAGTATGAAATTTTACTAAACGTCTATTTTTCGTTAGAGATAGGGGGTCTACTTTGCATCACACTTTTTGTTTCAAATGTTTTGCTGTCGGTTTGTACGAATTGGACTCGAAATGCGCTTTGCAGGAGAGCTCAGTCTGCTGAGTCAAATGCCGCTGGTTCTCATCCCCATACACTTTGACCGTGACCCTCTCTGCCATATCCCGTCTTGTCAACACTCGGTAGTCATACGCACCTTCGTCACGCATGACTTCATGACAGGTATTGCTGCTCAGCCAGGCATGCAAATATCTGAGAAGGTACGCACATTTCTTTCTTTCCTTTTTTTTTTGTTTACTATTTTTTTTTGTAAATTTTTTCCAAGTTGATCTTTAGTAATTAGTGACTAGAACGAAGTTGTCAGGTGCAATTACTAAGTTATCGTTCACTTCATTAATATTAAAATTCGTGCTGTTGGTGCAACTTATGTTCTGGTGCACTTCTCCCTCTAGTTCTTATCGTAGGCATTTCATCTATATGCTTGTTGTTTTGGTCGAACCTGGAAGGCAGCTCTAAAAGTAAAGCTTGATCGATCACCTGAATCATCCTTGCAAATGTTTAAACAAGCTAGTGGATATCTGTCAGACATTTGATATTCTCCTTATGTTATCGTAATTTTTTAAATAAAGCGCTTTGAGTCTCCGAGTTAACGAGGTAAACTATTAGATTTTTTAACATTTCTATTACAAGAATCATGATACACAGTGGCACCTGGTTGTCTCGAAGTTGTCTGGACCGACGAATGTACTTTCAGATAACCGATAACCGATTTCGAATTATCGAAGACCGACTATTCGAATTGTCGAAGTTCGAGATGACGAGATTCGATTGTACGTTTTGAGGTTCTGTGTTTATAATTATAATTTTTTTTCCTTTGATTTCACAGGTGGTTTTTGACATGGCTTCAGAAATCGTAAAAGTACCAGGCATCTCACGCGTATTGTATGATCTCACGGGAAAACCCCCGGGAACGACCGAATGGGAATAGCCGCATGAGAACAAACTTAGACCACAATTTCTGTGAATGTTCATAAATATTTGTGTTGTTTAGGGTATTTTTTTCCGAGGTTTTTAGACCTTTTGTAGTGCATTTTAGACTCGAGTGTTCCTTTGCGGCGTTTTAAACCAACAGGCTTTAAGACGTCTTCTTAGGCCAAAAGTAGCAGGGACATCACCAACTTCATCAGGATGCGTCAGTTCGGTATTTTCGTGGAAGAGACATTTTTTTGGAAGGATAATTTTGTTTGTTTAAATGACCATTAATGGAAACGCGAGTGTTTCAATTCACGGAAAATTGATGGACAGGGGGCATGAGTGAATGCCTTCCAAGTTCCCAGCGTCACTTCTTACTGGTAGACCCCTTCAGAATTGACTTTGGTCTTTTGGGCACTTCATGGCCTGTACCATATGAAGGCTGTTTTTTGATCTTGTAAAGGCATTTTTTTTTATTTGCGGGGGGTGGGGTATGTTAAAAATATTACGACATGTGCTGTAGAAATTACTTTCTGCGATTGATAACAACGATTTTGTGAAACAAATTTTTGACTGCATTGCTTTGTACGGGTTTAAAAATGACTTTCAGTGACCCGGATCATTGAATTGTCAATGTGAAGTAATGACCAACGGTATTAGGTACAATGTGTTGTGGAATACGGTGGCTGTTCAGGATTAGAATCTCTGACGGAAGTGTGTTTGGTGGATGGGTGGGTGGGGCGGGGGGGGGGGGAGGTGGCGAAGTGGGGAGGGTGTGGCAAGTTGGCCAAGCGCACTGGACCTGCAGGAGTGACTGCTGACCAGTGTTGTTGGTTTATAGTAACCTCGATTGTCAGGTAATCAAGTGAGTATACAGTGCCACCTCTTCTGTCTGACCGAGTCAAACCGTGAACCTGTGTGGCTCACTGGGTCGGATATAGCTGAAAAATAGTACCGAAACGATTATCCGGGTATTTTAGATATTGGATGCTTGGAGATCATTTTGGAGATAAACAGAAATATTGAGGGTTTCTTTTCACAGCAGTGACTTGAAAGTTATGTCAGGGTCAGTTGTTTAAATAGTTTGTATTTACTTGGGCTGCTAAATATATTGGAAAGGGGGTTCGATTCCTGGGGAAAGCTGAGGAAAGCCAAGAAGCCCCCGCCTGTGTGATTGGTAGAGTAATATCAAGAGTTAAAACTACATTTTGTTTATGGAGGATTAGTGCCCAATTTACATGTCACCACAGAAATGGTCTCTACGTCATGATTTTGTAGCAGTTTGTATGCATTACGTTCTGGGGTTGATCTTATTAGTGACCACGCATGCTTGTCCTGGATTGAGTTTTATTCACCCTTATTATTGTTTAGTTTCTTGTCCATGTTTAGTCTTTTTTTTCCCCGTTCCTCAGAATAATGAGTATTAGACATCAAACTACTGTCATTTAGATTCAACTTGACCAGATAAATTAAAAGAGGAAGCTTTCACTGCTGTTGTTGGATTAAGAGAGAAAATAAACTGAAAAAGGTGGTTCATATGAAGGGTGTTTAAAATAAAGGTCGAATTGTTAATCCGTACACTTGGGACCTGCAAAAATGGTTTTGAATTATCCGGTGGTGCGAAAAGTCGGTTTGTAAATGCAGACAAAATCCATTATCCGTGGGCGATTTGACGGGAATCGGCTGCATCAATACGAAATGTGTGGAATCCTTTCATGCCACAAACCAGGCGTGAAGGCTGACATGGGTTAATTAACTTAGGAGACTTTTTCCAAGATATCTGATGGGACGTTTCGTTACTGCTTTAAATGATTTTCTGTTGTTGCAGCAATTATATTATTATAATAGAATAGAGTAAAACTCGTTTCATTGGTTAAAATATAAGAATGAACTTGGCGAATACATTTACAAGTCCGGTTATCGGATTAAATGAAAATCATCAATCGCCAGCGTTCGCATGTGTATACAAATAGTCTTGAATTAGTTGAAGTTGAAAATAAAAAAAAGGAAGCAGACAGTCAATTCTAGAACTAAAATAGAGGCTGTAACCACAATAGTGCCCCCCCCCCCCCAGGCCCACGGAATGTACCGGATAGAGGCACCCTGATGGTGTTTCAGGCCACCGTTTACGACCAAACCAGACTGCAGTAAAGAAAAGCCAATGACAAAGCAGCTTCAACAATAGTGACATCGGTTCAGAATGCAACGCCAGTAATACTAAGACCCTTAGTCCTGTAAATGTTTATTTATCAAAATGGCGATATGAATTGTTTCACACACACTTTGATTTAAAGCAGTACACAGTTGTGAAGATAGAAAAAAATTGTGCAAAGGTCAAGTACGCTAAGTATTACGCTCTCAATAGTGGAGCTTTTATATCACACAAAGAGGAAATAAAAACGTTTACAAAACTGTTTAAAAGATGCGTTTCTTTGCCAGTTTTAATGGCTCGTTCATTTCATAATTGTTCATTCTAGTTACTGAAAAGTACTCGATTTATATGATTACCAACTTCTCGCTCCACGGTTTTTCCAACTGAAATGGGATAGGAATAACAAAAACAGGCATGCCTCTAGCGAGTACAAAGTGCCAGTCATTTAAGTACATTACATGCGACATTACATTACATGTACTACTGACATTGTACTACAGACAATGTACTACTGACAATACTTCCTTGACATGAAGACAATATCCACTTCGTTATATACTTGACAAATGCATGACACACATGCACCCAACTTTCCAACGACAAACTGTCTGACAAAAAATAATAATAAAAAAAAGTGCGACCCAATAATTTGTGTCTGTCTTTTTTTCAGACACCCGCCTCTCCTCAGCATATATGTACTGGGATTATATGCCTGATAAGTAGTCCGTATTGGGTACCAAAAGCTTGCAAAAAAATTAAGGTACAACTAAAACAACAGTAAAACGTACGAATATAGCATTTGCCGGTGACGTCGCGTGACGTAATTGCCCATGTGCTGCCTCTTAGTAACGCTTTACGTACTGTTCATCTACTCGTGCTCAGTTTGTACTGAAAATTTAATAACACTGTTAGAATTGTTAACAGCCCTCTAAATGTTCATAAAATACGTGTGCAGTGTCAGAAAGTGTTATGTGTGCAGAAAGAAATAATTAAACACAGGTTTTAAAATTGTGCAAAGGCTGGAAACCCCAGGCACCAAAGCAACTGAATCATATGGCAACTTGACATTCTGATGAAGTTATGCACTGTGCTCTATAAAGATGCAAAAATTAACTACTTGGATATCTGTAGACAGGAAAAAAGGAAAATAAGATACGGACGGTTTAAAAAAATAGCACATAGTCACCGCCTTTAAAGTATTTAACAACTCATTTACAATACGTAGCATCTATTTGTTTGATCCACGGTAATGTCAGCATTATTTTCCGTCTATAATTTGGGTCAATTTTGTTTTGATTGTCCTTGTCCCGCCATATTGGATTTCGCTCCAGATAAACAGTCTCCAGTTTTTTGCAGGGTACAAGTTGTTCTATGTCGCCCCAGTTGTCTAGACGGTTGTCATTAAACTGAAATACGAAGACATATGTTCACATTGAATTCCCGGATCTTTCCTCAAGCAGTACTTGCACGACAACAAACATTTCACCTGTGGTCAGAACAATCGATTTTCGAAGGCTACACATACCATTAACATTCAAAATATTTGGAAACTGTGCGCTATAAATTGTCTGCGGGTGGCTGCATCACGAACAAAAGTAGAGCACGATCAATTCTTACCCAAAACTCCTCCAGCAACGTCAAGTGAGCAACATTTTCCAATTTAACTATTCTGTTTGCTGCCAAATCCAAAGTGGTCAACTCTGTCTGAAATTCAAACAATCATCTTCAACAGCAAACAAATTTAACGGAGATAAGAGCAATGCTTCAGCACCATTTTACATTTTTTATTTGGGTGGGGGGAGGGGGGTGTGGATTAACGACTGATCGACCCGCCTTGGTAGGTTAAAAGCTCTGGTCGAGCTGGTATCTATAGGCCCTCACCTGCCCAGTGGGAAGGTAGCTTTCTGGCAGGAGGGAGGGGTTGGAAAGGTAAGACAGGGGAGGGGGGATTTCATGAGCAATCAAAGTTATTATGTGAGCGTGATTTGGTTTCAAATAATATCAACTTGGGTTACTTTCAGGTGAATACGAATTGCGCGGGGGGGGGGGGGGGCGTGGTTGGTCAGGTAAAAGCTGGGTCAGACAGGAAGACATCTGGACGCCCACCAGCATTTGGACACTTCTTTTCGCTACAGGAATAAAGATGTCCGGTCTAACAACAGTATAATTGACATACGAAGCAAGATCAGCAGAACGAGTAAACTTTCTTCTCTGTGAGCATGGCACCAGAAGCTGCACAAACAACCGCTAAAATGCCACGCCGGTCACATAAAAAAGAAACTCACAAGGGTTTGCAATCCTTCAACTTTTTCTATGCCATTGTGACTCAGATACAGCTGCTCCAAGTTGACTAATTTCTCCAGGCCTTCTATCTTAAGCAATCTATTACTCTGGAAATAACAAGTATAAATTACCCAGCACTTAATACTCAATTGGACAAGATTATTTTTCATAATGACTACTTACTTCAGCACCAATTGGGAGAGATATTTAACAAGTATTTAACTTTTAGTTTTCATTTTTCTTCCCGTTGAATTATTGGGAAATCAGACAGAATATAAAACATTTCCAAAATTCGGAGGTTTGATAAATTAATACATAAGTTAATAAATAAAATGGATCTTTACCTGCACATCAAGGATGGTTAAATTTGTAAGATTTTCCAAGTTCTGGATTTTCGTAATTTTGTTCTTGCCCAAATACAACGCTGTGAGGTTTGTCAGTGTACTGATGTTTTCAATTGTCTGTGAAATAAAAACAGAAATTCTGCTTGTTACAAAACAGGAAGCGATTTAATCTGCATTCTCGCCTCGCCTCTAAGTAAATATTCACCAAAACCTTCACCACTCTACGCTTTACCACAATTCTGTGAAGAGTAATAAGAAATCATCAACACAATTGCTTAGCTTGAAAATTTCCATCAACATCCAGTAACGTTACGGCTCGTGAAGTTACCACTCCGGCACACTGAAATAGGCTAATGCGTAGCCATTTAAAAATTTTATAATAACCGAAGCAAAACTAACACATAACGTTGTTATCTGTGCTTATTTCAACTACCGTTAATACTCAGTTTACCCTGATTTTATTGGCACCAAGTTCCAGCATGACGAGCTCGGTTAGGTGTGATATGTTTTCTATTTTGGTGAACTTATTCTGTGGCAAGTACAGCTTTTTCAGCTTGACCAGCGTCTCCAGTCCCTCTATTTTCCTAACTCTATTGAAGGATATATCTAAGTGACTGCAACAGAAAGAACGTGAATTGACAGAAACTATAAACAACTCCACTCTTAAATAAAAATAATTAACAATTACTGCCCTCATGTATGATGAACAGAATGCAAAGAGGACCAGCAAAATCTTGTATTAAGATACTACGGATCATATGTGCTCAAAGTCAACAGCTCTCCCGCGATACTCAATCACTATTTTCCATAACAATTAATTCCTTTCTCTGTCATTCTCAGTCGTAAACAATTCAGGATGAAAAATTGGATTTGTACTCCACTAAGCGTTCATGCAAGCCATCTTAATTGAGAAAAGAAAGAATTCTTACAGCAAATTTACAAGCGGCTGGAGATTTTCTATTTGTGTTATTTGATTGTCGTATAAATCTAGTTCTATCAAATTGGTGTTGTGTTCCAAATTCTCAATCTTCTTCACAAGATTTTGCCTCAAGCACAGTGTCTGCATAAAACAAATTGTATATTTTCGTCAAAAAGTCTATTTGAAATTTAGCATTCTACTTGACCATAGATTTGCTTTTCAAGATCGTTTGGGAATCTGTACGTTAAATACCAAGCTTTCACGACAAGGCTTCCAAACATTTCTCTCAAGCCTGACCGGTGTTTTCTATTTGACGAACCGGCCAATACAACAGATAAAATCAAAAACATGCCTCCAACTGCAAGCATTCTTCTAAGTTTTCAATCCTGCCTATCCGATGATGATTGAGATCAACATCCTAAAACAAAAATAACTAGAGTGGAATTAAGGCACACCGACTTACGCTTAAAACGACGGTCCTTGCGAGTAACGGGCATTATAAGTTCAGCTGAATGTTTTATGCCCTTGTTTGTGTGTAATTTAGTTACCTGAAAACAACTAAGCTCTTTTTGGAGTACAATATTTTCACCGTTTGTGGCACATTCGCCGAAAAATCGACACATCTATATAAAACAAACATTGCAAAATCAATAAGTAGTCTACACCTTCCACCCACCCCCCCCCCCCCGCCCCCAACCCATCTAAAAACAGATCAATTTTATATGCAACTTACTACTTTTTTTTTTGCTTGGCAAAAGCAATGTTTTCTTTAAGTTATACCAGGTTTATGAGCACGAGGTTTATGTTGACACTGCCAGAAAAAGAATGCATAGATGCCATCTACGACTCGTTAACAGAATACGCTATGCCGAATCAACAACGCTTATAAACAGAAAAAGGTGACAAAGGCCACAATACGGAGCAAAGAAGCACTGACGAGAGCAGTTTTATCGTCCACAACAAGTTCATTTGTCACTTCTTCCTCTTCATGATCGTCCGCGTCAACATCATTCTCTTCTTCGGATACTCCATCTGTCGAAAATATTGAACAGGGGGTTCAAAATGCTTAACTAGAGCGCCCAGTGCACACCAACAACAGTGTACCAAAACACTTTTAGTATCGAGCCGTTGTCTTTCTGTTTTTCTCAACAAAAACAATCCGTTCACAAAGTTTTATTTTCATGTTTTTTTATAATTTTAAGAATAACAAGACTTGGAACAAGACCACAATTACTTCCGCCTTCATTGCCCAATAACAGGAAGACTATTAGCATGGCAGCTGTACTTTTTCGATAATGTTATGATTGTTCCGGGCAATCAGTAATAAACTTGTGGCATGCTTATGTTCCCAAAGGGTTGTACTAGAGACATGCTTCAACTCATTGCAATCAAGCGTATTGTTTTTGAGAAATATGACGTCAAAGTTCAGTAATTTATTCATGTGATCGAGCGACCTCGAGATCCATGGGTGCCCCTGTTTGATGCGAGATAACAAAAAATCCAATTGGTCAACCCCCAAATATCTTGGTGCTTTTTGCCTTCTCAAGGGTTAGTTTGAGAGATTTAATAAAGCTTGATTTCCCAGCAAATGTTGTACAGGAAGTCAGATTTTGAAATTCTATAAAGAAACATATAAGTAAATTAAGCCACTTTGTAACTTATCAATGCATCTGAATAAATATGTCTCATATGCCCAGACGAGGTACGTAACTGACTTGTGGGTATCTCAATCCTCATTTTCTACACAAGTCCAGGTATAGGTCTTTTATCTGCGTCTAGAACGTGGTCATTAGACAGATTTACGGTACCCCTTTTCATGTGGGCCTGGAAGGTGGTCGCTAAAAAAGCTTATGCTGTAATCCGGATGGGGTCGCTACAAACATATTTTACTGTGCGTATTTATATCCGGAAAGTGGCCACAAAAACAGGTTTCACTGTTCGTCTTTTTTTATCTGGATCCGAAAGGTGATCACGACAGGCAGGTTTTACTGTACACTTTTTTATCCGGGTCAGGAAGGCGGTCATGAATTTGGAAAGTAGTCACTACACGCAAATCTTCATGGTCGTCCGAAATAGACTTAACTGCGATCTCTTTTTTTCCGGGCCTGCAAGGTCGTCGCTACATCAGGAATTCTCGACGTCACTGGAAAGTTTGTTGTTTTTTTTTTTTGCCAACCGTCACCCCTTCTCCCCGGCGTTTAATGTAGATGCGAATCTAAACACAACCCTTTCCCTTTTACCCAAGGTTACGGTAACGGTCTGTACCCTTAGTGTATTTACAGCCATAATATATACCCTGCGAAAAATATCAATAGCTAGACCTGCGGAGGGTAGGTTGCGACCATTGCATTCGAAGGGGATACGTCAGGGTGCAAGTTTAGCAATTTAGAATGTGCTCACTATAAACTGGGCTTATACTCAACGTCTTTTTATCCATATCTGGAAGGACCCACCCAAGGCATTATGCTACCAAGTTTGAAGGTGATCCGAGGTTTCATTCTGGAGTTACAGTACATGAAGCAACTGTCACGATTTGGCGTCCTGCGACGTCCTGCGTTGTACATACTCATACACAGACATGAACACTGCGGGGGAAACAATAAAGATATGCTGGTCAAACATAAGATGCCCTTACAATTTTCAATCAAAACCGCATTTTTTTTTTTTTTTGCCGGAACACTCAAACTGTAATATGTTTTACACTCGTAGTATGTCACGAGTGTCCCACATTCAAATACATTACACATTGTGGACGGACAGCAGTTATAGTTCCGATAATAGAATCTGCCAAAGGTTTCAAATTTGCCAATCTCGGTGCATGACACATAACAATGGCCGTCTTTACGAAAAAGTGCACCAGACAAATGACACCCATATAAACCCTGTCTTACACTTTTTTTAAGTTAAACGTAGCTCCAAGAAGCGGCTCCTTATTAACTATATCGAGTCACGCTTAATTTCTCGCATTGAAACTTCACTCGCTTTGAGGACACTCTGTGGTGATATTTTGTAATAGTGCTGGGAACTCGCACCCGAATTGATATTCGAGTGCTCGCTCAACTTTTTCGAGTATATTCGAACAATATTCGAGTATTTTGTGTTTGTCCGACACGCCATAGTAATTCAATTCAAATATCAATTGGAATATCCTATATCTATATTAGCACAAATTATATTACCCCCAATATTGCCGAGCATTGAATATCTAATAAAAATTACTGGCCCATACTTGATTTTATATAAGTCAAAATTAGTAACAGTTCTGCAATAAAACCGAACGAGAAAACGGCACACTTCATTGAACTGCCACTCTTCGATCCTGAGCAGCTAAGCTCAGCCGCCATTTTGGATTTCTGAAATAATGAGGTACTTAGTTGAGCCTCCGTCAAAGTCTGATCCTTTGGACTGGTTGAAAAAGATGGAACCTGTGTTTCCGACCATTTCGATTCTTGCGAGAAAGTACTTGTGTATACTATCATCAAGCGTACCATGCGAACGCATCTTCAGTCTGGCTGGACATTTAGTGTTAAAAAGAAGAGCGTCATTGAACCCGGCCAATGTAGGCATACTAATTTTCATGAACAAAAATAAGGGCAAAATTTAAGTGAAAACTGAAAATCCTCACATTCTGATACATTTAGTTAAGTGTACAGGATTTCGTATTGGTTAAGTATATATCAGGTGTTTGAAAATTACAGTATCTTTTTCATTTTATGTTGAACAGTATTTTTTAAGTCATCTCAGAAAAAATAATTATTGTATTAATTTTTTGTTCGAATCGTTGCGTGCGTTTTTAATGCACACAACGTACTCATTGAGTCAGTTTTCTTAAACTGTTAGTGCTACTGCTGTGTATTGTTATTTTTTCTTATCAGAATTTCTTTTATGCTCTTAATAAAATAAAATAAATAAAAATTTGACAACCCTTTCGACTCAAATATTCCTTATGCGATATTTGACAAAGTAAAATTAATTCCCATATCAACAAAAACAGCTGGTTAGTCTTGACAGTTTTGGTGAGTTTTTTCTTGAACAACGCATGATACTATAAGCCAAATCACATTTTGGGTGTTGCGAGTAAAATGCGCAAAAATTCTGCGTTTTGAATATAGACTGATCGGGAAAATTGAAAATATTTGTTAAATCCTTTTATAAATTTTTAAAATAGCAAACGGGTTGTTAAAAACCCGAATGCTCTGTGGTGCAAGAGAAATTTGACATTTAGGCGAAATCTCCCTATCATTTCTTTCATTTTTCACTCGGTTATTTTATTCGAAACGCAGAATATTTGTCCTTTCTTACTGGAAACGCTCAAAGTGTGATTTAGCTTTTAGTTCTTCTATTATTTCTTTCACTTTTTTACTCGGTTCCCTTGCAGCGCAATTCAAAATTCTTGCGAATTTTATTCGAAACATCCAAGTGTGATTATGCTTATAAGGAGAAAACCATGAAACCGAACAGCACATCGTAACTGGGAAAACATAAAATGTGATATTTTAATGTAAAAACAGCGTTTACACCGGTTACTCCAGATTTTTTTTACAACCAGAAGCCACGCATTCTTGCTGAAAGTCAGGCCAATCTTCTGCAGCTAATGCACCAATTTGTAAATTAACGATGGGCTGTTCATAGTCCTAGATGGCTCTTGTGGTCTTTCTATGACAGCAAGAGTCATAGTTCCTATAATAGGAAATGTCATTGATGTCAATTTTCAAATCTCGGCGCACGACTGGGGCCAACGGCGTTATTTTAGAAAGGGTGCATCGCATAAATAACCCAATTATAAATTATGGCGCACAAGTTTTATGGTCAGATAACAATTTTTTACTGAAAAAAATATGTGTTTTCTTGAGATCAGGATATCGGATCCCTCATTATCGCCCACAACAACAGTGAATCCACAGTTGTAAAACCACGCTTTACTCTAATTTGGGAGTTTCGCTGAGGTCGAAAATAATGCGCCAGGGTACTTCTCAGTGTGCTTTTAAAGAAAAAGCCTGCCAGTTCGAGACTCGGTGCCCTTGAACGTGCGCCGAAAGATCCAGAGCCTCGAAAATTGAGATCAATGGCCAATTCTATTGCAGGAACTGTGACCCTTTCTGTCCTTGGAAGATAGAAAGGGTCCGCTGGGACAAGGCTGTTCATTCTGAATGTTTATTGCCTCGTCAGGGTTCTCGCTGGGTTCTCAGGAAAGTGAGTCAAAAAAGTAAAGTGTGACTCAGTTGGGTCCATAAGACTCGGTGGGTTCCGAAAAAGTGAGTCATTTCGTTAAAAAATGCCCAAAACGTCGACAAAAACCCCGCCAACGCGAACCCTGCCTCGTACATATTTATGTACAATAATATTGGATATGCTTTCCCAAAAATAGGGTGCTAAGGACATACAATACAATAATGGGTAAAGAAGGTTTCAGTCTATCTTGGTCAAATTTCGCATTCTGTCCTGGGTCTGTTACTGCTTGGGAGAGCAGCGGGGACTGATTTGGAGCTGCACGTATTCCCATAAACGTAGAAACTACACTGCCGTCGGCATGTTGTGAATGTCAGGTTTGATGTACACAAAATTGTTATTTGTAAATTACATTACTCGATGACAAACAACCAGAGTTACCATTTAAATGCGGGTTTTCTTCTGGGACTCCCAGTTTGTTTTCGTTCGCCATCATCCTTGAGAAAGGCTATTGCTCAAGCTGAAAATACAATTATTAAGTTCCTGTAGATTATGTGCATGAATATCCTGTGAATAACTCCACTGTGGCTTCACTTCCGGTGTAAACACAAGCGACGCCAGCTTGAGTAAGAACTTAATAAAATATACGTTTAAACCCGTTGTTCATCCTTCCTGCTTGCTGCCTACACACCTATTAACACTACCACTCAACTAATCTTTATGGTGTCAGATGTTTTGAGTTTCGAACATGGCAACGGCATTGAGAAAACCTGAGATCCTCAGCTTTGAAGGCAACTGCGCTGAAAACTGGAGAGTGTTCGAATTGGAGTATGACATATACGTTAATGCAGCTCATCCAACCGCAGACGCTAAAACACGTGCCTACATACTACTCAACCTCGCAGGGAAGGACGCAATAGAAAGAGCAAGATCTTTCGTGTACGGTGAAAACGATTCTGCCGAAAATCCAGTGGATCTAAAAGCAAAGTTCAAAGCGCTATGTGAACCGAAGAAAAACATCACCATGCTTCGTCATAAATTCAACACCCGCAATCAGAAGACGAATGAGAATTTCCAGACATTCCTCGTCGATCTACGAAATAAAGCGGATGCATGTGAACTGGGCAACAAGAAAGAAGAATTTATTCGCGATCGAATTGTTGTTGGTATTTCAAGTGACACGGTACGTAAGCTTTTATTAAAAGAAGCTGATCTAACGCTTGATAAAGCAATAGAAATATGCCAACTTCATGAGTTAGCTGAGACTGATAACAAAACTGTTAACCAGGATCCAGATGTTAACTCTATTAAACAAAAGAAGATTCAAAACAAAAGAAAACCCCAGTCAGAACAAGTTAGAAAGAACTGTTTTAATTGTGGTACTACACATCCGATCAGAAAATGTCCTGCATACGGAACACAATGTTCTCTCTGTGGTAAATATAACCATTTTGCTGTAAAATGCATGTCTTCTGGTCAGAAGCAATCAACTTCGCAATCGCAAAACACCAATCAATCGCAACAAAGATCATACAGAGGCAGAGGACGTAGAAGATTTTCGCAATATGGCCGACGTAGCAATCTCCATGAGATTGATTACACAGATGACACTTATGACGAAGAATCCGAACCGGATATCGCATCTGCACAATTAGAAAATTTTGTGATCGAAACTGTAGACATCAACCAAAACAATGTGAAAGATGAAATCCATGTTACAGCCTACGTGGATAACTCGCCATTTGAGTTAAAAGTGGACTCGGGTGCCAAATGTAATGTGATCTCAAGTGAAACACTCGCATCGTTATCTCTCATTACACACCCTCAGATCAACACCAGAAACAAAGTGAGGTTGGTGACTTACAGTAAGGACACAATCGAAACGGTAGGAACCATTTCGCTTAACTGCAGAATTTTTAACTCCATTGAACCTCTCGTGTTTCAAGTGGTACAACAGAACTCGAAAACAATTCTAGGTTTGAAAGACGCTCTTAAGCTAAATCTCATTTCGTTACATCCTGATGTGCATGAAATTAGTACAACCCCGTGTGAGAAGCTTCAAAATCCCCAAAATATCCCGAGCGATATTTGGAGACACCACAGTGATCTCTTCAGCGAAGAACCTGGATGTCTGCCAATTACATACAAAATGAAGCTAAACCCGGATGTGACCCCTGTCATCAAGCCTCCTCGTAATGTGCCACACGCCATGAAAGATAAAATCAAAGAATCCCTCGACAAAATGGAGAAAAATGGCATCATAGCAAAAGTCACTGAGCCTACCGAATGGGTTTCATCAATGGTAGCAGCAAGAAAAAAGAACACAGATGAATTACGGATCTGCATTGATCCTCGAGACCTCAACAAAGCACTCATGAGACCTCACCACCCTTTGAAGACACTCGACAAAGTAGCATCTTCAATACCTGGTGCAACTGTATTCTCAGTTTTAGATGCCAAGAGTGCTTTTTGGCATATCAAGCTAGATGAGAAATCTAGTTATTACACCACCTTCAACTCCGTGTTTGGTCGCTATAGGTATTTAAGAATGCCATATGGTATTTCATCTGGTTCTGAAGTCTACCAACAATCCATTGAAACGTTGATGGAAGATACACCCTGCAAAGTGATTGTCGACGATATTCTCGTTTACGGTACCAATATGGCTGACCATGATGCCAATTTGAAAATCGTCCTCGAAAGGCTACACAAAATAAACCTCCGCCTAAATGTCAACAAATGTCGATTTCGAATCAGTGAAGTCAAATATGTCGGCAACATATTTACTTCCAAAGGTCTACTTCCGGATCCAAATAAAGTTACAGCCATCAACAACATGGCCGCTCCTGAAGACAAAACAGCACTTCAACGATTTCTCGGAATGACGAACTACCTCACGAGATTCGTAGAAAACTACAGTGACAAAACATCTGTGCTCCGAGAATTACTCCATGACAACGTCGCCTGGCATTGGGAACAAAGACACCAAAATGCCTACGATTCACTCAAAAACTATCTGTGCAGTCCTCCAGTGCTTTCGTACTACGATGTAAAAAAGCCAGTAACTCTCACTTGTGACGCATCCAAATCTGGAATAGGTGCAGCTATCCTACAAGATGATAAGCCGATCGCTTATGCCTCTCGTGCATTAACCGAAAATGAAATCAAATGGGCACAAATAGAAAAAGAAATGGCCAGCATCGTCTTCGCGTGTACAAAATTCCATGACTACATCTATGGGAAAAGTGTGACAGTCGAAACTGACCATAAACCTCTCGAAAGTATTTTCAAAAAGCCGATTTCAAAAGCTCCTGCCCGTCTTCAAAATATGTTACTCAAACTGCAAAAGTACAGTCTCCATATTGTTTTCAGAAAAGGTAGTCAAATGTATCTTGCCGATACCCTCTCCCGTGCTTATCTCAAAAATGGACCATCAAAACAAGAACAAACAAAATTCGAAGTAATGGACGTCGACATTCCCATTTCTCCAAAGAAGACAGAAGAATTAATAGCAGCTACAAAGTCAGATGAGACTCTTTCAAAATTAGCTCAACTCATAATTCAAGGTAACTGGCCCACCAAGTTTCAAAGTGCACCTACATGGCTAAAACCCTTCTACCCATTTAGAGATGAGTTATCAATAGACAATGACATCATTATGAGAAGCACCAAAATTGTAGTTCCATCAGCACTACGCACAGAGTACATAACACAACTGCACAAAAACCATCTAGGTGCAGATTCAACAACAAGGCTAGCTAGAGATTATTTTTATTGGCCAAAAATGGAAGAAGATGTTCACTTCCATGTCGATCAGTGTTCTGCCTGTAATGCAACAAAAGCGCACAATCAAAAAGAACCAATAAATCAACATCCGGTACCAAATTTACCTTGGCAAATTTTAGCATCTGATTTGTTCGAATGGAACTCCATTGTGTATTTGATTTTAGTTGACTCTTATTCTGGATGGTTTGAGTTCAATACCCTGAAGGACATGACCAGTAAGTCTGTAATTACCCTCCTGAAGCGCCACTTCGCAACCCATGGAACTCCCCAAGTGCTTATAACTGACAATGCTCGTCAATACACCTCGCAAGAATTCCAAGAATTCTAGAAACGTTTGTTTTCTAGAAAAACAAACATTCCACTTCCGACAACAACAAACACCCTGAAACCACATCTCATCTCCGGTGTTCCTAATTTACTCTACAAAAGTCGTTCACAGAAGAAGAAATATTATGATAAAACTGCTAAACCCTTGTCTGTGCTTTCACCCAATCAAACTGTAAGGTTGCAAACTGATAAAGGTTTCGATAAACAAGGTATTGTGACTGGTTTCGCTCAAACACCTCGTTCATACATTGTACAGTCAGGTAATAAAGAGTATAGACGTAACAGACGCCATCTATTGCCAGTTTCTGAAAAGTACAATCCGCCATCTAAAAAGGGCGTATCAAGTGTTCCTCAAAATATTGTGAATTCAAATCCAGTCATTGCTCAAAATAAAAGTACAGAAAAGAGTATGGTAAATGTTCCAAAAAGTGTTAAAATTTCTGAACCTGTAGCAGAAAAAATGATTGTCAACCTCCCTACAATTACCAAAACAGACCAAAATGTTAGGCAAAATGTTATGCGTAGTGGTCGTATCTCAAAACCTAACCCAAAGTACTGTTGATTATTTTCAGAGCGATATTGAAGTGATTAAAAGATTAAAAAAAAAAGATAGATCTACATTATGTGCTCATATATGTGCTTAACAATGATATAATGTTAGTACATGTTTCTCATGTATTGATACTTTATATGTGTCTTCGTAGAATTTAGAATTCATGTGTATCTTAGTTGTTAAGTATGTTATTTATTTAATTTATTTTACAGCGAGCGATAAAACCTACAGAAATAACAGTGATCTACTAGTTTATACCGAAAGAACACAAAGACTTTAGAGCCGTGTGCAAAATATAGACTATTTATATGCTGAAATACAATAAATAACAAATAATTTCACATGTATGTTTCAGTGATATATGATGAGAGACAATAGCAGTTCATAAGTTAGTTTACAACAGTCATCAAAGTAAATGGTAATACTTATGTAAATATTTTGATTATAATGTCAACTTCCTGTTTCATAAGTTGCAAAATATTTAATTTCGTTTAAAAGTCGTTTTATATTGCATCTAAGTTGATTTCGTTATCATACGTAAGCAGTGCTTTATTATTGCTAATGTTCTACACGAGTACAGTTCATATACATAAATGCCTTTATAGTATATTTCAAAATAACTTAAATCGTGATCGATAATTTAAGATTATGTGACACTGTCTTATTTTGTTAAAAGGAGAGATGTAGATTATGTGCATGAATATCCTGTGAATAACTCCACTGTGGCTTCACTTCCGGTGTAAACACAAGCGACGCCAGCTTGAGTAAGAACTTAATAAAATATACGTTTAAACCCGTTGTTCATCCTTCCTGCTTGCTGCCTACACACCTATTAACACTACCACTCAACTAATCTTTAGTTCCCTCAAATGCTTCTGTTATGACCGATTTATTTATTAATTCTTGGTCTGTTTCCTCTTTTCCCATCAATTTTAACTTTACTAACATCGCGTTTTACAGACCTTTACTATACTGAAGACTCTATCCATGGGAACTCTTAACTCACATAATTGTGTGTTTTATTATTATGGCATATACGGATATATTTTAACTGAACACACACCAAAGGGTACAACAGCTGCAAAATACACTTTTATTCATGATTTCTGAGCAGATTATTGACCACTCGCTGCCACACAATCAGCGGCAAATCATGTGGCTTTAGCGTTTATAATATCCAGAGTGAATGGGTTTGATATAATCCAGCACAGCTTCCATCAATTAATACTTTTTCTGGATTAGATGTAATTAATCCATTACCAATCAGTCAATAGCTCCAGAGTTGGCCGAACTTGCAACTAAATTCGCGACAATTGCAGATAAAATATTCCGGTGATATTGGAAAAATTATTTGGCGGTTTTTAGCCTGGTGGATTATGACCTATAGTGGTTGTGTCCATGCGGATTTTACCCTACACCCGAAGAAGTGGTTGACAACAACAACACGCACATCGCCCAAAGCTTTTTTGCGAGAAAAAGGCGTCTTACAACACAAGAATATAAAACAATCAAAACAAAAACAAAATAATTATGATTCTGGGATGTGGGGAGTTATATGTGAGGTTTAGAAGCGCTTCAGTAATAATCAGACTGCTGTCATCTTCCACTTTTATTTACTTCAGTGAGGCATGAACACCATTTTGTGGCAAAGCTTAAGAGGACCGTTATCCTGTTTTGGAAAGTACAGATAAATTGAATTTTAACCCAGTTTACTAGTAATCCATAAGACATGTATCTTGAAGTTTTATAAATCTTAAGAGCTAAAAAAAGTGAGGAAAACTCAACACTGTAAGACAAATAATTTAAAATTTATATTTAAAGTACTAAACCAAGTAACCTGAAACCTTTTGCATGTTACGTCCATGCACAATTGAACAGACCACCTTCGTAGAGAAACTTAGAACGAATGTACGGCTCATCATTGCCCAACACGTGGCAGATAATAGAATTGCCAATATGGTGCTACTGTTCACAAATAGGCTGTGGCTAGTGCACATGCTTAAATGGCACACTTTCGCTGTCTGTGTTTACACAGAAACTCAAATGAATTCGAACGAAAGTATAGGCTCAACTACACATACTAGGCTATGTTTCTGTCAAATTTGTCTTCAAAACGTTAAGAAACTCCAAACGCGCCACGCTGGTTAACAAATAAGGTAGCTTGATGGAAAAATCAGTCAGATGGTATAAACATAAAAATCTGAGTATACTATACTTGAAAAGAATACTTGAAAAGAATAAAGGTGGTTATTGTACTTCATTATTCAAGTTGAAAAAAGTTGTATGTTTGATAAATATTATTATACATTAAGGTGGTTGTGGTTTACTACGTATTTCGTTAGTTTTTATTTGGAGACATTATCTTTGTGTAATATCCTGAAACAGTACCTTGTGTCTCTTTTCGGTTTGTACTAATCATAAACAAACGGGACTGCATAAATAAATGTTTAATGCTGTGGGCTTGTCACCTGGTACCAGAGCGGGACGGTACAGCAATGCTCGAGAATGTATGATGCTATAACTAAACCGATCTCTTTACCGAGTAGCGAGAAACACCCTCTAGATAACACTTTTTATACAGGTTATTATTGATCTTATAAGACATCGACGATCTCTTTAGTTAACAACAACTTGACACGTGGATTAAACTTTTACGGCTGCCACATATATCTGTTTTATCATTTGATTCAGATTTTTATGTTAAATTACTAAATTCTTTTGTACAAATTTAATTTTGATTTACAATGTTCGATCAATGAAAAGAAAGAAATTGGAGAAAAACTTAGGAAATGCAAAGACTGTTTAAAATGACATCACACAAAGATATTTAAATATCACAATATATTGTAAGATTTTAAACCAAAGATCATCTTTATTTTCAGTAATTTATACACAAAACTATACCGTTTTCGCTATCGAGTAGCGAAAATTACACTTGGAGTCACAAAAACTACGACTCTAAACTCTTGACCCCTTGCATATCGTCTTTTAGGCCCAAAGGGTCCAAAATAAACTCAAAATCGCCCTATCTCTAACCGTTTTCAAGATAATTATCAACTTCTAGTTTTTCACTTTGACCATGTCCGAGGAGGTCAAGTTCACTGAAGTAAGTTTTATATATCATCTTTTAGGCCCAAGGGGTCGAATTTAAGCTCAAAATTGCTATATGTTTAACCGTTTTCGAGATAATGACCCACTTCCGATTTTTGACTTTGACCATGGCCGAGGAGCTCAAGCTCACCAAGGACCCCTTACCATACATGAAAAGCGGATCGAAAAAAGCCGGAAAAGTTTACTATACATGGGAACGGGGTCGAAAAAGGGGTCCATTTGACAAGGAAAAGCTGGAAAAGCCGGAAGATTCCCATGTAGCCCAAAGAATCGAAAAATAAGCTCAAAATCGCTCTGCCTCTAACCATTTTCGAGATAATGGTCAACTTCTGGTTTTTGACTTTGACCATGGCCGAGGAGGTCAAGGTCACCGAGATAACTCTTACATATCGTCTTTTAGGCCCAAAGGATAGAAAATAAGCTCAAAATCGATCTAGCTCTAGCCGTTTTCGAGATAATGGCCCACTTCATGTTTTTGATGACCATTGCCGAGGAGGTCAAGGTCGCCAAGGACCCCTTACATATCGTCTTTTAGACCTAAAGGATAAAAAATAAGCTCTACATCGCTCTATCCTTAACCGTTTACGAGATAATGGTCAACTTCCGGTTTTGACTTTGACCATGGTTTAGGAGGTCGAGGTCACCCAGGTACGTCTTACATATCGTCTTTTAGGCCCAAAGAGTCGAAAAGAAGTCCAAAATCTCTAACCGTTTTCGAGATAGTGGCCCACTTCCGGTTTTTGACATTGACCATGGGCGAGGATGTCAATCGTGCTCTAAGGTTATGGTTAAAAATGTGGCTTTTAAGGCGTCAAGTCACCCTCTATCATTGAGCCAAATTTCATCACTCTTTAGCAATTGGGAAAAACCCAAACGCTGCAGCCAACTTTAACTTGCACACACATGCTGTGATGGCTTTCATTGAGAGTTGGGCGATCAATACACTGAGGCTGATATCACGCCAGTTTAAATTACTGCTCTCAGCTTCTTGCCGCCTGTTTTTTTAGTATATTTTAAGTAAAAGGGCAAAATTTGAAAATATTATTTGAAGGAGCTAATTTTTCAATATTTTATAGTGGGACGGATGTGTTGTGACGTGCTAAGTACCTACTGAGAAATTTAAATCCTAAAATGTTTCTAAACTCTAAATTGAGCATGTCGGAATTTCTCGGCGGCAGCCTTATTATTGTATGCTCATGAGGTAATTTGACAATAGAAAAGTTATGGTGAATACATAATCAGAGTGGGTGTATCCTCTGTGACTGGAATTGTCTTGGGGGGGGTGTAGAGAACTACACCCATGTTATTTGTGCATGACTTAATAAATTTTGGCAAACAAGCCCAAACTTTACACCAGCCGTGTGTTCGAATGTACATTGATAAATTTTTATTCAAAATACTTCGGTTTTAATCCGATTGCGAAAATATATTTTCTTTTCCAATAGTACACCTAACTGCAAGCATAAATTCAGCTACCTAAGTCCACGAGAAAGAAAGTAAATTCAATAACAAAGTTAGTAAATTAAGTTTTAGTGGCCAATAAGTCGTTTGTCTACTCTGCTTTTAACAGAGATATACTCAACAGTATGATTAAAATGTATAATACAAATTTTATATTCATGTATGAATGGCTTTTGTGTTCAATTCTTTTGTTTGTAAAACAAAAAAACTAGTCTTCTTTTGAATTGACAGCAAAGAAATAGTATTTTAAGATTCGCGTATTTGGTCCCTCATTTCAGGGGATCCTTGATTTCTCTGGTATTTTTATGGGATACACCAATACCCCTGTAGTCGCAGAGAATACAAGAAGGCCCTGAACATTCCAGGGAATACGTGTATTTCCTGATTAAACAAATTCATTGTAACATATAACCCTGTGTCACGTGCATCTTTACTAAGGACCATCGGCATATCCACCTCAAAACTGCAGATGTGGTGAAACTGTTTTTGCGTCACAGGAGGATTCTATAACGCCATTTATCCAGGCTGATATTCACGATAAGATGCATATGGCTCTAGTTTTGTCCAGTATGTACAGAGCTGGAATCTTATTGAAAACACCCGTGGGCAGACGTAAAACCGAAGACATAACAAAGGTGCAAGCTACCAAATTTAGACAAAATATAAATTTGACTAATGACCTCTTGAAGAAGTATTATTAACACATCAATTTGACCAGATTTGTGGGACAAGCAGCATTGTTTATTTTTTATCTAAATTTATCTAAATATGAAGTTTTCTGACCAATTTTGACCTAGCCCAAAACAAAATATTACAGTTACGCTAGAGGGCTCACTGCGATCACTCCGGCTAAAGTTTGGAGACGATTGACCCATAGCTGTCATATGTCTACATTATTGTGTTGTTCTGAAATTTTTTAACCATTTTAGCGAATATTTAGGCAAATTTACCAAACAAAATGCATTGGCTACGCCGGATTCGCAGGTAAGACAAGATTAAGTTATTGCTAAATCCGAGAGCTGCAAAACTTAGAAACCGTCGAAGAACATTCTTCTGAGATTTTTAACTCATCGAACCAAAATTCTAACACGCGCCAAGCGATAGATGCACTCCCTAATAACCGAATCGTAAGTTTACGTTCTGTTCACGTTTTGTGGATTGGCTAAGCACAGTATTTAGACTACCAAAGTACGTGTAAATATGCGTTGTCCCAAAACTGGATGAACTGAAGAAGTAGAATGTACTTATGTCACTGAAAGAACAAAGGCAGGATACTCTTCAATGAAAGGAAAAGGAAGGAAAGATATTGTTACATAAAACGGGATTTTTTGCTGATAATAATTTTCTCAACGTTTGTCAGTATAGTACATACGCAAAGCGTTTTTACCACTACTCACTCATTATGTTCGACAGTATGTGCTAAAATTCTGAAGGAGTACTCAAGTCGAAGTCTACCTTTCCCTTGTAGTTACGTTACGAACATCAGGCAAAGAACAAAACAGAAAAATGATGAATGATGCTCCGGATATAGTGTTCTTTATAAAAGAATACCTTAGGTGGATACAAGGTTTAGGTCACACTGAGATCAGTCTCTTTATGCACCTTAATTAGAATAAACTCTGTGATAAACAGGAAGCAAGAAAAGACACACTGCTTCTCTTATTCCATGATTTCCACCCATTACAAAAGCTGGGCGAGCTCAGCAACTAAATCGAGCATAATTAGCTTTAATTGAAAAATTAGCGCAAATTAACGGTTATGTTCAGCAAGTAGAAATCATTACTAGAGCGACCAATGCACACAAAACATAGGCGTACGGGCTTATGTCACACACTTTCAAGCGACAGCTACTTAGTGTCTTGTTTTAGTAAGCAAAAAACAAAATGCCTTCCCGACTAAACCCATAATTCCCAACAGCCATTTTCCATTTCTCTTTTTACTGAAATAATATTTATTTCTGCAAACGTAAGCTTAATTCATTGTAAAAAATTATGCAATTATATCATATATTTTTAATATCACAGTATATCCCTCGCACCACCCAAAAAGGAGGTGCCCCTCTCCCATTTCTCCATCGCTAATCCATTTCACGACTCCAGCACAAATCTTCAAAAGAACTAACATACTAACAAACTCTTGAATTGCAAGATTGACCATGGAGAATGCCCCAGCTCACGAATACTAATGTCAAGATTTATGACATGTAAGTATAACCTGTAACCCAATGTACCTGGCGTCACTCAAGATTATACTGCAAAAATGGTTTCGTGTTTACATATATGGTTTATTACACCACTACCGTCCATGAAAATTTTAGGACGTTTCCATTCAAATTTTAGGAGGAGATTCGTTTTCATGACAACTCCTTTGGCTAATATTTCCACCATTTTTAGGTGAATCACAAAAAAAACGTAATAGCCAAGTGGATACCAAACCTGCCATCTTTAATAAGAATTTCTAGAGGCCAAATGCTTAGAGCCAGTTTCTCTGGCAAATCACCAAAAAACGTTACAACAAGATAGATACTTATTTCCGTTTCCGTAATTCAAAATTTTAAGAAGTAATGCTATATCCCTAGCGTTAGTAACGATTTTAGTAAGAACTGGTTTTTCGCCAATATTTCCGCAATCATTTCTTTGACTAGAATTTCAAGACAGTAAGGCCATTTCTGTGGCCTGAGTTCAGATTTTACTGAATTTTTTTGGCGAAGCACCGAAAAAAATAATGGCCAGATACTCAGTGATACCTGCTACCTACACTTAAAGCGAATGGCCAAAACACAGTAATAGCCAGGTTGAAACTCCTGTGCATTTTTGCATTAAAACCATAGGACAAATTTGTTTTGGTTTTTGACCAATATTTTTCGAGAATTGCCAAAAATGTAAGAGTCTGTGTGTGTGTGTGTGTGTGTGTGTGTGTGTGTGTGTGTGTGTGTGTGTGTGTGTGTGTGTGTGTGTGTGTGTGTGTGAGAGAGAGAGAGAGAGAGAGAGAGAGAGAGAGAGAGAGAGAGATAGCAAAGTGGGTTCGAATAATCCCTAATTCAAAATAATAAAATGGTAAGATTATCTATCTGGCGCTAGTTGTGATTTTAGTGAAAAATTGTTTTTTCTCTTATTTCTGCCAATTCTTCCAAATTATGAAAAACAGAAATAGCCAGGTAAGTACCAGTGATGGATAAATTTTTCTAAAATCTGAAGACAGTAAGGGCATTTCTCTGGTTGCTAATATTTCCACAAAATGTTGGCCAGTCACAAAATACAAGTAATATCAAGGGTGAATAGTAATGATTGATCCCTATACTAAAAAACTGAAGTCAGTGAAGACTGTACTGATTTTTTTAGGGGGAGGGGGTGGCTTTGCTAAAATTTCCGCCAATTTTTGGTGAATGCCCGAAACAAGCAACAGCCAAACGGACATTTATGTACCCCAACTTCCACCAAAATTTTAGAACGCGTCAATGAAAATCCTAGGAGGTACTTTTTCGAGAAAATTGGTTTTGGCCAATTTTTGAAAGTTGGTAAAAAAGAAATAGCCAGTTTGGTAGTAATGTGTTCTACTGTTACTTAAAATTGCAAGGTAATGAGGCTATTTTCGCTAAGATTTTACTGATTTTTTCGCCAAAATTTCCGCCAGTTTTGACGCAATGACAAGAAAATTTTATAGCCAGTTAGGTAGTAATGCCTGCTACCGTTACTTAAAGTTTCAAAATAATAAGACTATTTTCCTGTTGTTAGTCAGAATTTTATGAATTTTTCTTAGTTTTCGGTCACAGTTTTTGGCAACGTTTGGAAAATCACTAAAACTTGTAACAACCAGGCTGGAAGTAAGGCCTGCTATCTTTCCTTAACATTTCAAGACAGTAAAACTATTCTCCTAAGTTCGTCAAGATTTAGGAGATGCGTTTTACAAAAATTGGTTGTTAGTCAATATTTCCCCCAATTTTTGGCGAATTTCCAAAAAGAGCAACACCGAGTTGGTGTCTGCTATCGTTACGTTAAATTTCAAGATAGTAACACTGTTTTCCCGTAGTTACTTAAGATTTTATATTTTTTAAAGTTTTGGCCAAAATTTTTGTCAATCTTCAACAAATATTATAACACTCATGTAGGTAGTAAAGCCTGCTACTTTGCCTCAAAGATTTAAGACAGTAAGCCTACTTGCCTTGAGTTCCTCAAGATTTTACTGAAAATTTTCTGGTTTTCGCCAATTTTTCGGCCAATGATCAAAAAGCTAACAGCCAAGTGGGTAGCAATGCTACCTTTTCTTCAAATTTGAAGTCTGTAAGACTATTTTCCAGCAATGAATAAAGACTTTATCAGAAAAAGTAATCCTATGGTAGGTAGTAACACCTGCTACCTTCAGCTAAAATCTCAAGACAGTAAAATTATTTTTTTCGAGTCAGTTAAGATTTTACAAAAAATGTAATTAATTTTTTCCGCAAATATTTCCGCCAAATCTGGTGCATCATCAAAGTAAATAACAGATGGATTGACATCTATATACACTACCTTCCACCAAAATTGTAGAAAGTTTTCATGAAAACACTAGCAGACACGTTTTGCGGAAAATTGGTTTTGGATCAATATTTCCGCCAATTTTTGACGAATTGCCAAAAAAGGTAATGGTCACTCAGAAAGTAATGTGTGCTACTGTCACTAACAATTACAAAGCAATGGGGCTATTTTCCTGGAGTTAACATTTTACTGTTTTTTTTTTTTGGTTTCCCGTCAATTAGGCGAATAACAAAAACAGAGTAAAAGCCAGTTAGGTATTATTACCTGCTATTGTTACGTTAAATTCTCAAGACAGTAAGACTATAGTCCTGGAGTAAGTAAAGATTTTATGAATTTTTTAGGTTTGCGGAAAGTCGATCCGGTTTTCCTCTATCGAGATATTTTACTCAATGACGTTCGGCCATATTTGACAGAATTTTTCGGACATACCAAGCAACATTCCAACCAAGTTGCAACTTTCTCGGATGTTCAGCGGCTGAGAAATCTACACATATAGGATTATAACGTAATGACGTCATGCGCCTTTCTTAATTTTGCTACACCCGTCCAAAGTTGATAGAACCTTCTAACTGATTCAAAAACACCCATACAAAATTTGAAGTCGATATGAGATATTGTATACACAAGATTTTTTTCAAATTATATGGATATTTTACGTGATGACGTAACGTGAAGGATCACTCGTTTGTTGTACTGGCGTCAAAATTTGACAGAACCTACCAAGATTTTTACGTAATGACGCCATACGCCTTCCCTAATGACGTAACATGGGTCAAAAGTTGACAAAACCGTCCGACTGACCCAAGAAATACCTATATAACATGAAGTTGAAGTTGATACGATTTTCCATTTGCGAGATATTTTGCACACAAGGTCTTGTTCAAAATATAAACATATTTTACGTAACGACGTCATACGCAAAAAATTTACAATCTTTTGAACCTACCAAGCAACAATCCCATCAAGTTTCAATTTTCGCGGATGTTCGCAGCTGAGAAATTTCGCACACAAGATTTGAACGTAATGACGTCACACGCCTTCAAATAATGCAACATACGTCAAAAGTTTATAGAACCGTCTGATATACCTAAGAAATGAACAGATTTGTTAAGTTTGATGTTGACCCGAGTTTTCGTTCTCGAGATACCTTGCACACATTTTATTCACAACAGACTGACCCACACACACACACACCCACACACAAACACGTACATACACACACAGAAAGTACAAACACTATGTCTCCCCTTCGTAGGGGAGACATAATAATCACTTAGCTAGTAATGTAAGCTACTGTTATTTAAAGTTATTTCAACGTAAATTCTGTAATATTTTACTGAAAATTTGTTGGTTTTTCGTCAAAATTTGCACCGATCTTTTCGCAAATCACCACAAGAAGTAATAGTCAGTTAGGTAATATGACCTGTTACCGTACTTAAAATTTCAAGACAGTAAGACTTTTTTTGAGTTAGTTAAGATTTTAAGGAATTTTCGTCAATTTTTAACAAATCACTAAAAATTGTGCCACCCAGGTAGGTAGGAAGGAATGCTACCTTTTCCTAAAATTTCAAGACTTGAAGACTATTTTCCTGGAGATCGTCAAGATTTTATTGAAAATTATTTGGTATTTCGCCAAAATTTCCTCCAATTTTTTCGAATCACCTTAAAACGTAATAGCCAGATATACAGTAATGCTTGCTACCTATAAAGAGAGTAATACTATTTTCCCTGAGTTACTTAAGATTTCACTTAAAATTTTTTTGCTTTCCGCCAAACTTTTCGCTAATTTTTGGCCAATTACCAAAAAAGAGTAACAACCAGGTAGGTAGTTACGCTTGCTACTCTCACGTACAATTCCAAGACAGTAAGGCGATTTTCCTTGAGTTCATTAAGATTTTACTGAGTTGATTGGGGGTTTTCGCCAAAATTTTCGCAAATTTTTTGGCCAGTACCAGAAAAAGTAACAGCCAGGTAGATAGTAACGCTTGCTACCGTTTCTTAAAATTTCACAAAAGTATTTCTATTTTCCTGTTATTCCTGTAAGTTATTTAAGATTTTGCTGATTTTTTTTTTGTTTTTCGCAAAAATTTGCGGCATTTTTTGCCAATCACGAATAAAGTAATTGTGCTTGCTATCTTCACTTCAACTTTCAAGTTACTAAGACTCTTTTCCAGCAGTTATTTAAAGTGTTACTGAAAATGTTTTGGTTTTTCGCCAAAATTTTCGGGCAATCACCAAAACAGGTAATAGCCGTGTAGGTAGTAACGCTTGCTATCTTCACTTAAAATTTCAAGACAGCAAGATTACCGTAATTCACAGCATATAGGACGCCACCTATATGGCGTTTTTTTCATTCAAAATGGACTTCTGCGTCCCATATGCCGTTTTGCTTTTTTGAGCAAAGGGGGGGGGGGCTCATTTTTAATTAAATGAGCTTTTGAACGAAATGAAACAAATTTTCTTTTTACTCTCTTTATATCTCCATAATCGCAGCAGATCTCATAACTAGAAACACAAAATATACATAATATCCACAAAATATCGATGGCGTAGGTCACAAATTCAGTATCTATCCAGGCAGTTCAAACATCCATACAATGTTAGTCATCACTCGGATCGAAGCCTTCGAAGTCACTCTCTTCGTCATAGGTGACTAGAACTCGGAGCTCTGAGGGGTAATTTCCGCGGGACGCTGTTCGTCGGTGTCGGTCTCGTCGTCGCTACTGGCGTCGCAGTTCGAATCACCAGGTAGAAGTTCACATCTGCGAAAAGCGTTCACAACAGTAGACGTTTTGACCTTTGACCACGCATCTAAAATTCACAGCAGCGAAGCTAGCTCGTCGTATTCGTCCAGGGGCCGTGTACGACTTGGTTGCATTTTGCAATTAAGTAGTATTAAGTGTAAGGAATTGTGGTGACGAAATTTTAATCATCCATTATGCGCTACAGTTTATTCCATAAAACAGCATAAATAAGGGTGGAACAATGTCAGAGTTGCGAACATAGCGTTTACAGCGGTTATAGCGGATATAGCGTGTATAGCGTGTATAGCGGACATAGCGAGTATAGCGTGTATAGCGAGTATAGCGGTAATCTACAACACAGGACAAATTAGGGTAATGAGAATAAAATTCGACAACTGAATAGACAAACCCACAGAGAAATTTATCAATGAAATTCAACATAAACGATGACTGAAATTAAAACCTAACTTCATCAAACAGTAGATCACCATAATAATCAATCGACTCTAATTAACCTTAATTGACTATTAAACTGATAACACTTAAATCGATTTAACAAATAAATATCAACTAAAAATGTTCAAACAATAAAGCTTACCGAATGTTGGTGTTTTCTCCACCCCAATCCTTAATTCATGCAAGTTTCTTTTTTCTAAATTCTATTTTAACGTCATGAAACAAAGGCGGAAAGTGAGACAGCAATGCCAAAAACTCATCTTTTAACCAAACGCAACATTTTTCTATACTTCCTCGGAATGATGAGGATAAAACTGCTTCCGTAAGAAAAAAGTATGCATATTTTTTACTTATTAGGGAAAGCGCAATAATTTGGTTGGACACAAGAATGTGAAGCGCTATTCCCCTGGACGGCGGACCTCTTGATAGCAACATTCCAGCGGAATCGCCGGCACACACACAAATAAGGAAATGTTGACATACACAAGTACAAGTTTTTATAACTAGATGCCACCAGATTGACTCTACATGCCAGTATTCTATGTAACCAGTTTATATGTAGCCATGGCAACCGATATAATACTTCAACAGACATGAAAAGTCAATGGGAACTATTTTCACATAACTCACACTGTTACAATAACAACCGAATATCTGGACACGCATTCAGGCGAGCAAAGCTCATCGATCACCTGAACGCATTTTTTCTCCTGTCTAAATAAACAGAGTTGAGAGAGGACAAGCAGACCCTTACACTCCCCCCGATGATCGGACCGATCATCAACTTAGATCTACTTGCCGATCTCCGACTTTACAATTATCAACGACGCACAAGTTACAATACACGCGAGTGACATTAAGAGGTATGCAAAGGATATTACATGTACAAGTTGGCCCATCAAGTTACTAAGCTCTTCAGTCTGATCCGTCGAGCAGACATAGACTTGTTATTGGTCTCACAAGCGTCGAGCTTTGCGTCTTAACCGAGCAGCTGCGCACTAGTCCGTCTCATCCGGTGTTAACCTGGGTAACGATAGCCAAAGGCCACTTTCCCCTTGGAACAGTTGTCTCAGTGACGTGGACCAGGTCACCTGGTTTCACATTGCGCAGTGGTCTCTGCCACTTCTCCCGTACTTGAAGGGCGGGCAGGTACTCCCTAATCCATCGCTTCCAGAACGGTATGCATGAATTCGACCTAAGCAGTAGAAGATGATTTGGTGTCAGAGGCTCAAAATCGCGAGAGTCACTACTAACTTGAGTGATAGGCCGGTCGTTCAGAATTTTTTCAACTTCGGCCAGAAAGGTAAGCAGCGACTCATCTGTGAGCAGTTGCTCCTTGATAAGCGCTTTCAGGATTGAGCGTACGGACCTTATCATACGCTCCCAAACTCCCCCATGTGGCTTTCGTGTGGGGGAGTTGAAATGCCACTCAATATTCTTGTGAAGGAGGTTGCGCGAGATAGCGCTGTGATTTCAGTCACGCATGGCCTCCCGTATCTCACGCTCACCCCCGACTAAGTTGGTCCCGTTGTCGCTAAACACTTTCGCTGGCTGACCCCTCCTGCTAATAAAGCGTTGAATCGCTCCGAGGAAAGAATCAGTTTCAAGGCTATGCGCAACCTCTAGGTGAATTGCACGTGTAGCCAGACAAGTGAACAGGCATCCATATCTCTTAGCCTGACCACGACCCCGCTTTACATACAGGGGTCCGAAGTAGTCAATCCATACATCAGTAAATGGCGGCCGATCCGGGGTAACTCGTTCATGTGGGAGAGGTGCCATCTGCTGTTGGCCGGTTGGCCGACGACGGCGCCTGCAGTCAAAACAGCCACCGATTGCTCTTTTAACAGCTGCCGTCCCGCGAACGATCCAAAATTTTGTCCGCACCTTGGAAAGCACGTGGCTGACACCAATGTGTCCGTTGATTTCATAGAAGTGTCTTATAATAATCGAAGTCACGTGGGTTTTCTGAGGGAGGATCATCGGGTGTTTCGCGGCCCGGTCAATGGGAGAGTACGTCAGACGTCCTCCGCCGACTCTAAGAATCCCATCCGACACTGTTGGATTAAGCTTCATTATTGAGCTGTCGGCAGGGAGACCTTGTGACCGTTTCAATTTCTCCAGTTCACGTGGATAGTTCTGTTTCTGAACGAGAAGTACTATGGCCTCGGTCGCCCTCCTGATCTCACCAACAGTAAAACTCGAGGTCGGCACCTGTCCGCGATTCAAGAATTTCCAACAGCAGTATTTCTTAAAGCGGAATAGCCATGCTATTGCCCTTTGTAATTTATCCCAAGAAGAATATCTCAACGGGAGGTTGTCGAGAGCTGAACCAGCGTCGTCATCGGAGACCTTGTAGGTCATAACATTTACAGGCCATTGCACCTTTGGCATCCAAAGAAACTCTGGACCGCACAACCAAGTACTAATTCGGTCCGAATCGCATGGAGAAACTCCTCTCGAGGCCAGATCCGCGGGATTGTATTTTGTCGGAACATGACGCCACTGGAATGGCGACGAGCTCTCCTGGATCACGCTGATTCGGTTGGCGACAAACGTCTTGAAACGCCGCGAACGATTTTTTATGTAACCAAGAACAATCGCCGAGTCAGTCCAGAACATAACAGACTCGAATTCAATATCAAGCTCTTCCACCACAATGTCTCGCAAGTGACAGGCAACAACTGCTGTCACTTGCGAGACAACAAAGCCAAGCTCACTGGCGTCACAGAACACGTGTAGTTCTACACGGGTGGGAATGAAGTCCTTGGGTCTTAAACATCTGTTCACCCTAATATTGTGGAGGCTAGGCAGCTCGTCCACCCAATGTCTCCAACGATCCGCCTCAGCCTGTGGTATTGCGTCGTCCCAGCCCAAATTATTCTGCCAGAGACGCTGAACCAGCAACCGCGCGGGAAGGGTTACTTGGGCCACAAGGCCGCAAGGATCAAACAGTGAACTGACAACACTGAGAATGCCACGTTTTGTAATCGGCTTTTCTTGAATTTTTACCTTAAAGCCAAGAGTATCGGTTTCCACATTCCAGTGGACACCCAAGGCCCTTTCGCTCGGTAGATTGTCTTCCAGGTCCAGGCTTACAATACTCGGAGCCTTCTCTGAATCAGGGATGGTAGCTAACACAGACTTACTGTTGCTCACCCACTTCGTCAGACGAAATCCGCGGCTTGCTAAGAGGCTTTGGATATCTGACGCTAGACTGATAGCCTTTGTTTCCGTAGGTAGCGATTTAAGAAGATCATCCACGTAGAAGTTCCGTTCTACAGTGGATATAACGTCATCAGCATGTTTCGTGTTGGTCGCTGGCCGCTTGCTTCAGTGCATACGCCGCGCAACTAGGAGAGGATCTGGCTCCAAACAGATGGACTGTCATTTTGAACTCTTCTGGTTCAGAGTTTAAGTCACCATCCGTCCACCACAGGAACCGAAGGGCGTCCGTGTCTTTCTCCGTAACCTTAACCTGGTGGAACATGGCTTCAATCTCAGCGGATAGCGCGATCGGCTCTTCACGAAAGCGCATCAGCACACCAATAAGGCTGTTTGTTAGATCTGGCCCTTGGAGCAGGCGATCATTCAAAGAGACACCCTTGTACTTGGCCGCACAATCAAACACCACCCGTAACTTGCCCAGTTTGTGCGGGCTCACAACAGGGTGGTGCGGTAGATACCATACGATTTCTGGTTCTGGGTCACCAGGCTCTACTTTCTTTGCATATCCCTTTGAGAGGTAGCCATCCATGGTGGTCTTATACATCTCAAACAACGCTGGGTCCCGCTGGAACTTTTTCCGCAAGAAACCCAGACGCATTTTGGCCAGTCCGTGGTTGTTTTGGATTTCTGGTCGCTCGTCTCACCATGGAAGCGAAACCTTATAGTGACCCTTTTCGACTACACACGAGGACTACATAATGCCAAGCGCTTGTCGATCTTCGCGCGACATCGTCCACATTCTCTCGAGTTTTTGGTCTAAATTATCTCGAATTTGACGTTGGCACCTGAGCCGCTGTCCACTCCACCACAGGTCGGACCCACAATTGTCCATCCCAAGATTGATCGAAGACCACATGGTTCACCAGGTCTACCGCGTCGAACCTCTTGAGGGCATAGAATCTCAGGTACGTTGCTTCCTATGAGCAACCTCACCTCAGACGCGTTGATTTCGGGTATATAAAGATCTGCTAGATGCTTCCATTGCTTTATGTCGCCACTGTTGGGCGCAGAACGGGCCGCAGTTGGAAGTTTGGTGACTGTCCACACTCCTTTTAGGTGGACGGTCTCCTTCCCGTTAACAGATTGGACCTTTAAATCCACTTCAGAGCCGTTGTGTGAACTGCCTCGCTGATCCAAAGTTGTAAGGGTAAATGATTTTGGCTTGCCCGCCAGTCCAAGCTCTGTGACCAGATTTTCATCGCAGAGGCTAACGTCGGATCCGCTATCAAGCAAGGCGTATGTTGTTACTGACTTACCGTATGTCCCTTCGATACGCACGGGCAATATACTCATACATACCTTGCGGACGGGGCATGTTTCTGTGGAGAGACAAGTCATAATTGAAGACTGCGCAGTCGGCCCCTAAGGGTTAACATTTGCTGCAGAGGGCTGCACCGGAGCAGCAAGTTGCCGCTCAGGCGCATCCGAGGGGTGCTTAGGCTCTCGCGGCGCGGCAGAGCTTGCACTGTGCAGCAGGGGGTGATGCTTACGATCACACCCTGTCACAGTGCAAGATGCGTTTTTCTACAATCTTTTGTTACATGTTTCCACTTTAAGCAATTGAAGCATAATCGTTCCCGTTTTACGAACTCTTTTCTTTCATCGATTTTCATGTCTTTGAATTTATGACACGCGGCTAAGTGCGCGCAGGCACCGCCGCAACACCGACAGTACCTAGAAGTGCTTGTTCCAGAACTCTCATTTTTGCTACTACTCAAATTTTTATCAGACCCTCGGATTTCTACACCTTTGTGCGTGCCCGCTGTGGCTAACGTAGTACCACGTGAATTAGAACCTTCTGTTTTCACGACATCGGTTCCCTTTACCTTTATACTACCTCGACCCCTGTCACCTTTCGCTTGTTTTGACTCATTTGCCATGTCTAGGCCAAACATAGAATTTGCCACACTGGCTCTCACATTTACAAATTGAGACAAATCTTTGAACACCACTGATCGAACAGATTCGACTATTTTGTGTGCCTTCTGAACCCACCTTGCCTTTATGTAACTTGGAAGGCGACCTGCTATTTTCCTAAGACTTTCAGAACTGTTAAGCTCACTAGTAAAACCTAATTGTGACAGAGTGATTTCGGCTCGAGTCATTTCCAGAGAAAATCGCAACAACCCTTTTACGTCATTTGCTTTTATGGGTGAGCCGTTTACTAGCATGTCTGTATACGCTTGAGCCACCATGTGTGGCTTCCCATAACGTGACCTTAACAGTTCCTTGGCCCTTGAATACCCATCTTCCCCCAGCATGACACAATCCTCAATTAATTCCTTGACCTCCCCTTCACAGTACTGGATCAAGTACCCTAACCGAGCTTTATTGTCACTAACCTTTTGTTCAATGTTAATCCCAAAATTGTTAATAAATTTACTATAATCCAGAGAATGTCCTGAAAAGGAAAACAGTTCCGGTTTTGGGAGGTAAAACCCCTCGCGTAAAACGTTCGCGAGCTGGTTTAACACATGTTCATCAGTTTTCGCGCCACTTCCGGCGCTGCCTGGTCGTTGCGGTTTCAACGCACCATCGCGTGGTACGCTCACGTGAGAACTCGGTTCGTCCGCCAGACTTCCGGTGCCCTGGGCTATAGCTTTTGTCACATCCGCTGGTGCTGCCATATTCGGATTACCCTGACCGATGGCAGACAGAGTCAAGGATCGCTCGTCACAGGCCTCCGCCCACTCGTTTTCTTCGATCGCCGCTTCAGCTACGTCATTTTGATGACGAAGTAACGTCTTTTTCCTCTCTACCTCGCGCTTTTGCCTTTCGAGTTCTTCCTCAGTGCGCTGCAGTTCTTGCTCTGCTAACTCCTGTTGCAATCGTAGCTCCGAGAGCCGTCGCTTTATCCGCGCCTCTGTCGCGCGAACACCAGAAGCCGACACGCGGGACACACTCGTTCCCACGCAACTCCGAACATCGGGCTCAACTGGTTCCCCGGCGAACCAGTTGTTGACTCAGTCTCCTGCAGCTCCAGATAATTTTTTCTCACACTGTCGAAGTGCGTTTCAGATTCCGATCTCGCCGTCCTTAAGCAGCTAAGGCGTCCTTAAGCACGAGGTGAGCATTTGCGAATTCGGAAAACCGCCCATCAATGCGATGCACCAGTTCTCTTACTGAGTCTTTGTTTTCATACGAGGTCAGAAGAAGTTCCATTTGTGAACAAAGCTCACTTAATTTTGCTGCAAGTTCGCCACGGGAGCGCTTTAGTTCCAAAATGCTCTGACTTTCCATTTTTTTGCTTTACGATAATCCGAAGTGCAGAAAGTTATTAGTCGGAATCAATCAGTAAAACAACATTCGATTACTGTAAGGAATTGTGGTGACGAAAATTTAAACATCCATTACGCCCTACAGTTTATTCCATAAAAAAGCATAAATAAGCGTGGAACAATGTCAGAGTTGCGAATATAGCGTTTACAGCGATTTTAGCGTGTATAGCGTGTATAGCGGACATAGCGAGTATAGCGTGTATAGCGGTAATCTACAACACAAGACAAATAAGGGTAATGAGAATAAAATTCGACAACTGAATAGACAAACCCACAGAGAAATTTATCAATGAAATTCAACATATACGATGACTGAAATTAAAACCCAACTTCATCAAACAGTAGATCACCATAATAATCAATCGACTCTAATTAACCTTAATTGACTATTAAACTGATAAAACTTAAATCGATTTAACAAATAAATATCAACTAAAAATGTTCAAACAATAAAGCTTACCGAATGTTGGTGTTTTCTCCACCCCAATCCTTAATTCATGCAAGTTTCTTTTTTCTAAATTCTATTTTAACGTCATGAAACAAAGGCGGAAAGTGAGACAGGAATGCCAAAAACTCATCTTTTAACCAAACGCAACATTTTTTCTATACTTCCTCGGAATGATGAGGATAAAACTGCTTCCGTAAGAAAAAAGTATGCATATTTTTTTACTTATTAGGGAAAGCGCAATAATTTGGTTGGACACAAAAATGTGAAGCGCTATTCCCCTGGACGGCGGACCTCTTGATAGCAACATTCCAGCGGAATCGCCGGCACACACACAAACAAGGAAATGTTGACATACACAAGTACAAGTTTTTATACCTAGATGGCGCCAGATTGACTCTACATGCCAGTATTCTATGTAACCAGTTTATATGTAGCCATGGCAACCGATATAATACTTCAACAGACATGAAAAGTCAATGGGAACTATTTTCACATAACTCACACTGTTACAATAACAACCGAATATCTGGATACGCATTCAGGCGAGCAAAGCTCATCGATCACCTGAACGCATTTTTTCTCCTGTCTAAATAAACAGAGTTGAGAGAGGACAAGCAGACCCTTACATTAAGCCTTTTATGACTTTCTGTTCTCTCGGTGAACTGCATAGTACACATAACAAAAGACTTGCTAATAACCCACACGTTATCTTAATCCCCGGCACACATATACGACAATGGTTAAAATAACAAAGGATTTGCTAACAGCTACCGGAGTGTGTTGCCGGGCTTGCTTTGATTTGTGAAAGGGGTAGAACTATAGATAACCCCCAAAGTATACACAATCATAGTTATAGTATACCACAATGTGAACGTACATTTTCTCTAAATTGAGGTGCGTCTTATATGCCGTGTCGTCCTATATGCCATTTTACTTTAAAAAATGGCGATTTGGCCCCCTACGTCCTGTATGCGGAGCGTCCTATATGCCGTGAATTACGGTACTTTCCTAGAAGTAGTTAGGATTTTACGAATTTTTTGGTTTTTGCCAGTATTTTCGCTAATTTTTGGCGAATCGCCAAAACAAGTAACAGCCAGATGGACACTTACACATCCTACCTTCCAAAAATTTTAAAACGTTTCCACAAAAACCCTAGGAGAGATACGTTTTAAAGAAATTTAGTTTTTGGCCAATATGTCCTCCAACTTTTGGCGAATCGCCAAAAAAGTAATAGCCAGATAGATACTGATGCCTGTTACCATCAAATAAAATCTCAAGACATTCAGGTCATAAAACCTAGGAGGAGATACGATCAACTTAAAAGCGTACATACGCATATACGAACATAGGCACATACTTTGAACGACTGTGAGCTAAAAAAAGTTAAGCTGTACTTTTATGGCTATTTCAGGAATGTTATTCTCTCTGTCGTTTCCTCAAACATCTCCCTGAATCAAATATGTCGAATTTCTTGGCATTAACGTACAACTCAGGTGTTTAACTTTCCCACATTTCAGCCTGTTGCTGCAGATAAAGACCTCATAATTCACCACAACAGACATTGACCACTGAGTGAGTGACATGTTACGTAATAGCTGTAGGTGAGTAACACACAAAAAGGTCAATGCAAGAAATAACCTTGGATCGACAATTGTGCTGCCACTGTTTTCAAGTGTGTTTAAAAAATGCAGGAACTTACGGGAATCTTCTGAAAACGCTGAAATCCCCAGCGTAGTTAATAACTATGCTTAGTTAACAAGAACAGGAAAGACGGGAAGGGGTTGGGGTTAGATTCAGCGACTGCAAAATATGTCACGTAATATTTTTACGCAATGACGTCATGAACATTTCTTAATTTCTATTCGAGTTTAATGCTTAACAAAAACCGTTCGACTTAGCTACACCAAGTTTGAAGTCGATTTGACTTTCCGCTATAGCGATAATAACTATGCTCAGCAACATAACTTGTTTAACATATACCGTTTTCGTTCTACTCCTGGCAAAATTGGAAGAATCTTTTGGACCTACCCAGCATCATTCCCACCAAGTTTAACTTTTCTGATGTTTAACGGCTGAGAAATCCTACCTACAAGATTTTGACGTGATGACGTCATACGCCTTTCTTAATTTGACTACACGCATCAAACTGATCCAGGGAGTAACCGTATAAAATCTGAAGTCGACAGGACTTTCCGTTATCGAGATATTTTGCGCACAAGATTTTGTTCAAATTATATACATATTTTGGTATCCAGACACAAGGGCCTTGGACAAAAGGGCCTTGGACATAAGGGCCTTTCCCAAAACGGCCTTTCCCAAAACGGTCCTAAATGAAAAGTTGGACAAAAGGGCCTTGAGAATTTTGGAAAAGGCCCTTTTGGGAAAGGCCCTTATGTCCAAGGCCCTTCTGTCCCGCTTTCACATATTTTACGTGATGACGATGTCGTTTTCGTTTGTTTCACTCGCGACAAAATTTGAAGGTATCTTTCGGAGCTACCATGTGCAAGCATCATTCCCACCAAGTGCGAACTTTCTGCGGATGTTCATCGATTTTACATACATGATTTTACCGTAATGAGGCCATACGCCTGTCTTAATTTCAGTACGCAGGTCAAAAGCTGACAGAACCGTCCGATCTACTCGTGGAACAAGCAGACCGAGTTTGAAGTCGATCGAACTTGCAGTTTTTGAGAGACCCTGCATATATTTTTGTTCACAACAGACTTAACACACGCACGTATAGACAGTAAAACCACTATACGCCTCCCCTCTGTCGGGGAGACATGTAATTACATCTAACGTCATCACATAATGTATACCTTTCAAAGCTGGTCAGATTGCTCAATCGAGCTGTCAAGAGAGTGCAGCGAACAATGCATGCAAGCTAATAGAGAGGAGAAAATCCTCGCAAAGCACACGCTGATACGAGGCGGTGCTGATGGAAAAACAATCGGTGACTTTTAAACAAGCGACTTTTAACATGCACTCAACATCTTTTCTTGGATGTAAAATATCAATTTGCTGAGATCTTGTTATTGAGATCTTGTTATTTAAGAAAGTTTACATCAGTGAAGTAATCCATAGACAATGAATGTGGACGTGAAATTAATGCTGAATTTTGTGATTTTAAACTGAAAGATGTGTCTTTTAAATTACACACAAACTAAGGCAGGCACAACGGATTTAAACGAATCAATCGAATTCTTTAACAATGCGGTCAACGGCTTGTCATGTGAGGAGTTGAGTGACGTCAGAAGTGAACAAAATGGCATCTCCAGACTGGAGACGGACGCTACAATGTCAGACGTTCTAACGTACACATGGTGTATCATATATGGAATTATTTCCCTAATTGGCTTATTTGGAAATGGATTGGTTGTGTTTGTGGTACTGAAATACGCAAAGATGAAAACGGTTACTAACGTGTACATTCTCAATTTATCCATGGCTGACGGTTTATTCCTGACGGGATTTCCCATAGTCATCGCTACCGTTTTGCACCACGAATGGCTTTTTGGGTACGTCATGTGCAAAGTATACTACATACTGACTTCAATAAATATGTTTACAGGAGCTTTCACGCTCACAGCCATGAGTGTGGATCGCTTCCAGGCAGTGTGTTATCCAGTAGATTCGCGATCATACCGGAAACCAAAATACGCGACAATGGTGGTGGTATTTGTGTGGTGCCTCTCATTTCTAGTCATGTTACCAGTCACAATATATGCACAACTTGTACTCCGAGCCGATGGCGCATACAGCTGTACGATATTATGGCCATTAGCGAAAGAAATGAGCCAGACTAGTTATATTATATACACATTTCTGATCGGCTTTGCTTTTCCAGTTGCTGTTATTTCCGTCCTATATACACTTGTTATTGTACGCCTACGCGTGCGAAATCGCTTACACCCAAGGAACAATGCTACGAAGTCACTTCGCAAAGCTACGAAATTAGTGCTTGTTATTGTAACAGTGTTTGTTATCTGTTGGTTGCCCTACTGGATTTTTCAGGTGTGTTTGGTTGCTCTACCCCCAGACAATCTCACATTTCTTCAGGTGTGCATCTTCCACATTTTCACACTACTCACCTATTCTAATAGCATGATTAATCCCCTGCTTTACGCATTCACTAATAAGTCGTTTCGTGCTGCTTTCCACAGCGCATTTTTCTGTGTGACTAACACGCATAATATTGCTTAATTAAATGTAAAACTGTTAGCACGCAACACCATATTATATCAGTTCTGCACCACCAAGCTACTTCATCTAATGAAACACCAACCATTCTATAATTTACGAGAACATTTTCTGACACCACGGACAAATTTTCAGACCAATCTTTATTCAAACACCAATATAAATAAATAAAACAAATAAATTCCCGTTTCCGTAATATTATTGTGTCTCATATTGCACAGAACAAAGGTTTATCAGCCTTGGATGTTTAATAATGTCTATTTTGTATCTTTTGTGGAATGAGTATGCTCATTAAAAGACGCCAAACTACAGTAAGCACTCGTTTCATTGACTTTATTTTCACTATTACAGGGGTCATCCATAAAGCTTGTATTCCAGAAATGCAGCTGTTTACGCCCCCCCCCCCCCCGGCTCCCACTTCCTGACATAAGATGTGCGACCTTACTCACTGATTATAATGTAAGGGTGCACACAATGTCAGACCCATTACTCCCCACCCCTCCTCTTCCTCAGAGATGTTAATGGGTTCTCTCAGAGAACTGGTATCACTAGTTATGTGGATAATTACTTCTCGCGGCGAGAAATGTAAATGAACTGACTTGTTTTTATATGTGTGTGAAACAACAGCGAAATATGTCCTGTTAATTACTTCAGGACAAGTCTTACACGACCCCCAAAATTAAGAGGTGCGGACGGAGCAGGTGTGTAGGGAGAAGGCGGGGGAAGGGCGGGTGGGTGAGTGAGGGTGGGAGGGGACTGTGAACAGCCCCCTTTCGCGCACTCTGGGCCACATCTGGAAGACAACAAAAACAACAGTATCTGGCATTCACACGTTTCTCTTTATTTAGGCATTAATCTAGTCAGTTAATGACTCAATTTTCAATCACGAAAAAAGCACAGAAAGGTTGAGAAAACATACTTGCCCGAAAGTTCAAAACAACAGACAGCACCACTTATGTAATAAGATCAACCAATCGCTGCATGCTTCCCAAAAGCTTTGTAAACATTTTGACCCCAAGCCAAAATGTTTTATGCAATTACAGGGGACGAAATTGCTTTATCCCACCAACTGCACCCCCGCAATTGCTAGTATACCGCCTCCTCCCAAGCCCCCGAAACAACTAACCCGACGTTACAATCTACAGAAGAACCTCTTTATAACAGTAGCGGTCATAATTACATCCAGCCTATTTTGAATAATTATCTGGACCCACATAAACTGCTTGCTGTTTAAAACTATTTTCAACGGCATATCGAATGTATCGACAATTTCTCCAGCCACTGTACGAGCTGTAGTAAATAAATCGTAAATGAAGCGAAGGTGAGGTATGATGGATGCGTGCTATCGGGGCATGGCTCCCAGCAAAACTTACCACTTTCAGAGGAATTACCAGTTACTGGAACCGGTATAAAATTAGGTCAGGAGAAGGTAACTATGTGTGGCCTTATTATATTGAATATTTCTTAATGGTAAAGAAAATTATCATCTAATCAATCACAGAGAATTACACAGTACTGAATAGTTATGCATATAACTATTCTGAATGACCCGATTATATTGATGAAACAAAAGATCAATACTCAATTGACGACCGCACAAAAATTATTCTAAATTATCCTCTTTTCCCTTTCTTCTTTTTCTTGGAGCTTGCGTCTTGTTTATACGAGGGTTCGGCTCCGAATTCTACCCTTAAGGCATGATTTGTGGCTTTCAAATGCGTAAACATCTTATTCCTTGTAGGGAATTCCTGCCCGCACGTGTTGCAGAGAAAAGGGCCCTGGAACAAGAAGAGCAAAATAACCGGCGAGAACCCGGCTGAAATATCAAAACATTTGGTTCTTTCCATGCATACAAAAACAAGCTAAATAATAACCTGTCTTACAGTTGGTCAATATTCTCTGGAGTTAAACGCGACATGTCACTAATAGCTCCCAAAGGAAGAAAAAGAAAAAAAAAAGAAAATCCCAATAAGCAACATGCCAGGACTTGACTACAGTACAATTATTTCCACATGATATCACGCAAGCTTTTTTTTAGGTCTAAACAAGGCCCGAGATTGCCACAGGACATCAAGTAATGACAATGTGTGTGCCTTATCATTTGGCACATCTCCAGAAATGAAATGTCACTGCCCGCCCACCTCCCCCACCCACCCCAAAGTTTTTTTTTCCCTGCTCACCTCGAGAGCACTAGTTTGTGTTGCTCCTTGGGTTTTTGGCGGCTTTTTCTTCGGGAATGATGCACTAAAAAATAAAGACCACACGTTTTCAAATTGATGCATATCCTGCAGAATGATGTAATGAAGTGATGTACATCTACAGTCAGACTCTGACCGAAGACATCAGGCCATGAACTGGAACTCCAGCTATATCGGATCTATTTTTCCCATTTTCTCAGAAAATGCACAACATATGTTCAGTGAGAACATGCACCTTGTTTCTGTCATAATTTTAGTCACTCACTTCTTGACGTCAAACAAACCCTTTTACTTTTCACAACAGGCGAAACTTATAATTAGCATGTTCTAAAGCACCAGGGTTTCATGTGTGTGCTCCACTGGCTAAACAGCCCCGAACGAACAAACAAATGTGACAACCGAACCGACTATTTTTTTCTCGAAAATAACTGGTTGGATGGTGAAGCATTGAAAGTGGAATCTCGTTATAACGACATCGGTTATAACGACATAGCGCTTATAACGACATGCCTTTTCGTGATACCAGTTCAGCTCTTCACTGTTTAACAGCACTGGTTAGGATTTTTAGAAAACAATAACAAACTTTTTTTATCCCTGTCATGTCGTTATGCAGTTGTACTGTATTTTGCAATTAAAGAAAATGCTGAAATGCTGATTACTGTATTTTTTTAACTGATATAGAGTTATTACGTTTTTGTACTTGTAAAAGTGAATGATTTTATTCCTTGCTCTATCTTCGTGTAAATATACAACACAAAATTTGACGGTATGCTTTAAGACGTTTCTATTTGGTTAGAGTGTCTAGGACTTTTGGCGGTTGGACATTTGAAGGTGGGATCTCTCGCGGTACACAAATGGCGGTAGCACTTTTAGCGGTTTAGGACTTTTGGCAGTTTAGGACTTTTGGCGGTATTTTCAAATAAAAAATCAACATAAATCAAACTTCAAAGTTACCAATATCATATCATTTTAATTGCACCACATTCCATAGCCAATAATTTTTTTGAAATCCATCATCACCGTGAGTGGTCTCATTTTCGGGCGGGGAGCCTTGATGCTGGCGAACAGTCGACCGTAGGTGGCCCCCGATTTTGTTCGGAAGAAGTGCGTACAAACATGGTAAGACGAAACCGGCATTCGTTTTAACATGGATGTTGTAGATTTGAAAAAAAAAACAAAAAACAAAACAAAACAACAACAACTCGGGAACTATCCTAAAAGTCTCGTATATTTTATTCATTGATGATAACATAAAATGATAACATCAATCACATGAAAGAATTTCCAAAATTATCCACTAATGATAGCATACGAGAAACAACCCCCCCTCCCCCAACAAAAAAACACCTTAAATATATTTTGGAAAATACAGCCATAAGTCCCATACCACCAAAAGTCTCAAACAAAATATCAAATCGTACTTTATGTGACTACACTCTTGTTAAGAGGGGGATGGGCAAATTTCACAGCTTTGTATCTGTAGAAAAGTCAGCCGAGGGGGGGGGGGGGGGGCGGGGGCGGGGGGAGGACGGGGGAATACAGGGAAGGGGCTCGTTGCCGAGGTACTGAACAAAACATCGTATTTATTGTTTGTCAAAAAAAAAAGTTCAAACATGACACAATGGATTCTGAATGACTCATCATTTCGGCTCACAATGTACTGACATTTCCCTTGGATGCATTCAATTTAATCACCCTTGTTCTCTGAGCGCTGACGAATGACGTGCTTATCTTCAAACCATTAAAATCCAGCAACAGACCTCAAGCTTTCACTATTAATTATTTTCAGGCAAAATTTGTTCATTTCACTGGTTTGTCGAAATTTCTCAATTCTTTGTCACAAACATGAGAAAATATAAAACATAAAAAATGTTAGACTTAAACCAAAGTGACTTTAAATAAAATTATCTATAGGTTCAATTACTGAAGCTACCTTGGCTGTTTTGGTTGAACAGACTCCACAGTCTCGTTGCCTCCTGACACCTCTGATCCTTCTGCCAGCGCAGAGTCGATGTTATTTTCCACAGTCTGTAAGATTTCATGTCGGTGACGGGATACGAAAGATATCCGTGCCCTCCCACCCCCCCCCCCCCCCCCACCCGGTCTCACCAGCGACCCAAATCAAAATAGCACCAGTTACTTTTTTAATACACAGCTCAAACAAGCTACACCTTCCCCAACTTTGTGGAGGCATTCGTTTGCTCAATTTCAGTGATAAGACAAGTATCATAATACTTAAAAGATACTAGTACCGTTGGAGTACCCGCTGATTGTGCTTCTGCTTCTTTTGCATCGGTGTTCTCTTCCACCTGTCGCAAATTGTTACAGTTTACAGTATTTACCAATTTAACTAGAGCCTCAGTAAGGCAGGATCCCCCGTGAAGCAGTAGAAGTAAAATGCATGAAAAAGTTACAGGTAAAAATTAACGATTTTTGACAGCTTTCCTCACGTGAAGTTTTGGCAGATTTTCACAATAACAACTTCAATTTATATATTTTTCACAATCCACTGTTTCATATTCCCTGATTTATCCTTAAAGTAGTACTTGAGCAGTTACACCACGACGTCAATTCTTTCCCCATGTTGACAATAATTCCACGTTGCACATCTTCAAGATATATATTTTCACCATGCAAGTTTCAGGTTCCTACGACAATCCCTTCTATGAGAAGTCGGCCGGACAAAACATCGTCTTACGGCTAAGTTCAAGCCAAAAATTCACCACATTTGACAACTTCCCACGACGTCAATTTTTGGTCGATTTTGCCGTACCCTTCATATGACATACCCTTCTATGAGAAAACATAGTCTCATGGCTAAGTTCAAGCCAGAAATTCACCATTTTTGACAACTTCCCACGACGTCAATTTATGGCCGATTTTGACAATAATGCCACGTTGCACATCTTCCGTTTTTACATTTTCACCATGCAAGGTTTCAGGTTCCTAAGACAGTCACTTCTATGAGAAGTCGGCCGGACAAAACATCGTGTGACGGCTAAGTTCAAGCCAAAAAAATCACCATATTTGACAATTTCCCACGACGTCAATTATTGGCCGATTTTAACAATTATGCCAAGTTGCACATCTTCAATATATATATTTTTACCATGCAAGGTTTCAGGTTCCTACAACATACCCTTCTCTGAGAAGTCGGCGGACAAAACATAGTACTTTTTGTGGACAGACAGGCGGACGGACAGACAGACGGACCAGTTCATAACTATATCCCTCCATTTCACGGGGGATAATGACTGTGTTGCTGAAAAACCCCGTAATTATATACAGTATTGTTTAAACTTATTTTATGATGAAAGAGGGGCGGCTTGTGAAGCGACATCCCACAATCACAGTTCCCTGATCTTTGCCTATCACGTCATCTACCATCACTTATTGGCTAGCTAAGTATTTCTTCGTGGTATAAATGTGGAGGAGGGAGGGAAAGTGGCAGCTTTGTGAAGCGGCGACAACCCACTATCGCACTTCCTTAACCTCCACTATCGCACTTCCTTAACCTCTGCTTTTCATGCGATCTACCATCGCTTATAGACTATTTAACTGTCTCACTATGACACAAACCACTGTGGCCAGTGACAGTGTGCTCAGATAGTCAAGGATAGACATCTCTTACTTGACCGCTCCCTGAAAAGTCCAGCAATGAAATGACAATTTACACACATGTAGCTACAACTGACTTCTTTAGCACTTGAGAAGCCTTTGGCTTGCAAGGGCTATATGAATTTGTGCGAGTAGCCGTTGGTATCTTTTTTTTTTTCTTGAGAGTGATCGGCTTTCTTGTGTCATCTCCTCCACTGACACTACGAGCCCCAGGGCCACGAAACCTGGGACTTAGCTAGAACTTGATATGAACGTGTGCATGACACTTTTTATTTTCGCCTTCGATTTCGTTTTCGTGTTTAAAACGCCATGTGAAAAGAGTGTAAGGGGGTCGGGGTAAAATGAACTTAGTCTATTCTGTTGATAAAAGAGATCAGATAAAGACTTTTATGCTGTGATGAAAAAGTACAGCTGAACAATTCACATTTGTAAATGTGGGATCTCCGGAAAAATAAAAGACAATATGAGTCAACCTTCAACTGCAATCAGTACTTAGTGTGATGTTCAAAACTGAAATTCACAGAGAAATCTCCGGTGTGTGAAATGCAATTTATAGATCTTAAATCAAGATTTTCGACTGATGTGCAAAACCACAACAAACGGCTTATTACATCTCTGGCTGTGAAATGCAATTTAATCAAGAGCTTGGGAAAGCAGGCATTGCTTGAGGAGACAACAAAAAAAAATAACCTGTTTTAATAGTTGTGGTGTATAAAAGGTTGTATATCCCCGTAATAGTAGACTATAGGACATTTTATTGCATTTTAGTTAACCGAAAATCAGAGGTATTTTGCAATGGTCAGATCTGTGTTGTGTAAAATGTAGTGGTTATGAGATAAAAATAAGAAAAAAAGAAGAAGAAAGATTAAAAGACTTTGACCCTCGTGTGTTATTTGTTTTAGTTCGATTTACTGTACATCAATCACTTTTTATGAAATGCTATATGCTAAAATAAGCCACGTGAATTCTAACCTAAAGAAGAAAAGTTAAAATGTGGTTAATAATTTGGTGTCGAAACGCCAAGGGCCGAAGGGCCGAATCAGCCAAGTTGGTGCCGAATTGACTTTCACAAAGGGCCCCATCGACCAAGAACCGCGGGTTACTATCACCATCAACAGCACCGCCACTGACACGCAACAATGCCAACAAGCCAACTGCATATCCCTCGCCGAGCAGTTACTGTGTTCGAAATTAATTAATTCAGTGAAACCTTACCAATATAAAGAGATAACTTTCATCTGTCTCGATCAATAAAACCATTCAGACTTTTAAAAACCAACAGAAATAACTTTGTTCAGAAGGCCACACTTCCGGCACCTTTTGTCGATCAAATTGAAATATATTCAATATATATTCAGTATAAATGTACAATATATATTCTTTCAATGTGTAGGAGTTTCGAAACTGTGCGATCAAGGGAAATTAACAACTCGCCCGGACTAAAACAAGGACTGAGAAATGAAAAATAACCTAATTTCAGAGGGCCATAATTTCGGCAATTTTTGGTTGATCAAACTGAAGTTAAGGTGATGCAAATCTACTATACATATTCTTTCACTATGTGAAGTTTCAAAGAAACAGCATAAAGGAAAATTAACAAATTGGTTCGGAAAAAACCGGGGTTTTACCCCATACATGAAGTGAGAAGAAGTGAAATATTATCCAAGTTCAGAGGGCCATAATTTCGGCAATTTTTGGTTAATCAAACTGAAATTAAGACGTTCGAAATCTATAATATATATTCCTTCACTATGTGAAGTGTCAAAGCAATCAGACAAAGGAAAGCTAACAAAGTGGCTCGGACAAAACAGGGGTTTAAACACCTACATGGATTGAAAAGAAGTGAAGAAATTGCTTCAATTCAGAAGGCCATATTTTCGACAATTTTTGTCGATCAAACTGGAACTAAGGCGTTGCAAATCCACAATATATATATTCTTTCACTGTATGAAGTTTCAAAACTAAGAGCGATCAAGGAAAATTAATAAAGTGGCCTGGACAAAAAACACTCCACCTGGTCTGAGAAGAAAAAATTACCCAAGTTCACAAGGCTATAATTCTGGCAATTTTTGGTCCATCAAACTGAAACCACGACGTTGCAAATCTACAATATACATTCTTTCACGGGCAAGTTAACAAAGTGGCCGGGGCAAAAGGGGGCACATCAGGGTGGCGGACCGACGGACACGATGTGTTTCTATATTTCCATCACTACTGTAACCCTTTATAACACTCCTGTCATAACATCAAACCCAGCCTGATCCACATAACTATCCACATAATTACAGGCATATAATGAACTCCCGCAGACGTTCTTATTCTTGCTTTAAATTGCTCAAACATGATAAACCGCGGTAAAAACACAAGACTAACAAGGTCCTGTTTCTTTTAATTTATTCGAAGTGAGAGAAAGAAAGAAAAGCAAACTCTGTGCTTCCAGTGATATCTGGAAAAATACTCTGAGTTCAGTTTATCCTACAACGACCCTTAAACTGCTATATTTCAGTGAGCAATTGGGATCATGTGATATGACGATTGCTGTGATATGACGTATTCTGTATCATTGGGGTGGATCTTATGGAAACCCTATTGCTAGAACACACTTCTCGCGTGAACCGAGGAGCTATAGCCATTGATTCTGCGCACTCATACCATGACGTAATGCCTGACCGTACCTGCACTTCTCCCGCGTCTTGCCTCCGCCGTCTTTTCTTCTTTTGTTTCTTCGATAACCTACGACATATTCACAAACAGACATCTATAGCACAGAGACCTACATATGTTTGTTTACGCCAACAACTTCATAGCTTCATTAAAAAAAAACAAGTGACAAGTTCAATTTTCTTAACAAATTCGCCCTCCTAAAACGACCGAAAGAAACTAAAAACACTGGACAGAATTAATTGTGGCTACTACAAATATGCGAACTACATTTTTATGTTTCACTTTTGTGTAAGTCCGCAGTAAACGAATAGTATTGAAAAGCATTTCTTCGCGTGAGCATTTCTCATTGTGTGCAAATCGACTTCTGTGCACAAACGACAGGTAAAAATGAACTGTAGTTTTAAAACAGTTCCATGAGCACATGTAATGCTCTTCTTTAGATTGGAAACAAATTTTAGCATAAGATCTTATCACAGACGGAACGGAACTTAAGTGGCTCGCTCAGAAATCGGTTTACTTATTCAGTTCACTTCGATAAGAGGTTCATTTCGTCTAGCATAAGTGGGTTCACCTAAGTGGGTTCACTCATGCGGCCCATTTCGAAATGTGCACCTGACTGAAGGATAAGACAGTTTCAGAAACGGTTGCTTCAGTAGGTGGGCATGGACACACATCAATTACAATATCATTTCTATTGACTTGTTGCACAGAAAAGCAATGCGCCCCCCCCCCCCCCCCCGCTAGCCCCACACACACACCACAACGGCCGAAAGGGCTTAAAACAGCGCACCAAACTAAAATTTATAGATACGATTTGGATGTGAAATACACTGAAAGTGACTCACTTGCTTCTGTTTTCCGTGACATCTTCACAGCTTTGACTAGTATGCAGTTCGGGCACCCCGGAGTCTCCTGTGGCCTCTCCTGTTATTGAAATGGTATAAAGAAATCTACTTCCCTGTGGCCCCTCCTATTATCAAAATAATGTAAAACACTCAGCCAGCCATAGTCCCTCCCGTTACTGAAATAATACAAAAAATCAGTCCCAGGTGGCCTCTCCTGTTACTTGGTTCTTGGTCAGCGTCTTGACGACCAGATCACAATTAACCGTGACATGGTAACAGTAGGGCACCCCGATAAGACCACATTGAATTTAAAACCACTGAAATAAGACCGCTTTTGTACGGTCCCGTTATCATTTGCCACCATTATAAAAGTGTCTCCAAATAAGACCATCTCTAACTTAAGACCTTTTTGTTGAAGGTCTTGAAGTGGTCTTTATTCCGAGCTAAACAACCATTTTATCACCTTGCTCTTCAGTATATGTCTGCGATAATCTGGCGACGGTATCACGATGCTTCTTCGACTTCTCATGACTGGACAATCTGTATAAAACACAAAATCGAGGACATACAAGATAGGACCACCGTGAAAATGGGATCACTTCACAATTAACTTAGCATCGCATGTTGTCGTTTTGAGGAAATGAAACGTGAAAAAAAAATATATTCATTAAAACATTTCTGATATCTTGAAATGGCAGGATAACAAATGTAAAATTTAAATTGCAACTGAAGAATGAATAGTCTGTACAATCATCCAAATCATGAGTAAAGGTGACCTTATGATGGTAGTAGTTTCAAACTGAAAGGTTTCAAATTAACAGTGGGCAGTGGGGGGGGGGGGGGTGGGGAGAAGAGGGAGTTTATCAGCCTTTGTCACTTACGCATGTTCCGTGTCAAATGCTTTATCACAGGCGACACAGATGAGGTCATCATAGAGGATGTGCTCGTCCAAGTCTTCTTCTTCCAGGCTCAGTGCATCCATGTCTGTTGAAAAAATGTTCCCGCGTTTTGAAATCAAGCAGCTTTATGTTTTGAAAATCCTTATTTACTTAGCATTGATTTCGTAACAAGATTAATACACAAGGAACTTGAAAGATGCATAAACATCTCAACTGTATCTCAAATATATAATATCATTCATAATTTATATCTGAAGAACGCAATTCTAAAGGTGCATTTCTCAACCTACATTCAGCTCTGGTTTCCGCTTAACAAAGAGAACCGACGTCCAGATTTAATTTGAGAAATTTACCCCAAGATCCTCGAATCCTTGAGAAAGAATTATAACTTAACAATATATCAGAATGACATTGATAAGGTTACCATTAATAATGCTAGTAATTTTTTTCACAAAATTCTCATTAATAATTACAAAAATGTTAATAATAATAACATCAATAATAAGAAGTTTAAAGAGTGGAAACAGGTATAATTTATTTGACAAACCTTCTTCGATCATTTCCGCTTTCAGTATAGCAACGTTCTCCTTGTGTTTCTTCGAATTTTCATGATTTGCAAATCTGCGCATTGAAGAGATGATAATCACATAAATAACATAGATATAAAAACATAAGTGACTAACAAAATGAACTAGAGCGGCCAGTGCACACCAACATCAGCGTACCCGAATATGTTACACACTTTTAAAAGCCAGCCATTGCCATTTTGTTTGTGTTAACAAAAACAAATGTTTCCCCGACACTCCCAAACCCCATCCCCTCCCCCAATGTTTGCACTGCTTTCGGTTTACAAAGTTTTATTTTGACAATTTTGTATTATTTCAGAATTATAAGAAAGACCTTTCAACTTGCATAAATATATCTGAATATATATAGAGGTGCCCAGAAGTCGGGTTACGGAACACCTTGTCCAATCCCTGTAGGGAATATGGGGAAGGGGGACTACGTAACCCGACTTGTTGGTATCTTTACCCTTAATTTCTATATACATCAAGGTGCAAGTTAATCAATGTAGAAAGTGGTCACTATAATCCATGATACATGGGAACGGGGTCGAAAAAAGCCCAAAAATTTTATCATACATGGGAACGGGGTCGAAAAAAGTGGTCCATTTGGCAAAAAAAAAAAAAAAAGCCGGAAAAGCCGGAAGATTCCCATGCATGATAACTCGCCCCCTTCCCCGGTTATTAATCTTGGTGCTACCGAACCTGGTTTCTCCAAAACTCATAGAAATGCTATAGGTGCGAGTTTGCAATTACGTTTGACGTCATAGGTCGTCACGTGTTGGCATAATCCACCCGAGTTCGAAGTTTATCCAACTTGTCGTTCGGGAGTTATCGTGTTAACAAAGTGTCCACAACATCTTTTGAAGTCATATGACGTCACGCCTTGCGCTATATATGCCACATACAATATGAACCATAAAACACAACCAAGGCCTTATCCTAACACGTTTGAAGCTGATCCGACGTTTCGTTCTTGAGTTACATTGATGAGGCATTTTTTTTTTTAAGTTTTAACGTCACATGATGGCACGCGTTGTCTAATGTGCGTACAAAACGCTTGAAAACGGCGGACCGATCCAAGGCATAATCCCACCAGATTTGAAGCTGTCGTTCTCGAGTTTTCCTGTTAACAAAAACTAGTGCCCACAACACATGACGCCATATGACGTCATTCCGCGCGCTATATGTACCAAATACAATAGTACCCATCGGACCTACTCAAGGCATATTCCTGCCAAGTTTGAACAGATTCTGGCATTTCTTTTTTTTAAGTTACAGTGATTACGCATTTTACAGCTTACGACGGCATATGACGTCACGCGTTGTCCAATATGCGTTAAATACAACAACAACCGGCAGACCCACTCAAGGCATAATCCCACCAAATTTGAAGCTGAATTCGAGGTTTCGTTCGACAATTACTGTGAACAAATCAAGTGTCTACAACACACGCAGACACTATATACACAGAAAATACAAAAACAAAGTGATTTCCCCTTTATGGGGAATGAGGAAGTGTACTGAGCAGCTTAGCAACACCTCAGCAATAAACAGGTGAAAAATGAAAACGAACGCGAATCTATAGTCCACAGGGTCAATTACTTGAATATTTTGATTGAATTTCTTAACCTATCTCTAAGACCTAATTTGATTAATCTTACGAAAACTGTGTTTAAGTCTAGGTTGAGAAATTAACCCTTACAGTTCTGAAAAAGAAAGAGATCTACCAGTATGTTTTGTTGAAGCTGTTACTACATATACATCGCAGTGAACCTGTGAAATCAGTGACTTTACCAGCTCTGCACTGATATAACCAGGCAATACAGCACAGTTATATCTTATAAACTGTCACTAGCTGATTCAATGCACTACAAGTAAAATCTCACGCTTTGTCCGTTTTGAATGCCCTGTTACAGGCGACACAATACAAGTCGTCATAGGCCATGTCTTCGTCTGCCTCCACTTCTTCCCCCTTTCTTCCGCCTTCTTCCTCTTCACGGCTTTCTTCTTGCTCTTCTTCCTCTCCTGTGAAACCGTAGAAACGAAAGAAAATACAGTTGCAATTTTTTCAATGCTCAATACAAAGAAATTAATGGAGACCAAGTGAGCCATTCTCCCCTGCTTTATATTTTTTATTGGACTCAACTGAAGCGACAATCGCGGGTCACTCGAACGTAAAGTCTTGCACGAAAAACAGTAAATTTCAGGGGTTGCTAGCAGTGACTACACGGCAAGGTTCCCATAAAGAAAGACGTTTGGGCAAATACAAGCACATCCACTTATAACGGTTAATTGTATGGAATGCCATTTTAACATTTAATGCTTATTTTTGATATCAAAATATATTTAGAGATATCAATAAATCAATGTAGATATCAATAATTTATATTTTGCTATCAATAATTGAATTTTACCTGGCAAAAATTTATTTTTGAGATAAAAAAATCAATTTTACAAACTTAAAAAATCATAAGGGAGACACACATTCACATAAAATATAACGAATCGTCAATTAAATTTTGGAGATGAAAATTTGAGTTACTGAGATCAATAATAACAGCATAATTTTTGATCTCAAGAATTCTTTTTTGTGCAGTAAAAAATTAAAATAAAGATTCTGCATACAAGAACAGCCATTATTTATTACAGATATGCGTTTCTGAATTTTTTATATCAAAAGACTGATATTTTGATATCAAGAATCAGTTTTTGAGATCAAAAAATCGTTTGCAGATTTCAAAATACAAATTAAAAATATATCAGTCTGAAATAATGATATCTGAAATAAATTCTTGATATCAATATATGGAAAATCAATCAGTGAGCTCAAAGTTAATAATTTGCTCTCAAATATTTCATTTTTGCTATCAAGAATTGAATTTTTGATTTCAAAAAATCAATTTTAGATATCAATAAATCATTTTTGATATCAATAAATATTTCTTGATATCTCTAAATATTTATTGATATCAAAAATTATTTTTTGAGATCAAGAATACATTTAGAGATATCAAGAATACAATTACAGATAGCAAAAATGAATTCTTGATATCAAAATATGGATTTAGTGAGATCAAAAATTTATTCTTGATATCAAAAAATCAATTTTTGAGATCAAAAATTAATTCTTGATATCAATAATTCACTAATAAATGTGAAAATGGCATTCCATATAATTGAAGGAATGGATAATGCTACATGTTTTCCCAAACAACGGATAAAGCACCACAGAGACGATATTCGCCGGATTTCCACGGAGATTCCATATTATGCGAAATATCAAATTATATCACTGGCAACTGCATTCATTTGTACTGGTATTCAAAAACTGAAGTTTTTTCACTGACATTACGTAACATTAAAAATAAATAAAGAAATGAAAAAGAAAAAAAAAAGTCACCTGAGGAATACTCCTCATCGCCAAACTGCTTGGAGAGATCAGCTTCTAGTGCTTCTAGGTCTTTTTCCAAACCATGTGTCGCCGACCAACCAGATTCACGGAAATTCTCGAACTTTCTGCAAGAATCTTACTCAATAAGTTGTCGTGCCGGAATTAGGGAACGGAAACATTGAATGCCCAGAGCACTGTTTAGTGCTTAGGCGCATTAAACAACTATTGAACAATATACTGGACTGTAACCCACGAGCAATGTGTTGTTTTTTTTTTCATTAAAAAAACTGAATTGGCCTAATCATACGAATAACAGGTATTGTGCAACGAAACGTAATAAATTGTTTCGAATTTAAATATACATTGTAGGCATAATACCCGACCATAACGATATTACTGTGTCAGGGGCCTAGTACTACAGCTGGCAGCAATTGGTTTTATGAGCTTAGGGATAACACCATTTATTTCATTTTAATAATTGCAAAGGAAAGCTTTAGAAAGAAACACTTTGAAACAAAAGGCACATAAACCTCACTTCAATCGTTCTTGTTTCTGCTGTAGTTTCTTCTCTTCTGTTATTCTCGCTATTTCAGCAGCTCTCTCTTCCAGTTTTTTCTGTACAAAAACAGTTAAGCAAAATCTTCCCAGTTCTGTCCTTTCACATACCCCACCCACTACAATATCGATACCTGCTTCATTCCACTATTTTACTATCGAAATGTGAATCACTGCTCCAGAGAATGTCGAAAGGTACAAAAGACTCACCTTGTAAGCATGGACTCTCTTATCTCTCTTCTTTACAAAAGCCACCAAAGCCTACAAACATGTAAATCTACATCAAAACCTCCTACACCTAATAACCGACATGTGCGTGTATGTGTATCTTAGGTAATTAGTACATCGACGAATCACTATAAACATGTAACAAGCCATCGTCGAAGGCGCAGACCCAACCGGACAAAACAAGTCGTCATTCAGGCAATTTTTGACCAACGTGAAAAAAACACGACATTACAAAACTTCAATATATATATATATTCACTGTGCAAGGTAGCATACGCCTAGGGTAAATAGTTTTGGAGAATATGCCTGGAAACCACCCAAGTGTTATATTGCAATTATCTCAAGAGATCACAATTTTTTTGACAATTTTTGGCCGATTTGAAAAACAACACGACGTTGCACAACTTCAATACATATTTTTCACTGTGCAAGGTAACATATGCCTAGGATTAATAGTTTCGGAGATCTCGCGTGGAAAGCACCCAAGTCTTACATTGCAGTTATCTAAAAAACAAATCACAATTTTGAACAAGTCGCCATTTTAGCAATTTTAACGATTTGAAAAATAACACGACGTTGCACAACTTCAATATATATTTTTCACTGTGCAAGGTAACATATGCCTAGGATTAATAGTATCGGAGATCTCGCGTGGAAAGCACCCAAGTCTTACATTGCAGTTACCTAAAAAACAAATCACAATTTTGGACAAGTCGCCATTTTAGCAATTTTTAACGATTTGAAAAATAACACGACGTTGCACAACTTCAATATATATTTTTCACTGTGCAAGGTAACATATGCCTAGGATTAATGGTTTCGGAGATCTCGCGTGGAAAGCACCCAAGTCTTACATTGCAGTTATCTAAAAAAAAATCACAATTTTGGACAAGTCGCCATTTTAGCAATTTTTTAACGATTTGAAAAATAACACGACGTTGCACAACTTCAATATTTATTTTTTTCACTGTGCAATGTAGCACATGCCTAGAATTAATAGTTTCGGAGATCTCGCGTGGAAAGCACCCAAGTCTTACATTGCAGTTATCTCAAAAGATCACCATTTTCGACAAGTCGCCATTTTGCCAATTTTGGCCGATTTGAAAACTAACACGACGTTGCACAACTTCAATATATATATTTTCACTGTGCAAGGTTGCACCCCCCCCCCCCCCATGCCTGGGTTAAATAGTTTCGGAGAACTTGCGTGACCACAAAACAGCATATAAAGTGTGACACACGGACGGACGGACAGAGGGCAATCCTACAGACCCCCCCACCCCCCCTCCCGGTCGGGGTCTAATAAAACAATGGCCACGTTTCAATTCACACATTGTACATTTCAGTAATATGAAAACTACATGAAACATTCTTGGACCCGATTCTGGCATCCTATTTCCGTTCCTACACTGTACACATATCCTACCCGGACTTGCTCATTGCGTTCCTTCTTGGCCTTGTCCCTCAGCTTCTTGTTCTCCTGCTCCATGGCACGGCGCACCTGTCTGTTCGGGGCTTCCCTCGTATCGTACTTCTCCGCCCACACGTACGACTTGGCGGTGCAGTAGCTCTCCCAATAGCCATAGAACTGACCGACTATCTGATGAGTTAGCAACAAACATGATCCACAACTTTACACTTACATTCAATAAACTGAATTCTTGCTTTTTTTTGAGCGAATCATTTTTAACAAATGTTGAATATATCTTCTTTAGTTTTCTCTCTTGTGCGGCTCTGTTACAAGAACAGTGTGGTGTTTCACACAATGATACCTCTTCATATGTACTGAGCGAGTCCCCAAAACCCGGAATGTCAAAGTCGCTGTCTGCATTGTCCATATATTCGTGGTCTTCTGATGCTATAGTTTCGAATACTCGTCTATAAACCGTGTAAAACCCCTGTCACAATAAACAGAATACAAATTCCAGGTAAAGTGCCAAAAGGCACACACCCAGTTCTTTTAAACAGTTTTGTAAATACTTAAAATGAGTCAGCCAAGCAGTTTCTTAAAAAGTTAAGCAAATGCATTATCAATGCTAAATTTATCAAATTTTTGGTGGGCAAGAAGATGAATAGCTGAAGCGTCACTCAAACTGTCGTTAAAAGAACAGTCGAGTGTAAATTTATGGAGCATAAACTGAAAGACTGCCTATGTTACTTTCACTTTCTGATTACTTTATTTTAAGCGATAGTTATTAATTTATTTAATTATGTGTTGGTCGGCAAAATCTATCTCCATCCGATCAACACGGTTAAATTAAGCGAAGAGAGAATGAATCCACCAATCATAAAACAGCTTTATTATTTCTTAAACTCCGTTCATTTTCCTCACTTTTAATTGAGACAACGGCTCAGAATGAATTATTAACACTTGACAAGCCTTTGGCTTTTAAGGTCTATATGAATTTGTGCGAGTAGCCGTTGGTATCTTTTTTTCTTGACAGTGATGGGATTCCCTGTGTCATCTCTTCCACTGGCACTGCGGGCCCTAGGTCCACGAAACTTGGGACTTAGGTAGAACTTGATATGAACATGTGCAAGACACTTTTTATTTTCGCCTTCGATTTCGTTTTCTTTGCAAGTAAGCATTCAAAGCACAGCACAAAACACACAGTTGCTCAGGTTTGTGCGAGCTCTCACTACGCAAGAAGATAACACGGCGTATGCCTGATCAGTCAATAAAACCTTAAGTCAACAAAAACCAATCACTACTCGGCTTATAAGACGTATTCAAGCTGCGTTGTTTGGAATATATTATTCAAGAAATAACCCATAGAAGGAAGTATTATGCGTTTTAATTTTTGTTAAGTGTTTAACATTTCGCTAGCGAAAAGAAGTTCTAGTCTACCTTTTCTTCGTCGTTAAAGCCAGAATAGCAGGAGGCGCTGAAGTACTCGAAGACATCGAGGCTGTTGTCCTCGTAATCCCCTCCTCTGCCTAATCCTGCCCAGATAACGACAAAACACTTGTCTTATATCAACATTCTCATTCCTTACGCCTCGTGCTGAATCATCGGATGATCTATGTACCATAATAACAAGATATACTCGTTTTAAACTACACACGTTTGACTGGCGGTACATCGAATAGCACTACTATGGCGCTTACCCCCTCGTAAGATAGCCTCCCTGTGTTTGTCATACCAGGCTCTTTCCTGTGGGTCTATTAGAACTTCATAGGCTTGTTGTATCAGGTGAAAAGTTTTTGTGCACTCATCCAGTCGATCAGGATTCTTATCTGAAAAATAAAATGTAAAAAACTACATTAATAAAAAATAAATAATACACTAAAAACAATTTTATCTTTATACCGCCATTTTGTTCCCGCTTCTTCTCTGACAATAATGGCCCTAGGACCAACACCTTTTGCACATATGTAGCACTTGGTGTGAAGTTGTGCACACTGCAATTTGTTTTCCGCTTTGTTTTCATTTTCATAGTCACCATACAAAGTAAAAACAGTGATTTTTTTCTCAAACAGCAGTGCAGGGGCAACGCATTGATCCTTGGTCAGTAAAGCCACACACATACTGATGCATTCACGCCGCACTTTTTTTGATGCAGGCGCTATTTTGCGAGTCAAGTTTACGAATAGAATATAGAAGAAAGAACTACTTTTTCCAAGTGAAACTAAGATATAAGGTCTATTTGTCACCTGGGAATGCCTGTATGCAGAATATTTTTCCAGCTGGTAATTTTGATTTCAGCAAGAAATTGTGTTACGTTCAACAGAAATAGTTTGTTTTTCTTTCTAATTTTTAGACTCCCACCCGGGCGAAGCCGGGGCGTCTATAGGATTGCCCTCTGTCCGTCCGTCTGTGTGTCACACTTTGGATGTTGCTTTGTTTCCACGCAAGTTCTCCGAAACTATTTACCCTAGGCATATGCAACCTTGCACAGTGAAAATATATATATTATAATTGTGCAGCGTCGTCTTATTTTTCAAATCGGCCAAAATTTGCCAAAATGGCGACTTGTCAAAAAACTGTGATCTTTTGAGATAACTGCAATGTAAGACTTGGGTGCTTTCCATGCGAGTTCTCCGAAACTATTAATTCTAGGCATATGCTACCTTGCACAGTGAAAATATATATATTGAAGTTGTGCAACGTCGTATTATTTTTCAAATCGGCCAAAAATTGCCAAAATGGCGACTTGTTGTGTTCCGTTGGGGTCTGCGCCTTCGGCGATGGCTTGTTGTCATTGCTTTTATTATTTGACCCCCAACATGGCGTCACGATAAGCCTAATCACAGTCCGGTGCTTCTAAATAATCTCGTCCGCATTAATAAATCAAATAATTGAAGTCGGTCATTTCAAGAACTATCCAAGTAAACTAGGTCAACTTGGCGATATCTGTCTACTTTATATAGAAAAAGAAAATTTCGACTGCAGTCCAACCGGGTGAAAATCTGATATCCATAAAAGATGACATACCGCAAAACAGGTTTCACTCAGAATACACGAATTAAAACTTAAAACTATTTTTAAACTTCAAAAAAAAAAAAAAAACAAAAAAAAACAAAAAACAAAAAAAAAAAACAAAAAAAAAAAACAAATAAAAAATAGCATATGGGTTGTTAGAAAACCAGACAGTTTCTTAATTTTAAGCGGTCGATTTGCGGTAAAAACACTAAAATAGTGCGTATTTTATTCGTAACGCAAAAAGTGTGATTTGGCATATTTTTTACGCGTTGTTGTTCACCTGTCAATCTCTACGGCGGTTCGATCTGTTGTGTATGACACCTTTTAACTCCGCAGACCCACTGGGAATTCCTACGGCGGTTCGATCTTTTGTATATGACACCTTTTTACTCCGTAGATCCAATGGGAATCCCGCGCAAATAGTATTCATAAAATAGAGGAACTACTTTTAAAAATATCCTTCCGCTCTGTGTTTATACACAACAGACAAATCTCAGAGGTCAGCTATAAGCCAAATCACAATTTGGCGTTCCGAATAAAATGCGCATAAATTATGCGTTTTGTTTACAAACTAACCGGGTAGAAAATGATAGATAAGTTTTCCCCAGATGTCAAATTTCTCTGCACCAAATAGCAATGTTTTTAACAGCCCGCAAGGCATTTTAAAAACTTACTTAAAGTATTAACAATTTAAAATTTCAATTTTTATGTTCCGCGTATTGGCTGTTTTTGCGACATTTCCTATATCATTTCTTTAATTTTTCACCCGGTTCCCTTACAGTGGATATGCAAAATTCCAGCGCATTTTATTTGAAACAACCAAAGTACAAGGAAGAGACAGTACTTACATGTAGAACAAAATTATGGGTTTTTAATGATTTTTGGGAAATATTCCTCAAATTACACAGAACAAATATATACCACTGGAAGGGGAGGTCAAACCAAACATTAATTATATAAAACACAGCAACCCCCTAATGTACGGACAATAAAATACACAAAAGTATAAATTGTGTTTTTAAGGTAAACAATACACAAGTTTGGGAAATAAAATGTTGAACCAATCATCAACAGCGATACAAACGTTGTCGCAGAACCAAGATGGCGACGTCAACAAGAAACAGCTGATCAATCTGGCTACTCTTATTAACTTTTCTCTTGAACAACAAATGATATTTTAATTTAATGTTACAATATTATGAGATACACTTTCTCAAGTATGTGGTTCTGAGGATATCCATTGGTAAAACGAGTAAAGCAGGTTTCAGCCTATCTGTGTCAGGTGTTCTATTCTACCATCCATCCCATTCTACGGTCTGGGCCTTGTACAACAGACCGAACCACCGAAGCGACTGGCTGTTGGACTATTACGTATTTTTGCTCTGTTGGTTTTCAGTCAAAATACACCACTTTTGTGCATTTTATAAGCCAAATCACACTTTGGGCGTTCCCAATAAAAATGCGCAAAAATTCTGCGTTTCGAATAAAATTAATCGGGTAAAAAAATGAAAGAAACGACAGAGACTTCGCCTAAATGCCAAATGTTTCTTCCACTAAAGAGTAATCGGGTTTTTAACAACCCGTATGCTATTTTAAAAATTTATTAAAAGTTTTAACAAATAGTTTCAACTTTCAATTTCTTTCATGTTCCGAGTATGAGCTGTTTTTGCGATATTTCTTCCATATTTTTCTATCACTTCTTTCATCTTTTACCCGGCTCCCTCGCAGTCGAAATTCAAAATTCTTGTGCATTTTATTCGAAACACCCAAAGTGTGATTAGGCTTATTCGGAACAAGAAAAGTGTGGTTTGTCTAATTGAATATAGGCGATAATACAAGATTCATTAATTTCTCACCAGGATGCCACTGCAAAGCAAGTTTCCTATACGATTTTTTAATGTCTGATTCAGTAGCGTCTCTCTCCAATCCTAATATCTCATAATGGCACTTCATTTTGACAAAAAATTTAAGAAACTCCTGATTGTGAAATAGAAATGGCTATTTAACCGCAACGGGTTGCTCTCGCAATGTGAGTGTACGACAGTTATTCCGAATTTCACCTACGATATTTATTCCGGCGACAGTTATTCCGCCAGGCACGACATTTATTCCAATTTTATTTTATTTCAATAAAACACTTTATTTGAATGCATGAGCTTCATTTTTTCAACAGAACAGCACAGTTTAGGCAAATGCATGCTACATTGCATCACATTACAGAAAAATTTAAGAAAAAAAATTGATCAAAAGTTTGATCAAAACACTAAAGTTACTTAGTCACTCAGTCTTCCTCCATTTCACGGTTCCCTGATCTCCAGTGAATGTTATACCCAACTCCCTAAGGAATTCCGGTATTGATTTGCGCCTTTTGAAAGTAATGGAATATGCCTTTAGAAATTTTTTGCACATTTACAACGTGATTGATCCCCTGAAAAGTTATTACCACCGTGTATCATGAGCATCAAGAGATTAAGTAGATGCCGAATCGCCCCCTCCCCAGTGCAGTTGCCAGTGGCTTAAAGATTATAGCGCACAAGAAGTACTGAGAAGGAGCCTATGCATTGACAGGTTAACTACGGATTGCCCTGTTTCAAAGAAAAAGTCGTCGAGACAATTGTAAAAATGTTTTCAAGCTTAAAAAACAATATATGAATTAAAAATAGAAATTGGAATAAATGTCGCACCTGGCGGAATAACTGTCATCGGAATAGCTGTCTGGATACCCTCGCAATGTATCTTTTGGATCTCACAAGACTGCACTAAACCGCTCTGTGGCGGACCCTTCTTTCAGCCGTTATATTCGGTAGCCTCGTCTCCTCCTTGATCTTGCCTGTCCACATTTTAGGTGGGCTTCAATCAAGTGTTACAGAAACCTTGGTTATAGCACTGTGATACCATACTGTTTGGTGTTTTTTTACGACGTGTCCAAACCATTTTAGTCTGTTCTCACGGACTGTCGGTGATGGTTATCTGTATGTCAAGCAGTCGACGTATTTTTGTGTTGCTCATTCTGTTACTCAGAGTGATTCTTGGGATTGCTCGCAGAGTTTTCTGGCGTCTTCAGCTTCTAGCTTCAGGTTTCTGAGGCATAAATAGCAATGGAGAGAATCAGTGTTTGATAGATCTATCTTTGAATCTTATGCGCTCTGTGCCCAGATAGACTTTTTAGGCGTCCAAATGCAGCTGAAACTAGGAAAATTCTTCTTTTTATGTCCGCTGTGCCTGATACTACGCTACCATGGAATACAAGCTCTTCTACGTGTTCCACTGTTTTCCAATCGATTTTTATTTGGCTGTCAGAAAGTGCACCGATTTAAAACTTTGTTCCATTTATTTTCAAGCCTCATTGTTTTGTATGCGGCTTCTAGTTCATCAAGTCAGCAATTTTAGTTTTACAAATATGACCAAAAGTAGCGTGAGGTCATCTGCGTTTCTGATTCCTAAGGAGATGTTGTTGCTAAGGTAGAAAGTGCTATCTAGCGATTTTAGTTCTTTCATCAGAAACTCCAGGAAGGTATTAAGTAGGATTTTCCCTAGTCGACACTCTTGACGTACCCTTACCCCAACTTTGAACTATCTATTACCATGGCACATTCAATGTGTATATGTAGTTGTTCTATGATCCGAATAATTTTTGGATATAAACCTATTGTCAACATCATTTTCCACAGTAATTTTCTCCAGACTACATCGAAGGCCAACCTCAAGTTAACAAAATTGAAATGTAGTAGCATTGTATGTTCTTTCACCTTTTCTATTATTTTTCGTACAATAACAGTTGCGTCTACTGTTCAACTTGATTGTCTGAAACCAAACTGGAATCTCGCAGTGTGTTTTCTTTTCTTTCTTTTATTCTACTTTGGAGGATTCTGTCAAGTATTTTGCCCGGGATCGATAACAATAATATTGTCCTGCTGTTGGCGGGGTCGATTTTATCGCCTTTTTTTTTTTTGAATGGGTGTTACTGTTGTTTTGTCCCATTTTTGCTGTTTTTGCTAGAAAAGACACAAAAAATAAAAATTGGTGTAATTCTAAACAAATCTTTTAATTATCAATACCGACACTGTGAGACACTGGGGTATATAAACAGAGATTGAATTGCACAGTTTTCCACTATTTCACCTTTCAAAAGAAAAGACCGGGCATGAAATCAAGGAAAGCGGCCTCAAATGCAAGATAAGAAGAGATTTATTTTGATGTGAAACAACACAGTGCAGTCAGATTACAACTAAACAATATGCAATTTTGATAAAGTAAGAAGGAATGTTTCGCAAGGCAAAGCGCCCTGTTCAGTGTTGTCAATCATTCAAGTAGTTTGCTATTGACATGTGTTCTAAGCGCGACATTTGTTTTTGTCAAAGCCTTGAATGTTGCTGTAAGTAGATGCTGTGCACAAGCCGTTGTAACAAAAATATTGCAAACTTATTGAAAATTTTATATTTGTTGCGACATTCTGAGCGAAATCGTAAAAAGTAAAACTTAATTTGTTTAAGCTGAGTAAAGCAAGTGTCCCACATATATTGATAATAATAGTAGTCACAATATTTTGCTAGGGCATTAATGTATTTTGATTTCATTTTTCCATCGGAAGTCTTCTACATGATCTTTGAGGCCCTTGTGAGCTCGGAGCTCAAATATCATCTGGCGGGCTTCAAACGAGAAAACGTGGATCTCAAATCATTTTAACGCCCAGCAAAGCAATGTGATTGGTATATTATTTTGTTTTTCTAGTCAGGCCAATTAGTTTACTTGTATGAGAACCAGCGAGTTTCTTAGATTTTGCTAGATGCTAGATTTCGAAGTTAGATGTTTCAGTTAGTACAATAAGTACCTTTCCTTTAAATATGCTTCTGTCTCTGAAACTAGGTGTTTTCCTTGAGTTTTTACAGTTTACATATTTTCTATTCTGCTTAATGTGCTTGTGAATTTTAATTCTTATCAAAAGATACAAAAACAGTGTAATATCTTATAATGTTCTTTAAATTATTTCCCAATAGATTTTTAATACTGAAGTTACAAATGTGCTAACATAGTATATGTATGGAAAAGAGGAAACTGTTTTGGTAGAACGAAGTGTTTGCTGTACATTTCTTTCGCTTTTTAAACAAAAGTTTAATGTTACGTGCTCTATTACGAAAATTAACAAAAATAGTTTGTATTTTTCTATTCCTTTGTATGTGTGTCTTCTTCTAGTTAGATTAGCTAGATATTTTACTCAGTTTTGCTGTGCCAAATGGATGTGATAAAGGAGCGTATATTTCACGAAGCACTTCTAGAAACAGATCGATGGTTGTACTTCAACTTAAAAATAATCATGAAAAATCTGAAACGGTAAGTGGTAACCTTAGCTTTTGCGCCTGTAACTAAGTATACTCTGGGTATACTCTGGGTTACAGGCGCAAGAGAGTAAGAAAAATTAAATACACAATACATTAGTGACACAGCTCGAAGATGTATCATTATAAGAATAGAAAGTAGATTATTTTTCCAGTTTAAAATGGTGCTGTGATCAACGCAAATATATGCATCTAGACATTTACTGTAGATGATTTTCTTAGCCATGAAAAGCATCAATTGCAATTGATTCACGGAGCACTAACACTGAACTCATTTGTGACTGAGTGTCTCGACATAAGTTAACATATGCTTACTGAAATTGCAGATAGATAACCGTTTTTAATGCCTAACTACTATCTACGCTAGCGGGCTTATCCTGTAGTTTAATTAAGAAAAGATTTAGCATTGATGAAACTTCATAACAAATAACAAACTGCGCCGGCGTTTTGTATAATTTGGCGGTTATCATCAATGACACTGATACATTTCTTTCAGATGAAGAACGAGTCTAGAAAATGCCAATAGCAGACCTGCAAGTAAGGTAATTTCCTTATTTTTCAAGGCCTTAAAAGTATCTTGTACACATGACAGGCTTAACCATAATTTCATTGACTTAGTATTCATGATTACCATACAGTAGGCGTATACGACTTGGGTGTGGAACCATCGTAGACCAAATGACGTTTCACGAATCCACAAGTTTATGACAATTGCGCATGACAAACTAAATATATACTCTGAAAATGACTTTGTTATAAAGACAAGAAAATAGCACACAAAAAGATAAAGTAAACCCATGCACTAGGGCCACTCAACTGTTTAAGAAATTTTATTTTAATATACAGGTATTCAGAATAAGCTGGTTCCATATACTGGATAGCATTCACAGAAATTAAATGCTATTTTATATGGTTTTAGTAGTGTAATAAAAACAACAATTTAGTCCGCAGACTCACAGAAAATCACATAAATACTGACGACAAAAACGACCAATAAATTGTCTTCTTAATACCCTTTGTTTTACACCAATTGCATCTAATCTCACCTCTGTTAGAAGTACTCTTAATACGATGCATTCAAGAGTAAGACACAAACAATGTGAGCAGACAAATTCCGATGTAGTGGAAAGCGGCTTATGTATTTTGGTATTCTCATTACACATGTTTATTTCAGTTATTTGTGGGCTATCAACCAAAGAAGTCCCTAGTCCCTAATAGCCAGGGCCCCTTAATTAACTGGTCTTAAACCTGTAGTAATCGTAATCAATGCGTTATCATAAAAGACTGGAATATACTGTCTCCAGGTCGTCGGTGTTCACAATAGACAGGATGTCCACAGCACAGATTCTACCGTACTTGCGCTTCATAAGGGGTAATAATCTATTAATTATGTGTTTTATTAAATTTATTTTTTCTTTCAAGCAGACACAAAATGCGATCGAATTCGCACTTTGCGTGAGCGTGGTTACTCACGAATGTCATTGCACTGTGGATTGGAGGATTACTTATGTGACTGCGGTGGATTAATATATGACGAAGCAAACGCAGATAAAAGGGCTGACCTAACGTTTGACATAGAAGACAAAAACTAGGGCGTGTATTGCTATAGAAAGTACTGCACAGAAATAATTTTGATTTATAGTAAAAAAATCATCAATTGATGCCCGGTTAAAAGAACTGTTTAAATATAGTGTTGGGAATAATCGCACAGCAGGAACTAGCATCCAAAATGCTAGTTACTAGTTCCGAATTGGTGCAAAAAACCCAGAAGGTCAAGGTCAAAACTGGGCAGAAACACAACGAACACAGAGAAAAATGTACCCAAGTCAAAACATGTAAGGGCAGAATCTATCTAGGCCGAAAGTACCTGTTTTAAAATTTGTTTAAATGTTGAGGATCTCCATTTGCCCATTTTCCTGCCATCTCGGTCGAAATTTCCCTGCCAAAATAAGCCTCTTGAAAATTCTGAAATTATCCTAATATAGATTAATGGAAACAAATATATTATAACTGACGTAATTTGCAATCTTAGAAGATGGATGTACTAAAACAAGAATGCTTCAGTGGTTGTAAAACAACAAACAAGAACATTGAATTCCACATCCTTAAATGGTTGCAAATATCCGGTAAACTTGGCCATTAATCCCACGTAAAAGATAACATAAATTGCCAAAATTTCACTCAAATGCCGAATTACAGTCTATTTGATATTCAACACTTCGCAAGTCAGTGACTTGCAAAAAGTATATTTAAATTATACGGTGCGCATTTTTTTTTTGCTCTTCACGGTGGCCCGTCATATTTCCCCCGCTTCTCTGAATACGCCGGTGCCAGGACCACGAACGTTTGTCAGATACAAGGTGAATTCATCCGAGGGTCACTTTGTAGTTCGGTTTTAGCGCTTTGGGTATTTGCCAGAGGGGACGGGGAAGGGGGACTCACGTACCAACTACCTACCATGCGTGTCCATGACTTTTTAAACAAGCCTTAACATGGAGTGCTTTGAGTATCATTTTGAAATCATACTCATTTTGAAATTCCGAAATAACTCCCTCTCCTTTGAAGGAAACGTGGAGTACCGAATAAAAAACACATCCCCTCTTTAACGAAACTGGTACTCCGCACAGACCGTGTCTGGCCTCAAAATTACCTTCTTTCCCCGCGTTTTTTGACATGCGTAACACATAAGATACCAAGTGCCTTCCCCGGAGCGCATATTCTAGGAGAGAGGTGTTGATCCCATCGAAACAAGTTAATCTGTGAAGCTCAGGTGAGCCTAGGACTTTACTCGCGCAGACTTTACCCGCGGAGGAATTTACCTGCAGTAGCTCTATACCCGCGAGAACTTTACACGAGGGGACTTTACCAGACCTAGGAATTTACCCGGGGTAGGACATTACTCGAGGATGAAATAAACGAAACAAATCACAATTTTCCCCACAATACTTTATTTTATATTTGAAACATACAACATGCAACAAATGCAACAAGCAACCAATGCAGCAACCTTTGCTCGAATATTCATAAAATCGTCTTTTTCACTAAGAGTCGCTTATTTCATACATGTATAATCCATCATAGGCCGGAGTAAAAAAAAATAGTCACCGAACTCAATTTTCTGCCTTTTAGTCTAAAATACATCAGATATTTAGTGATTATGCTGTAATTACAGTTAAACTGAATGGCGGCAAATACACAGCGCCCCTAAGATTGCACAAAAATAATCCGAAATGGTTAAAAACATCACAAATTGCGCAGAACACAATTCAAAAAACTATTTAATTAACCAGGAAGTTTCATTAATATTCCACACTTCATTTTTACAAGCTTAATTCATTTTTTTCCATACGCGGGTAGTGCCATACCGTGGGTAAATTCCTATAGGAATACGACAAGTTCCGGACAAACTTTTATATGTGTGGGTCGGGTAAAGTATCTGCCGGTAAAGTCCTAGCAAGTGTAAATTCCGCCGCGGGTAAAATCCGCTGGGTAAAGTCCGTGCGGGTGAAGTCTCCGCGGGTATTGCCCTGTTCCAGGCTCAGGCAATTTAAATTCTTTTTTACATTACCCTTTGAGAATAGGAGGAGGGCATCGTTGCAAAAAATAAATTTTTTTTAAATACTAATTATTTTGTAGAGCAGATACATATACCGATGCAAAGTAAAACGGAAATTCATCACAGAGATACAAATTCTGTTCGTGAAGAAAATGTTAAATGAGTTCAATGTATTGGAAGGTCCGAGGGTGTCCTGTCACAGTAAATTCGACATTACCGTGTGCCTATGTGTTTTGGTAACTGAGAGTAGTAGCCTGACACCAAATATGCCTAGATCTAGAAAATAAACGTGGCCTGTTGGCGACAAAGGGAATCCAAATGGAAAATCATTTCGCCAGTTTAGTGTACCAGAATACAACCATACTTTGACTAAAAATAAAATGTTAAGGAGAAAAGAATAAGTAAAAAGTCAGTCAGATCGCTCAAAACGGGGTTGAAACTGGCCATTGAATGAATTCACCTTCTATGGTTCTTGATGTGAAGTTGTGCACCTTTCTTTTTTTCGCCTTTATTTCCTAGCGACCCAAATGTGATCTTCAAGCGTAGCATTTTAGTGTTAAGCCTTGTCTAAAGGTTAGTGCTGGTCGATCATTAATTATTGTGTTATCGTGTTAACACGGAATGCGGATGAAAATCAAAGATGGCGGCGATGTTGAAAATTACTATTTAAATAGTGTAGATAAACTTGTACCTCTCGGCTGAATTCTCAACATTTTAAACTATTTTATACAGATTGTGAAATTAATTACATTGTGTAGTATCAGAACGGAGTTGAAGAGTTGAATATCAAATTATCAAACTTTTCTAGTTCACATAGTTAAGCCTGGTAGCGCCAAAACGGGTGATCTAGCTGAGCCATGTACTTATTTATCCACAACATTCACCAAAATCTGCCAACTCTATCATTTACTCTTGCGAATACAGCCTTAGCTGTTCATCTGCTCTGGTTGCAGAGGCCAGAAAGAAATTTCCAAAGTTTTGGCTGACCCTACAAATAATCAATTGTCCAATTCCCTTCTAATTTTTTTAATGCACCCTTACCTTTATTTAGTATAACGCGATATTGGATGAAGAAGACTGGCTTCCAGATTTAAGCCAGAGTAAATCAGTTTGGTCTGTTTGACTAGAAGTACCACGCCGTCTCTCAGTTCATCGAAACATTCAGTTTTACTCTAGATATTTAAGAATGATATCGCCGATTCAGTTACTGGGATCATGAACAAGAAAGTGTTCAAGCAAAAAATCCTTTAATAACAAAATTTCCCTTGAAAAGACGGTTAGTGTTTGACATTGAAAGGAACGCTTACATCTGATAAGGAACGCGGTAAATTCGAGTTTGTTCTTTTTTTTAGTTCGAAAAGACCATTGCTTGCAAATTTCAAAAAAAAAAAAAAAACAAAAAAAAAAACACACACACACACGCACACACACACACACACACGCACCGCAACACACCTCAGTTCAATAAAACTATGGAAATTACATGACCCCAGCCTGCCTTGATCCTCTGCAAATTTGAATTTGGCTGTTTGTTTTTATTTCGGACTCGAGTTTCTCACAGATTTTTTAAAATATTCAAATCACCCGTGTGTGTTATAAATAATATACAAATAAATTCAGTGCTGATTGAACATCTGCCCATTTGTATGTATCAATAAAATATAATTTAATACCAAGCATAAAATTTCCTTTAAACTTGGTTCTAAATCCAACAATAATACCGTTAGCTACCCTAATCATTTCCCGGTCGTTTATTTGGCTCTTTGATTTTATAGTATTAAAACTAACACACTGGTATTATCCGCTCTAGTATCAGATAACACCCCTTTCAAAGAATAACACTTCCTACCATTCTATAAAGTTACAAGACTAACACTCTTCACCCGCCTCCTGGTGGTTGTGCCATGCCCATATCTCGCATTGAAATGAAAAGAAATACCTTGAGGCTTTAAAAAGAAAATTATGACTTTTATTTGCCTTGTACGTCCAGGTGTTCAGGAGTCGGTAAAGCCATTTAAGTCTCTGCTTTCTGTTAAACCAACGACCCGAAATCAGTGAACATCTGTCCGTTCATTTCTTGGCGGCTTCTCTTTGAAGTCGCAAATGTCTTGGCGGCAACTCCTTTTAAGTCACAAGAGTTGAAGAGCTCTTGTAATGATCATCTGGGCACGCTTACGTGCAAGGGTCATCCTCTATCTGTGTTGATATCTGCCGCGTGTGAGAAGCAAGCGTTCCTAGGATGCGCTGGAATGAAAGGCCCTAAGCACTTCACTTTCGTCAAATTAAGATGCCTGCACACGCAGAAATGAACGTTTTCTTCCGTTTAATAAATATAGCAACCGTTATCAAAAGTTCAATCTGAAGGGTTAATTTAAAGCAGCTGCCTTCAGTAAAGTCTTAAAATATTAGAACTATTCATTTTTATAAATTAACCACATAAGACTACATTTGTTTTTTTTTCTATATTATTATTATTTTTTAAACACCTGGTCCTCTTAACATTGTGTAAGTGTTTGCTTAATAATGTTTATAAGCTTACAAAGTTGAAATTAAGAAATTAACCGGCAACGACTATAGAAGGCCCCAAACTGAGCATTTATTTTATATTTGTTGAGCAGCGTCCAGGTATTAAGTACTAAAAATAAAGAAAGCGCTGAGATTTTTTTTTTTTTTTTTTTTGCGGGATGGAGATGGAGATGGGATATTTGTCGAGACGGTGGATCTCTTCATCAAATATGTTTTCTGTCTTTTCCTCTGTTATATTTTTTGGTAGTTTCCGACAATTATAACCGTGGTGGGCAAAAATACTGATTGATCAATTTTGTTCCTTGGGGCTCATGCTTGCTCTTTTTTCTGCTCCTCTGTGATAGTATTGATACTACCCCTTTATATGAACTTCGGAGAATGCTGAACTTTTTAAATATTATAATTTAAACGATTAACTACATGTCTTTGACCAATAGAGGAAACAAATTAAATTATGGGAAGCGTCTACTAATAAAATTTAGTCAATGGCATTATATTCGAAACTTGATATGTTGTAGCTGCACATCTGTCCAAAATAAAACGCGCCAAATGAATATCCTTCTGCAGTGATGAACAAACAATACGTGGGGGGTTGTGCTACAGTGACCCCCCTCTTGCACTTACGCATTTAATAGGCATAGACAACCTTTTCAAGTACGTGAAATAATTGGCACATTGAGAAAATTTAGATTACTGATGTTACTATTCTGGTTTAGGGATTACTGAAGCCTAGAGAGGGATTATAGATTAGGACGCTTGAGCACACTTCAGTTGGCTACTTCACATTGTCATGGCTTTCTTACAAAGTAACATGAGAATTCTAATATTGCATAAGAGAAACAATTTAGATTCACTGAAGTTAATCACACAAAGGCGAATCTGTATCCGGGCGTCTTGAAATTGAAACAATATTGTTAGCTTTGAAGTATGAAATTCAAGGTACTAAATTAATGATTCCAACCAACATTTCGACTGATTTATTATTTCACAAAATGAAGTTTTTAATTCGAGTTTATGTGGACCTCCGGCAGTCACATAAGACATCTCTCATATTTTTATTGATAGAGATGTGTCTAAAAATATTTGATGTTGCCTCGAAGTTTTGATATGAAATATGGCAATCCGACCAAAAGATAGTTCTATATAATAATATAATAAAAAGCAGATATTTTGCAGATGACTGTGTCGGAATCCTTGTCAGTCTTGGACCAGACAAAACGGCACCGATCAAAATTCGATCGGTTCATTTTCACTGATTGCGGAACTTTTTGAAAGTCCTTTTTACATTTTTAAGGAGCATATTTTCGAGATTTTGTTCAATTACAGCAGGCTTCTTTGTATCCTTTTGGACATGATTATTATCTTTTTTTTTAAATTATCCCAATAAGAACACAAATGTGACTGGTTCCAGCCTGAAAAATCTGCCTGATTTCACTTCAGGTCAGTGTCGTCTACTCTTTATAAAGTCAAGCGGCAGAGAGCAATAAATTAGGTTTATTTTATAATCTCAGCTTTTGTATTATAAATACAGAAACGAAACTACAAAGGTTTTGTTAAATGATATTTTACTTACATTTTATTTGTTTTTATAATTTTACTCTCACTACGCGTTGTTGTCCAACAGCCGACCTCTACGGCGGTTCGGTCTGTTGTGTATAACACCTTTTTACTCCGCAGACCCACTGGGGATTCCGCGCAAAATAGTACTCATCAAAGAAAGGAATCAGCTTTTTTTAAAAGTCACTAAAGTTTGGATTTTAGTGACTTGGACACTCATATGCACCCTTTCCACCAATATGCAAGAATACTTAACACTGAGGGTCGCACATTACGGCTAGTGAGAAAGAAATATCCATCCGCTCTGTGTTTATACATAACAGATTGATCTCCTCAGAGGTCAACTGTTTTATAACAACGCTCACTACGCAGACCCACTGGGGATTCAGCGAAAATAGTACTCATAAAGAGAGGAGCCATTTTTAAAATATGCATCCGCTCTGTGTTTATACATAACAGATAGGTCTCGTCAGAGGTCAATTGTTTTGTAACAACGGGTGATTCTAATGCCAGACGTGGTGCCGATTTCGCTAAAAAAGGATGTTGTAGTCATTAATACCCTGCGTATCCCGAGTTCTTCCGGAACTGCACTCCTCGTTCGGTTAAAAAAGAGGTTGTTACTCCAAACTTTTCACTCCACGTCTGTTGGTCGTTTTAAATTGTCGCATGCTAACCATATGGTACGTGAGTGTCCCTCCCCCCACCGCGGTTAGCGTGGTTACTGTCCAGTATTTTGTGTTTCAGTTCCTGTACGATACATAAGGTGTGAATACTTATAAGAATACAACTGAATCTACTTTATCATAATTCTGAACTAGTCCAGTCTTGGGAAAGAGCTGTGATTTTGCGGCGAATACACCGATTCACTTGCCTGATGCTTTTTGCAGCTCCCACCAGCTGTCCTTGCAGAATGTTATACAGACAAGCTGAATTCTGGAGACATCAATGTATTCAGTACAAGAAATATATCTGCAGCTGTTCTTTATCGGGTGTTCCTGAAATTCCATCTTTCTAGCCTCAATCACCAATTTAAAAAATGATTTGGTTAAACATGGTAACATATAAAAAGCCCCCACCCCCCCCCCCCCCAGTAAAAATCCCCTCCCACCCGAGATAAAAAGCCTCGCCCGGTAAAAAGCCCCTTCCCTTTAGGTATTTTGAAGGGCTAACAAGAGCTTATGATATTCATACATCCTCTTAAGATGTTGTTTAATCACATTTTTATTATTTTCTAACAAGTGTGTTTCGATTAAATATACTTAAGAACGAGTTAACTAAATGTCCGACTAATTGCATTTAGCTAGTCATCATATGGATAGAGTGTATGTTTCGTTAGCTCCAGGTTTTCCAGTCACCAACACATCTATATTCTATGGATCATATAAAAACACAGAAAGGAGCCGGACATTTTACCGGATATGCAAAAGTTGAGGGTTTATTACGGGGAGGGGATGGGGGTGTTTTTATCCTAGAACTGATAAAGATAAATAGAATAAAAAAAGTTCAAAAATGATAAAATTACAAAAATGTAAATTTGAAGGAAGTTTTAAAAACATAAATTTCTACGCACGTACATACTTAAGTGAAAATGAAAAGATGCTTTTTTAAGTTGGCGAATTGCGACGGCTAATCTCAGAGCGTAGAGTTGTGGCACGATGCTACAAGTGCCTATGGGATGCAATTTTAACATTTAATGCTAATTTTTAATATTAAAATATTATTAATTACACCAATAAATCAATTTAGATCTCATTAATTTTTATTTTAATATCAATAATAATAATAATAATAATTGTATTCCAGATGCCGATTTTTTTTTGAGATCAAAAAATTAATTTTAAAAACTTAAAAAATCTTAAGGGAGCATACATTTAAATAAAATTTAACGAATCACCATTTAAATTTTTGGAAAAAAACTTAATTATTGATGTCAATAATAGCAACACAAGTTTTGAGTTCAAGAACTGCTTCTTTTTTGTGCAGCAGAAAATTGAAGGGAAAATTCTGTATACCGGGGCAAGTCATTCTTTCATTTCCAGATGTTTGCTTCTGAATTTTAGATACAAACATACATATATTTTGATATCAAAAATAATTTTTGAGATCACAAATCATTTGCAGATTTCAAAATATAGATAAAAAGTATGATTCTGAAATAATGTTATCTAAACAAATTCTTAATGTCAATAACACTGTCAGGAAAATCAATTACTGGGCTCAAAAACTCAATTTTTGAGGTCAAACATTAATTCATCATATCAATAATTGTCTAATAAATTTGAAAAAGGCATTCCATCGTTAGTTTCAGTGCAATGAGAAATAAAATATGTCAAACATACATTTTTGTTATGAACAGGGAGCCAAGATACCTAGGAAAACTCGGCTTCTATAGGGGGGAGGGGGTTGTTAACAAGTTATCCTAGAGTGGGACCAAGACACCTCAGGATAGCTTTTCAGGAGTGAGACAAGATACCCAGCGGGCCAAGATAAGCTGTTATGGAAATTTATATTAATTTTTAAGCATTTATTTTCTATTACGCATAAGTAACAATGGTTTTAATAAAGTTTGACGGCTTTAACCCATGGTGAAGACATCCTGTTACACCAGGACATCCGGGACGAATTGGGTGGATCCGGTGTAACAGGCTATCTTACCTCCCCGCCCCCTGTACAGCTTACCCCCGGGGGAAGATATACTAGGCTATCTCCCCCACCCCCACCATTATATTTAGCCACCCTCCCTCGATTTTTTTGCGTGTAAATATATTTGATAATATTTGTTCGTGAGAATAAATGAACTCCATTAAACTGTATAAAACTATCTTGAACTACTTCATTGGCTAAATTCAACATAATTCAAACAAAATATAAAAAGGCATCCTTGATCAGAAAGTTCTTTATTTTCCTCTTAATATCCTTTTTAGCATTTTAGAGAGCCCAGGTGGATGGGTGTAGGACATTTGACCAACCGAAATTTGACCAACCGAAATTTGACCAACTGAAATTTGACCAACCGCAATTTGACCAACCTCTTAATGAAAAAAACGGACATTTGACCAACTTCATAATTTATTGTTTTTCGTACCACTTATCAGTAAAACATTAGCAATCACAAATGTTCCAACAAAAGCAACATTTAAACGTTATAACACTGCAAGTAAAAGTACTGTCCAAATGTACCGGGTTGGTGGTAATCTCATATCCTCTCAAAACTTCACATAAAACACGCACCTGAGATGACCCTAAAGCTTCCACCAGGTCTGGGTTTGTTTGTATAACACCTTGTATAACGCCGGATTACGGAGATTAACGGGGCACGTGGAACTCAACCTTATGACACTCATTGACAGAGAGGGGATTAGCGCAACATCTCTTTGATGCAAATGAGCACTTCTTTTAAATTTTTCTTACGAAACCTCGAACTCCTAGATTTATAAGGTTATGTATATCTAAAACTGAAAGTTGGTCAAATGTCAGTTTTTCCATTAAGCGGTTGGTCAAATTGCAGTTGGTCAAATTTCTGTTGGTCAAATTGTAGTTGGTCAAATTGCGGTTGGTCAAATTGTAGTTGGTCAAATTTCTGTTGGTCAAATTGTAGTTGGTCAAATTGCGGTTGGTCAAATTGCAGTTGGTCAAATTTCTGTTGGTCAAATTGTAGTTGGTCAAATTGCGGTTGGTCAAATTGTATGTACCCCCAGGTGGATACTCCTGATGGCTAAGATTATCATAAATAACATCCACATTATCCACGAAGCGCTTTCTTGTATGTTCAACTTCATCTTCCTTTTAGAAAGTGGTACCAACAGGAGCAAAAAGTACCAGGTGGGGCGGGGGAAGATAAAGCCTAGTCTAGCCCCTCCCCCCCTCCGGGGGGGGGGGGGGGGAAGCTGTACAGGGCAAAGATATACTGTTACACCGGTGTCAAATTCAATGGTCATATTGTCCGGATACGGTAAATGAAGAAGACTGGAAACTAAGTTCGGCGGGGGGAGGGGGAGAGGTGGGAGTATCCTGCTTTTGTCAAAGACCTGCTATGTCTGTTTTAAAATCTTATAAAAATCGCAAGAGAAAGACCGGGGTATAGGAAAAAATGGTAACAGAAATAATAATATTATTGCAAGGTGGTAAAAGGCAACAGGAAAAGATGGCAACGGTGCCGGTAACGGTTTGAGCATTCAAAATGATATCAAACTGGCATAAATACTGTTATGTTAAGTGGCGATTTCAATAGAGCATGTTGATTGCATTCCATTCCCACTGTAGGAAAAATCATGTTTGTATTGCATAAACGTTTTAATTGTTTATGAAAGAATCGTTTCAGACATACAAGAAAATCAAACATTTGTTATGGCGGTTTTTTTTCAATTGTGACAGAATTATTTTGAAAAAAATAATTCTGTCACAATTTGAAAAAAAATAATAGTCAGGGGTTTTGTTTGTTGTCCATTTATTAAGTTTCAGCTAACTTATACACGTTTTCTCGAGTTACCAATTATTCTTCTTTAAAAGACAATGGCCACGGAGCTAATTTAGCTGTGAAATTCAAACATAGCACTTTATTTTGAAGTAAACTGTGTTCAATTATCACGCAGTTTGTTGTTAGTTATTCATTAACAGTTATTTTATTCATACTGAGGTATAGATTTTTGAGTTTACAGCAATTAACCCTTTAGTGTTCAAAACACCCCTTGTACATTTGTTAACCTAATTAGGCATGAATATACACAAGCGCCATGGTCGTAACCATATAACCCCATCTTATCTATACGCGTGTTTAAGTTCGCGCAGCAGGCGTAAGCAATCAAGCGAGCACAGTCGCACGTTCCCCCAAAACCCCATACAACTTCTATGCTGAGCAGGGGGGTTGCGATAAAAGGCAACAACAATTAGCACATTCCTTAAGACAGGGGTTGCAGAGTCCTCCACCCCCACAAGGTACGCAGATGGTGGTCTATTGAATAATTTACCCCGTTACTAAACTATCAAATTATCGGGGTCAGGGTACTAAGCTGGTTCTAGCTTTAGAAGAAAAGACATTGGCTTCTATTGTAGGTTCGGCCACTCGGTGAAGATGAAAGGGTTTGCGCAGCGTTCCTAGAAGCAGATGTGCAACCGAGTCTTCCTGGAGGCTGGGTAAGCGGACCGTCGCGTGCTGCAGGGGTGTTGAGCAACCCTTTCAACAACACACTCTTTAGTGCTAATCTTATTCATGCTGCGACTTCAAAGGGCTTCGCCGAAAACATCTGGGGATACCCTCTGCACTATATAAATGGCACCACAAAGTCAACTCACTATCATTCTGACTTCGAAGCTCATCGAAAACACATCTCGATATACACACGTTATCATTACAAGAGCGAAAGAATTACTGAACTTTTGGATATTTTTAATACTTAAATGTGTCATATCTATCTAACGATGGCAAAGCACGGTGAAACCGACACCAAGGGCAACGAGGTTGACTCGACTACAACTACTCCTAAAACATCCCGAATTGACAGAGTGCAGAGGCGCAGGGTAAGCAGTTTTATTTATTTATTTCTCTAAACACAAACAGTTGATACTTAGTCTCCGTAGCTGAATCACGTGTCAAACATGACAAACAAATTATAAAATTAATGAAGTTACGCAAAAAGTATGGACTAAAATTCAACTCAGTAATAAAGATGATAGTAAAATAGTTAAGTGTTATTGTCCTGTTTAAACGACGCGTTCATAATATATTTAATTGGTAAATATAATTTAAACATTTGATTCTGTGGTCTGTAAAAGACAGTGACAGTCGCGCAGTAACAACAGACACTGTTTTATTAGCACATGTGGAAATTTAAATGTCCCTCTTAGCCATCTGTTAGAAAAGTATCGTAGCCCTTGAAAGTAACATGGAATACTGATATGTTTACCCACGGCTCATAAGTGTGGTTATATTTTGTGGAGAGACCAGCTCGGCCATAAAAAAAACTGATCAAATATTTAAAAACTAGTTTCTTTGTTTTTTTCAGATTATGAAACACATGGTTGAAAAGAGAAGGAGGAACAGGATCAATGACTGTCTGGAGAAGATGAGAATTTTAGTGCTGAAGAACCAAAACAAAAACGTGAGATTCTTTTTAAATTATTTATCTAGTTTTAAGAGAAAAAGTTTGTTTTTAGTTGATTGATGTGTTTGGTGTAGCATTTAAGCAATTAAGAGCAATGTCCGTTTATTGATATGAAGAACCTTCGTTTTATTTTGAGTGTTACTGATGGTCTTTAGTTCGTTTATGTATTATGCGAAGTTATAAGAGGTTCTTTTTGAGGAATGATAGGTGGGTTTTTCAAATTAAAGAAAGTTCCTTTTTTCATGTTATTAAAATAAGTTTTTTTTTAAAATTTCATGGGCATTTTAATGAATATAATTTGGTTACTTTCTATATACTTACAATTTCGTGTTGTCTTTACAGCCGGACAATTACACAAAAATGGAAAAGGCGGACATCCTAGAAATGACTGTGAATTTTCTGTACGTCTTGAATCAGCAAAAACAGACATCCGTTCATCAAAAGCCCCCTGCCATGTCGCAGAGCACTTTCAGCCAACAAAGCCGCCGTATGATGCCCACACATCACGAAGAACACCATGCACGATCGATGGCCCTTGCCGCGCATGCGCGGGATTATATGCGCGGCTACGCACGCTGCGAATCTGAAGTGAACAGATATCTCTCGCATCATGGACTGGCCACACCCCAGACTTCTATGCTACCCCACGTCAGTTCCACACCATTGTGCTCACCATCAACACTTGTAACACCACAACCACGGCGACTAGCGGATAATGTGGACAGTTTTGTATCTCCATCATCATCCTCAGACTGTAGCCCTGCCTTTAAACCTCAGTCCTCCAGCACACCCGTCGCACACGACCCAAACCCTTTGGATTCCAGTGTCTGGAGACCGTGGTGATGGATTCTCGAACTTGTAAATAGTGTTTTATAAAGGACCTAGTCTTTCGTATGTGTGTGAATGCAAATGTCGACGTAAGGACTGTATGGTTGGAAGGACTTAAATTTTGCCTCGTGAACCCTCTGTGCCATTTTAATAGTCATTTGAAAGATATGGGGCTCTATTTGTGTTCAATTCTTAAAGTCGATCCGGACATTAGACAAGGATGAAATCGTACGGCTCTACTCTGGGAATTTTTAAGTAAAAAAGTCGTGTTCGAAATATAATTTTAAATGCAATATTATGAAATTTTATGCACTTAGTTACAAATATTCTACCCCTGATCATTGTCTTATAATCATTGTTAAAATCTGGAACATTCTCTGATAACAGTAGTAAGTTATGGCGGTAAAAAACTAAACAGAAAAATCAGAAGGGAGGCTAGAGGGTGGATTTCAAGAGGCTCACACATTAGTCTGTAGTGTATATAGCCGAAAATTAAGCAAAGCTGTGATACTGTTGGTAAATGGAAGAAGTGAGGAAACTTAAAAGTTTAATTGTTCCAGCCTATTTATTTTACAATATCAATACTTTAATTTCTTTTCGTTTTCATAGATAAAACATAATTTGGAAAATTCGTTTCCTTATTTTTTTACATTTTCAATGTGAATATTGTGTTCAATCGAAAATGTGTATATATTTAACTGTTAGTGCTACGATGATCGTATCAGAAAAAAAATGAAGGAGATTATTATGGGCAAAGTTTTGAAGCGTTAATGTGTAAGTAACGCACTTGAAAAAAAAGTCTAGAATATAGTGGGCCGCAGTTACAACGTCTAATCGAAATTGTTACTTGTTATATTTCAATGAAAGGAACTTAAAAAATAAAAATAAATACATTAAAACTGATTTTGCATGTTTATTGTTGTGCACAATGAGAGAAGCATATCGCGTACTAGAATATCACCCCCCCCCCACCGCCCCACTATTTAACAGCCTTTTGAGCGATGTCTTGTCAACCTTTTAAACAGTGCCCCAATGTGCGAGAAGAGGATGCAACAACAGGAAGTGATTTATTTTGAGTCAGCATGAAGTATTATTGACCAATGAGAAAACGTTGACCACTAGATCAATATTTTCGTAAGTGGTCAATAATATCTTCATGTTGAATCGGAGTTCCGGACCATACCCCCCCCCCCACAGACAATAACCTCCGGATGATACCCCCTCGACAATACCCCCCCCCCCAGGACCATACCCCCACGTGCCAATACCCCCCCCCCCTCTTCCATCATTTTTTTCCAATTTTCAACGTTAAAAGAAAATGAAAAGAAAAATTACATCGGCATGTTTTATTTCCCTCCAACACTATGTTTAATCTTCACATCAATATATCGAGCCTGCATCTTTCAAAACTGAATATTGTGCGCTATTTCACGAAGGTAGTCTGGTATTTTGCGGTTTGCGAAGTAGCCAATAATGTTCCTAATTTTGTGACTCCGGATAGATCTTATCGGGAGGGGGGCTATTGTCTAGTGGGGGGGGGGGGGGTATTGTCCTAGACCCGATGACTCGAAATAAGCAACATATGCCTTGTTACATACTTGATTGGCACTTTGACGGCATATAACTACATTATCTGCTCATGTTTGCTTTCCGGTCAATATTGTAAAATTGTTGACTTCAGAATGGAGAATATTCTCCTAAGTCATGTGACAAGTTATCTTGTTCCCTGGACAACTTTCATCCCAAGGAAGATGGATATCTTTTCCCACTCAGGATGCCCATCCTCTCCCCCGCCCCAAGTATGACCCCATTACAAAACTGTTTTCATTTAAATAAGCAACTTTCGAGAACCTTGAGGTAGATATCGAACAATGTTTCCGGGATACAGGCCATGTCACTGTTTTACTTTGAAGTGATCAAGTATGTGTGTGTTGGGGAGGGGGCGGTGCTCACGTGCCAAATGGTTACCATGCGTGCCCCTGACTTTTTAAAATGCCCCCCTAAATGCGGAGTGCTAATTTTACCCTCCCCCCTTCATTAACCATACCCAGAGTGCAATTCTGAAATAGCGCCCCTTTTTTGGACAACGCAGAGTACTGAATGAAAATTATCCCCCCCTTTTTTTAACAAAATTCGTACGTCAGGTCGACCCAAAGTTTCCGACGTCGGACTGACGGTATATGAAATGGAACCAACCTCGGGTTTACAACGTCAGAATGACGTCGGGTTCCGACCTAAATCCGACGTCAGAATTAAGTCGGTTTTAGGTTGTATATGAAATGGGAACCGACGTCGGATTCCGACCTGAAACTGACATTGAGTTTACCACCTTGAAACGACCAGTCTTAGACACGTCTTACAAAAATAGAGTCTAGAGTTATATAATTAGTAGATAATTAATCATTCAATTGCTGTTGTGAAATACATACGAAAGCATTTTCCATATAAATGTTTGCAATCTAGGGAAAACAATACTGACGCGCCATAAAAATTCTAAAATTTTCATGTTTTTTCTTCCTGTTTTTCAAAATGACTTCAATTTCCGGTGAGCGATAATAAATGTTCATCGCTTTTTGGTCGTTTTTTGCAACGTCGGAATGACGTCAGAAAACCGACGTCGCCTCGACGTCAGAATAAAGTAGGGTTTTGGGGAAATAGGTCGTGACTTAATTATACCCATTTTACAACATTATTTTATTCAGAATATGGTTGTGAAGTCGTTGCGACCAAAATCCAACCTTTTTTTTCAACCAAAATAGATGGTTTTGTTAAATCGGTTGTTTGCTGGGTGATACCAAGTGAACCTCTCTGGGGTCAAGTGAACAAAATTACCCTTGTTTAATTCTGCATACGGATTGAGGTCAAAAGCTAAAGTTTCCTCGAAAATCTACGTTCCTTAAATATGACATTGTATCAAGGACAAAATTTCATGTTCTTTTATTATATACTAACTGAATATGTTAAATGTTCTGAGTTTTATATATTAATTTAAATTTTTAGACTAAAAATAGTTTTAGTGATAAAGAAATGATTTCTTAATTTTGATTCTTAATTTTAGATACCTGCTATTACGGATCATAAAGCATTTTTATATTAAATGAGCATAATTATGGATTGAGTAATTTGGTTTTGTGATATTATCGTTTCTCATATAAAGAAGTCAATAGAGAAGTTTTACTTATATATTCAAGTTTATTTAGGTATATCGACGTCGGAAAATCGACATTAGATAGACGTCGAAAAATCGACGTTGTAAAGATGTCTGACTCACAACCAAAAAAAAAAACATCTTTGCGTTATCGCTCACCGGAATTTGTAGCCATAACAGGTCTCTGAAAATAGACTTAACCGAGGATATAAAATATGAGAATTTCAATAACGCGCAAGTGTTCTTTCCCCCTACTTTGAGAAATATTCATGAAAATCGAATTCATACGTATCCTTCATGACCGGATGACCCAAAAGTTGGGTACTGTGAGACCATATTATGATTTGGCTATCAAGGTGGCCATTCAAGACTGATATTTCCCTCAAAGTCTATGTAAAGCCGGAGAATAGACGTTGTTTTGACTTCCATTATCAACATATCCGCAACGTTGATTAGGCGTCGGATAATTGACATCTATCTAACGTCCGAAGGCAAACGTTGTTTCGACTTCCATAAAGATATAATCCGACAGTTGTCCGACCACGGGTGCGACGTCTATCCAACCCTGATCCGGCGTCGCAATGCTTAATGTTTATTAACTGGTTTTATATATGATTTGATGCCTTTAAGAAAATGTTTCTTGTTGTCGTTATTCAGTTACTGTATGCATAAGTTCAATAACCAATATTAATAAATGGATTTATCGATATCTCGAATTAAAGTTGTTTATTGCAATTAATAAAAGCATCAATGATATCAGGAATTTAATAATAATATCGCAAATTAACTTTCTGGTATCACTGATTTAATTTAGGAAAAAATAAAGTTACAATATGAAATACTGTAAAAATGGCATTTGGCATATTTTTACTTTAAATGTACAAACGTACATTTTATTGTACGAAGAGACATATTCGAGGTACGGTGGCAACAAAAATCCAAGTGTGACATATTATGACAGAGTAATTCCTCAACAAGATATATTTTAGATTATTTAAAACCAAAACCTCTGTCGCATGTTTTTATCCTACAAAATATTAAAACCGTTCACTAAGTAGCTAAGAAAATATCGGTGTGCCGGGATGCAATCAGTCAACGCGAGACAGACAGTGACTCAAATATCTAGTCGATGATCAAAATTTTAATATCAAGGAAACACAAGTGTAACTTAGTATAACAATAAAAAAACAGGCAAACATTTCCTAAATGAAATGACATTTTATTTATAAAACACTTTACCATGATGTTCAAATCCTAGGTAACCCTAGCAGTCCAGGTTTTGTTCATTTACAAGGCCAATTGCTCAGTGGTCTCCCGGTTCTCGTTTTAATCTGTGCTTTTGTCTTCGCTGCTTAATACTTTATTTTGCCTCTTTAACAGAAATGATGGCTAAACTTTATTTATATGTGGATCATTGAAGACAGACGACTGTTCCGTTCTGTTTTGTCCGCTGTACCGAAATGTCCGCTAATTACAAGCTGTTCCAAAATGTCCGCTAACCCCGTTCCAAAGTATCCGCTCGTTCCAAAGTGTCCGCTAACCCCGTTCCAAAGTATCCGCTCGTTCCAAAGTGTCCGCTAACCCTGTTCCAAAGTATCCGCTCGTTCCATAATGTCCGCTAAACCTGTTCCAAAGTATCCGCTCGTTCCATAATGTCCGCTAAACCTGTTCCAAAGTGTCCGCTCGTCCTGGTTTGTCCGCTAACCCCGTTCCGTTTTATCCGCTGGTAGTGTCCGCTAAATCTTCAATTTTTAACCCAACCTACTTTGTCTTGTGACTTTTTTGTGACTATGTAACATCATGTGACATTATGTGACATTATGTGACTTTATGTGACTATGTAACATCATGTGACATTATGTGACATTATGTGACTTTATGTGACTCTGTGACATCATGTGACATTATGCGACATTATGTGACTCTGTGAGATTATGTGACTCTATGACATCATGTGACATTATGTGACTCAGGGAGATTATGTGACTATGTGACATTATGTGACTTTATATGACTCTGTTGCATCATGAGACATTATGTGACATCATATGGCTATATGACTATGTGAGGACTATGTAATTGCTATGTCAGCATAATTAGTCTAACTATGTATGTAATTATCAGACTGTTCAATAGACCAGCTCTGTTAGCTCACTTGGTAGAGCAGCGGACTCGTAAGCTGAAGATCGGTGGTTCGATCCCACCTAGGGGCAAACATAACTTTTCGTTTTTTGTTTGTTTTCTGTTTGTTTTTTTGTTTTTGTTTTTAACATGGCCATATTTCTATGCCTTTTTTCACTGATAATATTTAATAAGTAATATTTCAGTGGTTCTATTACAGTAAAAACTCATACACACAAAGCGTAGGAATAAGTAAATTAAAGCCCTCACAGTGTGGGAACGATCAATAAATTTGTGCGCAAGAGACCTCAGAGCGTGAGAACGATCATTTTCCCCACGCTAAGTCTAATGTTATATTTTATGTTATAGTAGTGGGAAACTTATTTTATGCATCATATGTTTTCCAAAAACTACATTTGTTAAATGTGCTTTCGAACCACCATTTTCCCACTACTATAACATAAAATATAACATTAGACTTAGCGTGGGGAAAATCCCATTCCTTCTCAAATTTATCGATCGTTCCCACACTGTGAGGGCTTTAATTTACTTATTCCTACGCTTTGTGTGTATGAGTTTTTACTGTAATAGAACCACTGAAATATTACTTATTAAATATTATCAGTGAAAAAAGGCATAGAAATATGGCCATGTTAAAAACAAAAAAAAAAAACAAACAGAAAACAAACAAAAAACGAAAAGTTATGTTTGCCCCTAGGTGGGATCGAACCACCGATCTTCAGCTTACGAGTCCGCTGCTCTACCAAGTGAGCTAACAGAGCTGGTCTATTGAACAGTCTGATAATTACATACATAGTTAGACTAATTATGCTGACATAGCAATTACATAGTCCTCACATAGTCATATAGCCATATGATGTCACATAATGTTTCATGATGCAACAGAGTCATATAAAGTCACATAATGTCACATAGTCACATAATCTCCCTGAGTCACATAATGTCACATGATGTCATAGAGTCACATAATCTCACAGAGTCACATAATGTCGCATAATGTCACATGATGTCACAGAGTCACATAAAGTCACATAATGTCACATAATGTCACATGATGTTACATAGTCACATAAAGTCACATAATGTCACATAATGTCACATGATGTTACATAGTCACAAAAAAGTCACAAGACAAAGTAGGTTGGGTTAAAAATTGAAGATTTAGCGGACACTACCAGCGGATAAAACGGAACGGGGTTAGCGGACAAACCAGGACGAGCGGACACTTTGGAACAGGTTTAGCGGACATTATGGAACGAGCGGATACTTTGGAACAGGGTTAGCGGACACTTTGGAACGAGCGGATACTTTGGAACGGGGTTAGCGGACATTTTGGAACGAGCGGATACTTTGGAACGGGGTTAGCGGACATTTTGGAACAGCTTGTCATTAGCGGACATTTCGGTACAGCGGACAAAACAGAACGGAACAGATGACTGTTGTTTCCTTCCCACTTCATTTCAGTCGATCGAATTTACAGTGCACAACCCCTTCTCTACCCCTACAAATCTTGGAGGCTCTCTCTGCTGTTCGAATGAGGCGCCAATGCTTCAAGTTTTACTCAAAGGCTATTACTTTTTTGTTGTAGTTTTTACTATTCTTTACACCAGTCGCAATGTTATAAGACATGTTTGCTATACCTCAACCAATTCCTTTATTATAATCAATGAAACAGAACACAATATAATAATCAAAGTTTACAGGGACAAAAAAAAACAAATATGAAAATCTGCGTTGCGCTTCGTTCAAATAGAGAAAACACAGAGTGAACCTTGAAATTGTGCAGACAATATAGCCCAAATCTTGTCACTTAGAAATTTACACTTAAACCAACTTAGTAACTGCATGTTTAACACCGAATTTCTATAAAGAGAAAGGGATGGGAGGGAGGAGACAGAGTAGGAAGAGGAAGTGTTGGAGAGGGGGGAAGGAAAGAAAGTATTCATTTACATTTCATATCAAATACTGCCCAATTTTCTGGTCATTGCCGAATTCCATTTCTAATTCCCATTTAACCTGCAATAACTCCACAACTCCTATTGCGATGGAACTATCTTTAAGGAAAGTAAAGTTAATATATACACCTATTATTTTAAGCAATAATAATAGTTTTCAAGCTCTCTTCAATAGGAGTAAATCGAAAGTAAACTAAAAGAAACCTTGAAAAAAGTTCCCTGCCTTCAGGACCGCCTTCTACCCTAATATCGTAGTAGTGAATGATTAGATTTTCCCATTGTTGATTATTATATCTTTTAATTCTTGTAGTCGGTGACATTTAAGATTTAGAAAATTTTTGTTCTATCTACACTGTATTTCGTCAGGATTTTTATGCATTGTTCATGGCGAATTCTTATACAAAGCGAACTTTAGCTAGGACAGTTACTGGGAAAATATCGCTTGGTATTTTCCTATGCTCAGTTCTACTGTTCTAAGAATCGTGTTATAATATTGTCTAAAACAATGTCAAGTCAACACACCTTGGCAATCGTTCATGAATATTAGAAACGCGTTTGGAGTGATAGTCCTATCTTAATGGACACCAGAGAGAAGCCTTTTCGAATGCGTTAAAGACTCTCAATCAGCAACACCAACGAGTCTGGGAGTGCACGCGTTGTTTAAGAACTTGTTTCCAAAAACGTTATGCTGGATTTTGCATGATTTTCTTGTTCAAAATCCCTATTGTAAACTTGCATATATATTACAGGTAAGTAACAGCACAGTGTGTTACAACTTCACGTTCTACTAGATTTTGTTAAATTCTTATGATCGATATAGGACATTAAATTTGACCTTTTATGTTTAACACTGTCGCAGAATTTATGAGGAACTCAAGTCGATTATTGCGTGAAATGGAAAGAGCAATGTTGACGTTTAAGAACAGAGTAAATCTTAGTTCCAAAAAATTCCAAAAGCTAGGCTATAAATTGTCGAACATTTTGCCTTTGTTTGATTTTACATCATTAAGTAATTTGAGAATTTTAAGAAATTTTGTACTGAACATAGGGTTGTGAAAAGACATTCAAGGCTACTGCGTATGGAACCGGGATCCTATCACATCTTCAGTGATCGATGCTAAAAGCTGCAGCCAGTGGCAGTAGTCACTAGGGTTGGGTATCGCGGCTCAGTCTGTATCGCGATACGTATCGCGATATTGGCTATGCATCGCGATACATATCGCGATATTTTGAAATCCTTAAAAGTGAAAAAATGCAGCTGTCTTATGGCTTTATTTCCAGGTAATGTAACACTTACCTAGGGCATTGATCAGTTATAGATAATTGCGTTATAACAAATACAAAAAAGTATGTTGGCAATGGTGGTTTCGGGTGCCATCAGTGACATTAATCTCACTGCACAAACATCATATATAACTAAATTTTAAGAATGACTGTTTGATTGAGTGTCTAAACTTAAATGTCTGATTGGTATATTTTTAACCTGAAACATCAACAGTTCTGTATTTAAAACTGAAATAACAGCACAGTGTCTACTCTGACATTGAATAGCAAAATGTCACATGTTCTTTTTATCAAGTTATCATTCAATTATTCAATCAGTTCATATCAAATATAGCAAAAAATTATCCATGTTCTATCACACTATAATTGGCCGACTTAGTCAGAAATTTACATGAAAAAATATGGTGAAAATATATCTGAAACGAAAAGCAGCCGAATGTGGTGTGTAAAGTGATAAACATCAGCATCGCAGATATCACTCGTTAGCACATCACCAAAAAATATTGAATTAAACGTGCAGCGGAAAATATCGAAAAATATCGATATTTCAAAATTCGTATCGCGATACGTATCGTGAGAAAACATATCGCGATATATCGCTGTATCGATAAATATCGCCACCCCTAGTAGTCACACATCATCCTTGCATACGAAAGCATACATAATATTACACATGTACTAATTTTGACTTGGCGTTTTATTGCCTGCATATATTTCTCAACAATCTATTGTTGTCTGCATTAATTAACACAGAAACTGTCTTCGCGCTAGTCTTAGACTGGGCTTTCTTTTCCTTTTTTGTAACAAAGACAAGGTCACGTTCTGATTAGTATTTTTTCGCTATTGATATGGAAATGTTTAATGTTTTTGCTTTTTTATTATGCAAGCAGGTTTCGCCAGTACTAATTTACAGCTCAGTGTCAAGTTATTGATTCAGGCATGAAAGAAACAAATTTCTACTTACAGAAAGATTTTTAAAAAATGGTATGAGTTGAATTTAAAGCTTTCTCATAGTAGCTAACTATTTTTTTCAGAAATGTCATCTGAAGAGGCTGAAATTTTAAGTATCACTGAAGCACACTTGGCTGATCTTGCCATTGTTTGTAGGATAATGTTAAAGGTATTTCTTGCTAAGTTCTGAACTAATAAGCTATGTGGAATAAGACCAAAGTATCTCTGAGCTTAGGCTCAAATATGAGAAGAAACACAAGGTTGAATTTACAGTAGAACATAAATTGTCCTCTGGCTGAAAACAGGACTAGAGTTCTCCTAGCATTACATTCTTTTCACGTTGTAAGATTACAAATAGTGCGAACAGTTCGTTGAATAGTCACGTGCAACAAGAAAAAGTAAAAAGATGGAAGAGAAAGAAAAGCAAGATGCACCACCTGAGTTACCAAAATTTAATATATCCGAAATTAAAAATAAGCAGAGAAGACGGGAACTTTATCGGAGGATGAAAATCGACCAAAGAAAGGTTTTACAATGTGTAACCCTATTATCGCTCAATGCCGTGTGTATAAACCAAATCACACTTTGGGTGTTTTAAATAAAATGCGCAAGAATTTCGGCTGCGAGGGGACCGGGTAACAAATGAAAGAAGTGATAGAAAAATATAGACGAAATATCGCAGAAACAGCTTATACTCGGAACATACCAGTAACCTAGGTCCAATCCGCCTGTACCTGTACCGTCGCCACCTCCGGAAAACAACAATTATCCCGCAAAATGATATTTGTCGAACCTCCCGGCGACTGCCACTGGTTCTCGAATGCAAAATACTGAGCTGCTATAAGTATAATGTCAGTATACACTTATGAAATCAGGTTTGTGCTCATATGTAATTCTTATAGCTCTTAGCAGTCATTTTGAAAAGCGAGTTGAGTCTTACAGTTTGCACTTAAAATTTATATTTTGGGATGATAGAAGAAAGTGGCGAGTTACAGCTAGAAAATCCAGCCCGAAAAATACAAGGGCCTGGCATTTTCGTAAATCATGACATTTTACTTCGCACATAACAGAAAACCTCTGTAAAATTCTGTATTTGCTACAAACAAAAGCATATCCGGATCGCGTCCAAAACATGAGAGTTATTGTGCAAAAACCATTGAAAAGTGGCGAACGGTCCTAGGTTACTGGTAAAAGAAATTGAAACTATTTGTTAAAACCTTTAATACATTTTTAAAACAGCATGCGGGTTATTAAAAACCAGACTGATCTTTGGTACACGAGAAATTTTACATTTAGGCGAAATTTCTCAATCATTTCTTTCATTTTTTTTACCCGGTTATTTTTTATTCGAAACACAGAATTTTTGTGCATTTTTATTGGGAACGCCCAATGTGTGATTTGGCTTACGTGCGTGCACTTACTACATGTCCACTGGGGAATTACCCACATACCAACTGCTTGCCATGTGTGTCGATATCTATTTTCGAACGACCATCTTCATGCGGAGTGCTAATTTGGAATTGATAATCCTTTTTTGACCAAACGCGTAGCTGCCGAGTTAGTCGTAGATGACCCTTGCGTAGTCCGAGCGGACCCTTTCTGTCTTCCTAGGACAGAAAGGGTGACAGTTCCTACGTAGAAATGGCCATTGATCTCAACTTTCGAAGCTCTGAATCTTTCGGAGCACGTTTGAAAACACCGAGGTTTGGACTACCAGGCTTTTTCTTAAAAACACACTGAAAACAGGGCTGGAAAAAGTCCCATTTAAAAAAAAAATCATGATGTTTGAATTTTTTTAGTTAAATCGTGTAATTTTTTGTTTAAACCAAACCCGAAAAATGAAACAGAAAAATTAAAAAATACCACGCTTTTAACAATTTATTGCAGACGTCACACGATACTAGTTGAAGATTCGCCGAAATCCAAGCTTTTGCCGTAACACTAATACTTTGTTTGCAAGCACATGGAGACATGCTAGACCAAAAGGGGTTGCGAGCGATTGCTGAGTGCCTTTTCTGCACAAAAAAGGTTTAATAACAAGCGGTTTTTTTAAATTAAAAATCATGACTTTTTATGTTGATTTAAATCATGATTTTTAATCAGTTAATTTAAATCAACCAGCCTTGCTGAAAAGTATCCTAACACATTATTTTCGACCTCGGCAAAACTCCCAAATTTGAGTGAAGATTGTTTTTGCAATTCTAGATTCATTGTTGTTGTGATAATGGGGGGTTCTGTATCGTGATCTCGAGAAATCATCAATTTTTCTCAGTACAGATTTGTTATTTGACCGTAAAAGTTGTGCGCCATGATTTGTAACAGCCATTTATGTGATGCCCCCTTTCTACAATAGCGTCATTGGCCCGAGTCGTGCGCCGAGATTGGCAAAATTGACATTAATAGTAAGTTTTTATGGGAACTATGACTCTTGGGGTCATGGGGAGACTACACGAGTCATTTAGGACTGACTCTTGTTTTCTTCCTATGACAGCAAGAGTCATAGTTCCTGTAATAAAACACGCCATTGATGTCAATTTTTCTGATCTCGGCGCACGACTGGAACCAGTGGCGTTATTTTTTGAAAGGGTGAATCACATAAATGGCCAAATTATAGATTATGGCGCACAATTTTGATGGTCAAATAACAGTTTTGTACTGAGAAAAATATGTTTTTTTCTTGAGATCAGGATACCGAATCTTCATTATTACATTCAACAACAATGAATCTGCAATTGCAAAACCACTCTTTACTCGAATTTGGGGAGTTTCGCCGAGGTCGAAAATAATGCAGACCCCCAGTAGCGAACCCATTTTGTTGGATCTGCCAAACACGGAATGCAGTTCTGGAAGAACCCGCCTTTTTATGCGAAACATAGAGAGCTGAATGAAAATTACCCACTTCTTCAATGCATTTGGAACTCCGCGAGGACCGCATCTGATCTAAAAATTACCCTGCTCTTTCTTCGAGTATTATAAGCCGATTCGGATCTTTCCGATGGAAGTGTCGTTTCGACTGCAGTTTTCTTTGAGTTAAAGTATAAAGAAATGATAAGAAAAATAGACGAAAATTCTAATTTTCTTTCTACATGCACACTTTCGAATGTAAAAAGCCATCATGTGATCTTTTAAAACTATTTTACATATTATCCAGCGCCTTAAATAGCCGACTTGTGAATAAATTTCTGGCAGAATGGATTTTGTTGATTTTTTCTATCATTTCTTTATACCTTTATCCCAACAGAATTCAGTCCAAACGCAAAATTTTTCGGTAAAGTCTTAGTACGAATCCGCTTATTGGACACACATTTAACGCATACAATACAAAAGGTGTACATACCAGTTTCCCACTGGTCACTTTCTCACCAATCATTTTCCCACCAAGTATTTTCCCACCACCCTCCGGGTCATTTTCAAAGTATACAAAGTACCCTCCCATCCAATCCTTCTCCCGCACCTTCCCAGCCCCAGGAGCAGACAACGACACAAGAATGAACAATATGACCTAGATAGAGCGAAACCTACTTTATTAGCCCAGCTTACGTTACACGTATACATTACACGTAAGCTGGGGTATTCCTATCGGTCTGCGGATGGCGTCCGTTAGTTAGTTAGTTAGTTGTTTATTTAGTAAACTTTTGTTTCAAAATGCATCTCCTCTTACAATTTTGGTGTGAGGCATCCCTAAGGGGTCATGCATACGGCTTGTGCTTTTCTAGTCGATCGGGTGATTTTTGAATTTTTTGGGGAATTTTTTAAGCAAAAATTTCGAAAATAATTCAAAATGCATATACACCTACAATTTTGATTCGATGTCATTTATTTTTGGTGTGAGGCATCCCTAAGGGGTCGTGCATACGGCTTCTGCTTTTTTAGTCGATCAGGTGATTTTTGAAGTTTTGAAGAATTTTGAAGACAGAATTTTAAAATGTATCTCCTTCATTTTTGATCCAATGTCATTTTTTTGGGGGGAATGAGGCACCCTAAAGGGTCGTGCCTTTTAGATGATAGGACAATTTTTGTATTTTTAGGGAATTTTTGAAAAAAAAACTTCAAATGCATTTCCTCCATTTCTTTTCTTTTTCTTTTTTTTTTTGGTTTGATGCATCCCTAAGGGGTTGAAAGAAAAATGCAGACTGGTCCGAAATGCGAACCGTACATCGAGGCAAGTTAAATAAACATGCGCAGTGGTCTGAAAAAAGAACCGCGCATCAACGCAACCCAAAGAAACATGCGCACTGGTCTGAAATGAGAACCACGCATCAACACAAGTTAAATAAACATGGACAATGGCCGCAATTGCGAACCGCGCATCGACGGAAGATAAATAAGCATGCGAGCTTGTCCAAAAAAATAACTAGGAAACGACGCAACCAATGAAACATGCGCACTGGTCCAAAATGTGAACCGCACATCGAGGCAAGTTAAATAAACATGCGCAGTGGTCCGAAATGCGGACCGCGCATCAACGCAAGTTAAATAAATATGCGCACTGGTCTGAAATAAAAGCCACGCATCAACACAAGTTAAATAAACATGGGCAATGGCCGGAATTGCGAACCGAGCATCGACGGAAGTTAAATAAACATGCGAATTGGTCCAAAATAAGCACCGCGCATCAACGCAAGTTAAATAAACATGCGCAGTGGTTCGAAGAAAGAACCACGAATCGACGCAAGTTGAATAGACATAAGTCGGGCGTCGACGGAACTTAAATAAACATGCATTCTGGTCCGAAATGCAAATCGCGTGTCAACACAAGTTAAATGAACCTGCGCACTGGTCCGAAATGCGAACCTCACATCAACGCAACCTCAAGAAACAGGTACACTGGTCCGAAATGCGAACCGGATATCAACGCAAACTAAATAGACATGCACACTGGTCCGAATTGCGAACCGCACATCAGCGCAAGTTAAATAAACATTTGCAGTGGTCCAAAATAAGTACCGAGCATCAACACAAGTTAAATAAATATGCGCACTGGTCCAAAATGCGAACCACGCATCAACACAAGTTAAATAAGCGCTCATCAACGCAAGCTAAATAAACAAACACACTGGTCAGAAATGGGAACCGAGTTAAAAAAAACATGCGCACTGGTCCGAAATGCGAACCGCACATCAACACAAGCTAAATAAGCGAGCACACTGGACCAAAATAAGCACCGTGCATCCACGCAACTTAAATAACATGCGCACTATTCAAAATAAGAACTGCGCATCAACGCAACTTAAATAAACATGCGCAGTGGTCCAGAATAAAGACCGCGCATCAACTCAAGTTAAAGAAATATGCGCATTGACCTGAAATAAGAACCGCGCACCGACGCAAGTTAAATAAACATTTGCACTGGTCCAAAATAAGCACCGCGCATCAACGCAAGTTAAATAAACATGCGCACTGGTCCGAAATATGAACCGCGCATCAACGCAAGTTAAATAAACATGCGCAGTGGTTCGAAATGCGAACCACGCGCCAACGCAAGTTAAATAAACATTTGCACTGGTCCAAAATAAGCACCGCGCATCAACGCAAGTTAAATAAACATGCGCACTGGTGCGAAATTCGAACCACGCATCAACGCAAGTTAAATAAACATGCGAAATTGTCCGAAATTCGAACTGCTCATGAACGCAAGTTGAATAAACATGCGCAATGGTCCAAAATGCAAACCGCGCACCAGCGCAAGTTAAATAAACATATACACACGTCTAATAAACACCGTGCATTAACGCAAGTTAAATAAACATGCAAACTGGTCCGAAATGCGAACCGCGCATCAAGGCAACATAAGGAAACTTGTGCACTTGTCCAAAATAAGTACCACTCATCAACGAAAGTGAAACAAACCTGCGCACTGGTCCGAAATGCGAACCGCGCATCAACGCAACCTAAAGAAACAGGTACACTGGTCCGAAATGCGAACCGGATATCAACGCAAATTAAATAAACATGCACACTGGTCCAAATTGCGAATCGCACATCAACACAAGGTAAATAAACATGCGCATTGATCCGAGATAAGAACCGCACATCAACACAAGGAAAAAAACATGAACGCTGGTCCGAAATGCGAACCGCATATCAACGCAAATTAAATAAACATGTGCACTGTTCCAAAATGGGAACCGCGCATCTACGCAAAATTAAATAAACATGCGCACTTGTCTGAATAAGAACCGCGCATCAAGGCAAGTTACGTAAATATTCGAACTGGTCCGAAATGCGAGCTTTGTTTGAAGGTATCTATGGCAGAGGATCCAGTCTACCAGAGATACAAAAAATCTGTTTCCCATTTTTCTGGGAAGGAAATCTTTGTATGCATTTATCGGTCTATGTTCTGGTCCGATGCTAAATTAATTATTGAACTAGCTCTTTGCCGTCTCATCTTTTGAAGCCCAATTTTTCAGGGAAATTCCCTTCCTCATGCACGCTGGAATTGGTCTTATTGCTTTTCGTAAGCTGGGACTTTGTCCTTGGACAGACTTGTTGTATTGTATGCCTTTAGCACGATATACTTGAAAAGGTTTTTCCCATACTATTGTAACATTAAATTGATAGTATCATGTGCTTTTAAAAAAAAATTAATAAAACTGGCCTGACTGACCAGGTGTTCTTGGTTATTTATTTTATCTTTTCTTTTGACGTTGCAAAATACCAAATGGTACCCATTTATTCTGAGTAACTCAAGAAATCATTAAAAACCCACAATTTTCTGTCAGTTATGGTCGTTTACTTGTAAATAAGATACAGTAAAACCCCAGTTGTGCTGAGCAAGAACTCGGCAATAAAATCTACCTTAAGGGGAGTATGACAGCATTATTTTTCCGAATTCTGAATTATTTTAATATATTTTACGTGGTTCTTCCTCCATCTGCCCAGGGAATAAAAGGTCACAAATTCGCTAACTGAAGTGACCACAGATGTCCAGGTTATAGATCTTCAGCTCAGGGCACTGAGATTCAATTCTTTTTTAAAAAATACACTGAGAGAAATCACGATGCATTATTTTTGGAGGAAAAAACAAGATTTTACGTGCAAAGTGAATGTTTGAAGAAATGTCTCATTTCGATATCGCTGGGCACAATGTATTGTTGGCGTCGTAGATTTCGATATTACTGTAGCCTTTTACTGTACTAATAATCTGCACTTTTTGTTTTCTTTCGCTACGCTTGTTTATTTTTTTCCCCATAAGTGTACTTTAGCATTTGAGTGGTGCAGATCTAGCCAGCATTCTTTCGATATGTGTACTACGGGGTCCTTGATGAGCGCATGCAGATCTCTAGTACATCTGACTGTTAAACATGTTAGCGTGTTAAAATCGAGAAGAAACCAATATCGAGAAAGTTGACATAAAAAGACACACAATTTTATACTTTTTCACATTCACTGTCTTTCCGGTCACTTTGAAGAACCCATGCCTCTCGAGGCAAGACAATACACTGGGCCTGTTCAACAACGATATGTTTAAACCTTGAATGTTATCTCTGAATATTGCATTGTTTTATCGAAAGGGAAATCACATTAAACAGAACCGGTCTTCGACAAAGAAGACATTTCTTTATAACGTAATAACACAATGTAAAACAAGAACTGTTAGAATTTCAAAATCTCTTTTAAACAATTGCCATGCACAAGAAAGAGTAAGCGCTATTGCAGCTCCTGAAGGGCTTTCTCCGTCCGTTGACCCCGCTCATTTTTTGATACAAAGAAAAATGTTTTTCGGCCGAAGTCGAAATTCAGTTTTGACGCTGGCGGTCAAGTTGTAGTCCCTATTTACATTTACATTTCAGAAAGAAATTAAGGAGAAGAAGAAAAAGAGAAAAGAAATTGAAACGATGGGAACTAAGGTGAGGTTAACTTATTTTATCATAATTGACACACATGTGGTCATTTTTTTATTCTAAATATTCTAAAAACGAAAATATGTTTATTCAAGTGTCACTACGATGTTCTACATATTTTAGGCCAGCAGGAAATATCGTTGGGTTTGCTTGGTATTATCGTGTGTGTATCTGATCGTTGGACTAATTTTCAACATGTTGTACTATTCTTTTTGAGGTCCTGTTCATCATTTTGGCATCGTCAAATCCCTGTATGATCATCTGCGAGGGTTCTATATTTTTATCATGAAATATTTTTGGATGACGAAAGCTCAAAAGTTTTAATAGCTTTGTTTTATTAAGACGAGAATTTAAGGCAGATCCGTTCCTTATGTAGATGTCTACCAGACTGTTACGTTTAATTCGCGATTAGCCAATAATTATTGGAAAACCTGTAACAGCTTGTCAATCAAATATGTATGGTCATGCTTTTGGCACATTGGTTTTCAAATGTTATGTAAATTTGAACTTTTAGCCCTTTTCACAGCGTTATGTTTAGGCAATGCGCCAAAACTGACAGCGGAGCAGATATCAGAACAAAACTTTTAGTGTATTGCATTTAAATTTGATTGCAGTGTTCCGTAAAGGGTTGGGGAATTTCGTCGATATTGCTTTTAAAGTTTGTCCTGCCTTTTGAAATATTATTGTTATTTCTTCAGGTGGTTGTAATATCCTCACCACGTTCTTGTTGTAGGAACCCGAAAAGAAGAAGCCGAAGACGATCGAAAGCATGAGAGTTCCTGACGAGACGATGGTCAGTCAGGACGATGAAGAGGTTTGTGCTTAGTTAAGCCCTTGCTATGAAATTAAAAAAAAAAAACACCCGTCTCGTCTGTTCAATCAAAACATATTCCTGATTCCATGTAAACGTGTCTGTTTATTTCAGTTTTAACTGAGTACAAGCGAATGTGGTGTTTAAGATAACACTTGGCTTGTTTTTTTTTTTTTTAAATAACACTAGTCATGAGTTTGTAACGTATAAAGTGTGAGGGATTATGTAAAGGAAATTCAATTTTTTTTGCATTATTTTTAAACACAAATCTTACCTGTTGTCGTATTGCTTGTTCTAAGGTGAAGTATGACGAGGCGATGGATGAAATGGCCACTTACTTCAACAGAGAAACGACGCCTAAGATTCTCATCACGACTTGTGATAGGCCAAAGCAGGTTTGTTTTGAATTGTGGGCAAAGGTTTTAAAACTGGGTTTATTTGTGGAGATCGTGTAAACCGTCTGTAAATTGTATGTGAACAGTATTTTAACTCGCTGACCGAGTGGATTTAATGATTTTTTTTTCTCAGATATTCACAGAAAGTTTTGCTGGAATCTTTTGAAATTTTGTTTAGCAGCAATATTTTTAACCGCAGCAGTTTCATAATGCGTCATACATGTGTACATTATTGAGTTATGTTTCATGCAGCAATAAATTGATAAAAATGACAGAAGTGTTTGACTGCTGTTGTGCATTGGATAGAAACTGTGACGTTTGTTGATATTTTTACACTGAATATTAAAAAAATCACTTGTTGATTTGTTTAGCTGGGATATATATATAAATTCATTTGTTGATTTTTTTACTTCGCTTTATATTACACGAGACACGAGTTAAGTGGGAGCATCCTTTGGTTAACTTTTTTTTTCTTTGCTTTTTATTTTATTGCACAGAGAACCAATAAGTTTTGCATGGAACTGAGAAAGTGTATCCCTAATTCTGTGCTCAAGTATCGTCGCGGTCTGGATCTGAAGAAAATCATTCCGCAAGCAGTTGCCAGAGATTTCACCGATGTACTAATCGTAAATGAAGACCATAAAGAACCAAGTATCCTTTATTGCTTGTTGATTGGATGAGGTAAATTATAGGGAAGTATTAAAATTCATAGAGAGTAGGATCTCCACTCAGTACCTGTAATATTCATTAGGAATCGCACAGTTAAGAAGCTGTTCCGAAACAACGTGGTGAGTTTTTTTAAAGAATTATTAATCGAGTGTACTTCCGAGAAACATATTTTGTTAGTTGGATTCACATGTTTTTCCCTTTGTTTATTTTGAATTTTTTTTTATTTTGGTAAAATGACTGGTTTGTTTTGTATTTTTTTTCATTTTGGTAAAATGATTGTGCCTAAGGTTGCTGGAGTGATTCCTTAATTCGGGCTCAGATGCTCTGGTTATATGCCACTTGCCGGAAGGACCTACTGCGCATTTTAAGCTCTCAAATATGAGGTTTCGGAAAGAAATTAAGGTAAACTTTTCAGACACTTCACAAAACAATACTAATGATATTTACCTCCTATTTTTTGGCGGATCTGCTGTTTGAAATTTATTAAATTAAAGAGTTTAATCAGCTACGATTTATACTTGTAGTGTAATTTTGTTGTCAGAAAAATGGGGGATATGAACGACATTGGGATAAGCCAGGGCTTCGTTAAAATATTTTTTTGCTTTGCGACGACTTGATATCGCGAAATAATCTACGTGAAAAAAACGTCTCTATCGGGCTGCCTGCGTCATAACTGTGCGTTATGGGGCTAGAGCACTTTGTTTTGGGTTCATGCACTTGTGAAAGGTAATCGAACTCATTAGTGCGCAGTTTGTTCCCGTGATCTACATCTATAACAACAATAGCTCCAAGAAGCCATCCGCTACTGAAGTTCGGCGGAGGTTGTAAATAAATATACCAAATAAAAATAATGAAGAGCTGACTTGGAGCTTTAACAACAAGAAGAAAATTAACTGTGCAAATAACAAACAGCTGATCTGGCGTGTTTATTAATTAATTTGTTGGACAGAAAAGTGGAGAGCCGACGTCTCACTTACCAGAGGTGATACTGAATAACTTCAACACGCGGCTGGGGCTAAGCATAGGCAGGATGCTGGCGTCTCTCTTCCCGCACGATCCACAGTTTCACGGAAGGCGTGTCGTTACCTTCCACAATCAGAGAGACTACATATTTTTCAGGCATCACAGGTAGTGATGTGATCCGTCACCGATGGGTCCGGTTCGGTTCGGTTTCGGCTTTTAAAGAATAATCCGCGGTTTTTTCGGTTCGGTTTCGGTTTTTTCAGACTATGCAAATATATATAAATTAAAGATATCCCAAGTAATTTCCTGTTTCTATTCTAGAACGTGATAAGTAAACACTTTGCTTGACTAAAAAAGGAACTCATCTGGAAGTGTAAAATAATGCTGCGCTTAAATAGTGAGCTGAAACATTCATAGCAGTTAAAAATGGTCCGGTGAGAAAAACAAAAATAATGTTAATTAAAAACCGAAAATGAACCGCGGTTTTCCACAGAGCACGGTTGGGTTCAACCGAACCGCCACCTTCACGGTTAACCGTCCAAAACGGTAAACCGTCACATCCCTAATCACAGGTATCTCCAGGGTGTGTTCTGCCGGGGATGATTTGGTATCAGCTATTGGTATATATCCTCCTTCCTGGCGAGACGATTGGGCGGGGGGGGGGGGGGTTGAGTGGCAGATAACTTTTTAACATCCACTGCCTAACGGTCTAGTCATGTATCCCTGATAATAATTAAACTGAAAAAAATATTCTGCAGCTTGTTAAAAGCGAGGTTGGCTTCTGTGCCAATAGCATTTTTTCAAAGTGGCAACCCAAAGGTTATGTTGCTCTTTCCCATACAGAAATGCGCCCTAATTCTGTTTAAAAATGGGTGAGATTGATTAGGTCTCTCCAACTTTAAGTAAATTTGAGTAAATTTAGGCCATTAGACGACAAAAAAAATGCACATTTCCGATGGTCCGATCCAATCTGCCCACCGTGGTGTAGAGAACTGGCATGGGTCGCTTCATGAATGTAAATACTTGACTTTGTGCCTGGTTCATCTTTGTGACGTCACATAGAAGTGCAAGATAAGCTGCATTGATTAGCTAAAGTGCAGTTTTGATTCATCCTTTTTTTTCAGGTATCAGTTTAAGAATGAAAAAAGATGTGGGCTGCAGGAATTAGGACCTCGGTTTACCTTAAAATTGCGATCATTGCAGAAAGGAACTTTTGACTCCAAGTATGGCGAATATGAGTGGGTCCATAAGGTATATTTTATTCTGGTAAATTATAAGTTAACTAAGAGGTTTGAATTTATGTACTATTTTTTTTTTCAAAATTATATCTTATGATTAGGGTTTGCAGTTTTGCCGACATTTTCGGTTCGGGGCTTGTTTTTCTGTTCGGTCGGTGTTACCTGATCCTGAGTTTCTATTTTTCATATATTTTTTATATTTCATTTTTATTTTTTAAGAAAGCCCCACAACTCTCTTGAACCAAAAATTTAGTGTCACCTGAATGAGTGACACTTTCTTCAAACCAGTGAGTTGCCTTTGTCTGCAAGCCTTTCCGGTAACATTGTCAGGCAGCGTCATAATGTAAAGAAAACATAAAATAAAGAACCAATGAATAACACTTTTCAATAGGTTTATTAATCAGTAAGGTTATGTCAGAGTATACATACTCAATGGCCACTTTCCAGCTGCAGTTTTCATCTCCCCCCCCCCCCCCCCAACCATTGCACACTCTGCCGTTGCTATAATCCCGCTGTATGTTGGGCCAAAAGAGAACACAGAGAAATCCCTTGTGTTTCATAAGATATATGTTATATGTAAGGCTTATTACGGACAGCAATAGGATTGTTTTACCTTAAAAAATGATAAGTTATTATCACCAGTGGCTCTTTTGTGAAATGCTGTAGTATTTTGTAGTTTTTTTCCGTCAAGTTAAATCTAAGTAAAGGTGGTTTGTTTCATTCATGTTTTTTTTTCTTTTTTAGCGAAAAGAAATGGATACCAGTAGAAGAAAGTTTCATTTGTGACCGGGGTCTAATTATTTGAGTCTGCGCCAGGAACAGTTTGCAATTCTGCAGTTCTGCAGGAGGCGTCATGGGCGTCGTTAAGGCAACAGTGACGTACGACGGACAGAACGATTATTATTGATGCTCAGTAGAAATGCCATACGCGTACACGCGGTTATATAAAAAGAGGTCCTCCATATCTGATGCTCTTGTCAAATATACGTGTATTGAGAGAAAAAGACAACCAAAGGTGATGGTTGAGTGCTGCAGACCTCGTTTTGAACACAGTTTACACGACTGTGTAAACTGTCACATAGGAAATTGTAAATGTACCCGTTTGGATTGCAAATCATGCAATGGCTGTAATTTTGAAAATTGTGAATAAAATTGTAACCATATGCTGGACAGTTTTAAAAAACCCTTCCATTATAATGAATTAAGTTTTTGTGCGACTTGTTGTTGCTGTTAAATAAGATAGTTGCTAAAAATATAAATTTCCAGTTATGTCAAATACCGGGGTATTTTTTCACAAAAAAAGTATGCCCATAGCGGTCTAGTCAACGTTGCATAAAGATTGCAAATGAAAGTTAAAACAACGTTCCGACGTTGTATGGAAAACGTTAATCTATAGTCGCCCTCTATCATGAGGTGTCGTGGTCACCCCTTTGCTCAAAGTATTCCCACCCTTAGGTCTTCCGGTTACGCAGAATATGTTCGAAGTGTATTTCCATGAATGTTGTTCATAAGTAGATGGGAAAAACTCTGTTGGTATTTTCATATATTACGTACTCGTTTTCGTCTATTTGAACTAACCTGTCACTGTTGCCATTTCCGGTGAACAATAAAACGAGGTTTTTTTTTTAGGGGGGGGGGGGCTGAGGCTGACTTCTATACAACTTAGATTGTTTTTACGTTTATCCAACGTTGATTCTCCGACACTTATTCGAGATTGCACCAAAGATGTTGATAAGACGTCGCAGAAAGTTGCGTTTTAGTTGTGGCGAAAGACTAAACAACGTGTAAACAACTCCGCTTCTCCACCCTCTGTTCAGCCTTATGTCAAAGACTAGGGGAGAGTTCGGACTGAAGCCATTTTTATTGGGGTCGTCAATGTGTCGGTTAAGTTAGCTCGCCCTTCCCGTCTCACCCCGACCCCCCGCAAAAGTCGGAAAAACTGAATGTTAAGCTCGGGCTTTTAAACTCGGCGTTTCTGGAGAATATTGGAGGTTTCAAAGATTATTAATGGTGTAATAAAAGAGTTATTTAAGCAATAGTTGAAAACATACTGAGTAACCTAAAATCGAATTGTCATTTTCTCTTATAGCTATTCCTTTATAGTCATAATCAACTTATCAATTGACATTACGCGCGTTGTACCGAACGCGAAATATACCGGAGGTCCCCCCCTCCCCCCCCCCAAAAAAAAAAATAAAAGCCCAGTGCTTCTATTTGGAAACTGGCCAATTTGAGGCGCTCATTTAGAAACCAAATAGAAACCCCGGGGCTTCTATTAGGAAACAGTTTCCTGATTAGATCCCCGGGGCTTCTATTTTTTAGATGAATAGTAGGGGGGGGGGGATGTCGGTGATAAGTTTTTATTGGAAAAAAAAAGAAAATTTACCATCAGTCTTTTATTAAATCGCCGCCTTTTAAGTACTCACCCCGCTATATATCCAGTAATACTCGGGATTAAAGGTGGCAGTGGGGAGGGGGTGTCTGTTCGCCTTGTGCGAAGCACAAGATTAAGCAACGACGCAGAACATGTCTAGGGGCTGCCTCACATCAAAGCATTAAGTGCACCGTGTCTGCATTGCGAATAAAGACGAGTTCTAAAAAGGCTTGCAGGGAAGGAGGGGGCTTTTATCAGGAAACGATTTTTTCCGGTCTTTATTTAAACTCCAAATAGAAGCCCCGGGGCTTCTATTGGGAAACAGTTTCCTAATAAGAGCCTCTGGGCTTTTAAATGGGGGGGGGGGGGGGGGCTTCTTTTCGGAAACTCCGAATGTCTTAAACTCTCGGTTAAATGTAGCCGACATTAGTATCTACCTGGCTGTTACGTTATTCACAACACGAGATTGTCCATGAACAATCATGTTTTTGACGATCCGCCAGAAATTTGAAAAAAGGCCTGCATTTTAAATTTTTTGGTGGCCAGTTTTCATAATGCTTCTGCAATGTTGATCAGATTGCTTTCAAATTTCGCGTTGGTTTTGTGATGCAAAATCTAACGGGGTCATTTTAAATACACTCAGTTCTCCTATATCGGAACTAATTCATCTTTATGGGAGAGTTTCCAAGTTTTTCTTGCATGTTCTTATGAATATTGTGGAAATGTTCGGGGCATAAAATGATACAAGCCTTTGTTACCTGATGCACAAATGCGTGGAGCTAAAGGACTGGGGAAGACGGGAGGTGTGAGATGCCGTTTGATAAAGTTAGCAGCAAAACCATGTTAATTTTTTCTACAAAGGTATCAAATTCGCCAAAAGTATGTTCCTTTGTAAATTGGCATGTCTGTAAAAGAAAATCAAACCAAATACGTCTGTAAAGTTCAAAAATGCTAATTGATGTACTAATTTTATTCCTTGGCCAAGTGTTTCATACTTGGCTCAATGCTTTAATAATAAGTTTTCAACGAACTGCTAAATAGAAACAAATAGAAACTGTAATAAAAAAAGATCCAAAACTTTGCACATATGTCATGTAACGACATAAAATAGCAAAGCTCGAATGATTTAACGTTCGTACTCGCTTTACAGATCCCGTAAAACACATCACAAGGGGTCCAATGCCACTGGCCCAGCTTGCAACATTCTGTCATGTAATCATGTTCATATTTTATATTCGAGTTATAAAGTCATACATCTGTATGAATCAGTCTGAGGTTGTGAAATTTACCATAGTCTGAAACAAAGTTCAGACTGGGTTTGGATCATTAAACGAGGTCCAGACTTATGAAACTGACACAGGGGGTTTCTAGAAGTCTATAGTAGAGTGTACAAAAAATAAATCACAGTTAGGCAGTTACGCAACAACACCCCCATAAAAAATGACACCTGCCCAAGGACCTAATATATGGCTGAAGAAAGTTAGAGTTCAACTTCTCCAGGTAAGATCTACCATATTCAGGAATTTATATTTTGTTCTTACTCAATGCGCAACGTCCAAAACCATCACGGGACACACTGGAACAGTAAGTTTGTAATGCTTTTTTAATCCCCACCGCCGAGTAACGCATAGTGGGAGACTCCAGTTTTCGGGCCTGTCCGTCCAAAGTACATGATCGATTGTTGAAATATTTTAACTTTAGGTAGTATGGGAACTGATAAGCGTCGGTATTGTAAATGAGCCAGGTCGGTCAAAAGACAGTGGCCCAACCAAATTCACGTAATCCTTGAGTACACGAATGAGATTTTTTTAACGCACTCATTTCCTGACTGATTGTTGAAATATTTTAAACATAGGTAGTATGGAAATTAATAAGGTTCGGTATTGTAAGTGACCAGGGTCAGTCCAGGGACAGTGGCCCAAATGCACTTTACAAATTAACGCAAATCATGAACATTTGAATGAATTTGTTAACACGATGAAGTGAACATTTCTCGATCAATTGTTAAAGAAGAAAACAAAGAAAAGGCTTATTGCTCTGTTTCTGTGTATCAGCCACTTTCAATACTAATTCAGATTATCACAATCCACTAAACTTCTGGTCAATCTCACTCTGCTTGCCCATGTACTTGAATACCACTGGTAAATTGCTCTTTCAGAACATATTTGGCGGTTAGCCAGTTTCACTGGTAGCTTGTTAACACTTGACAAGTCTTTGACTTGGTCAAGGCTTATTTGGCCCCAACCCTACAGGGTTGGGGGCCTATAGACTTGGGGTGTCTGTCTGTCCGTCCGTCTGTCTGTCCGTCATCGCTTTTTTGTACAAGCGATATCTCGATAACGCAGAGGCCTAGAGATTTGATGTTGGGCTCATTTGAAAGGTCTCGACTTGTAGATGTGCCTTTTGGCCAAATTCGATCACGTGATCCTGGCCAAATTGGCCAAAAACGCAAAAAATCGACCTGTGTTTGTACAGGCGATATCTCGAGAACGCAGAGGCCTAGAGACTTGATGTTAGGCTCATTTGAAAGATCTCGTGTTGTAGATGTGCCTTTTGGCCATTTTAGCCAAATTCGATCACGTGATCTTGGCCAAATTGGCCAAAAACGCAAAAAATCGACTTGTGTTTGTACAAGCGATATCTCGAGAACGCAGAGGCCTAGAGATTTGATGTTGGGCTCATTTGAAAGGTCTCGACTTGTAGATGTGCCTTTTGGCCAAATTCGATCACGTGATCCTGGCCAAATTGGCCAAAAACGCAAAAAATCGACCTGTGTTTGTACAGGCGATAGCTCGAGAACGCAGAGGCCTAGAGACTTGATGTTAGGCTCATTTGAAAGATCTCGTGTTGTAGATGTGCCTTTTGGCCATTTAGCCAAATTCGATCACGTGATCTTGGCCAAATTGGCCAAAAACGCAAAAAATCGACTTGTGTTTGTACAGGCGATATCTCGAGAACGCAGAGGCCTAGAGACTTGATGTTGGGCTCATTTGAAAGGTCTCGACTTGTAGATGTGCCTTTTGGCCATTTTGGCCAAATTCGATTACGTGATCTTGGCCAAATTGGCAAAAAAATGCAAAAAATCGACTTGTGTTTGTACAGGCGATATCTCGAGAACGCAGAGGCCTAGAGACTTGATGTTGGGCTCATTTGAAAGGTCTCGACTTGTAGATGTGCCTTTTGGCCATTTTGGCCAAATTCGATCACGTGATCTTGGCTAAATTGGCCAAAAAACGCAAAAAATCGACTTGTGTTTGTACAGGCGATATCTCGAGAACGCAGAGGCCTAGAGATTTGATGTTGGGCTCAATTGAAAAGTCTCGACTTGTAGATGTGCCTTTAGGCCATTTTGGCCAAATTCGGTCACGTGATCTGCTAAATTTTGGGGTTAAAAAAAGATTTTCCGCCAGCCAGTATCATTGTTTTTCAAAGTTTTGAGCAGAAGTAGGACATTTATTTTTCTTGGCCTAAACTGGCCAACAGGTTCAAAACCATAGACGACCCCTTACAATTTTGGGGGCGGTGGGGCCTGTTAGTGTTCACTGAATACTTGTATGAATTTGTGCTGGCAGCCGTTGGTGCTTTTTTTCTTGACAGTAAAATTCATTTTCTTGTCTCAGCTTCTTCTCTGACACTACAAGGCCCTAGGACCACAAAACTTGGTACTTATGTAGAACTTGATCTAATCGTGTGTATTCCGCCTTTTTTCTTCTACGAGTTCGTTTTCATGCTTAAAACGCCGTCCGAACATAGCTGACTTTAGAATAAATAACGTGTTAAATACAGCGCATTCAAAAGCAAAGTAACGGTTGAGCAAAACAACACATTACGGGCGTTACGCGAGCTCTGTCGGCATAGTCCGTTCAGTCAATAGAGCCGCTGAGCCACCATAACGAACCAGATGTACACGGTTTATAAACGAATTCAAGCTGCTATAATATTAGTCCCAGAGGACCCTTTCTATCTTCCTAGGACATAGGAAGACCGCAAGAGTCATCTAGAGCTACTCTAATATATCAATTTCATTGGAAAAAACTTGTCCAAATAAAACAACTGGCATACTAAAAAGTCCAAAATATTAATATTAGTTGAGAACGGGGGGATTGGGCGGTAGTACTCGAAGTTTATTCAAGCATTTCAGTTGTGATTCCGATGCGTAAACGTTTTCAGTTATTTTCAGTTATAACTTTTTTGTGTCAATGCGTATCGGTCTTTCCTACACTGAAGGAGAGGTGACGCAGCACAAACAAAATAAAAAAGGTGCATATCTAGAAAATTGTTGCGTTGGTATCTCGTAAATCAATTTTTTATCTTAATGACTTACTTAAGGCGAGGAAAAAACAACGTTTTACATCGCCCGAAATGACCCGCCCGGTTCCAAACAAATACGAGTTAAAAAGCAGCAATCCATCTGTCCCCGGATGTATAAAATTATGAAGTAAAAAAAAATTACTTCGAGGCAGGAAAATTTCTGAAAATTGTCTTTCGACGGAGACTTTAATCTTGTATTTTGCGCTTGCGCCTTCGGCCCTTGCATTTTCATACAAAAACACTCCAAATGTTTCAGATTAGCAATTTATATATTGATAATACTAGTACCATGTCATAAATGTTGTGAAAAGCACAAGACCATAGTTTGCGAGAAAAAAAAAACGAAAAAAAGTTCGACCCTAGCAGTGTCTAATTTTTCGAGGAAAAAGTTACATGAACCTTTTCGGCCACATTTTGCTCAATAACTGTATTAAGACATTCCAAGCCCCCGTTAACGAACACCTCGTATTAATACGCAGCCTCTCATAGTCGAACCATTTTATCCAATTTCTTTCTCTTTATTAAGAAAACTAATATGTTTCTGAGCGACTCGTTAATCCTGAAACACATTTTTTTTGTGATAGTCTAAATTCATGAATTAGTAAATAGGTGTACTACAGGAGAATGTATTACTTATTAAGGTATGTTGAAATACTGGTTTCATCAACTAAGTATTTTTAACTAAAGCTTGCACGACTTCCTCTTAAAGATAAATTATTAATAATGCTGAACAGTATTTTCAATCAGGAACACATATTTTGGACCTACTCGTCAAAGATTATGTTGTAAGTTTAAGTGCTTGTTTTTCCGAGTATATGTAATATCAGAACCTGCAGACTGCCCGATTGCATCTAACCTTAATGGTCAGTCCATGTCTTGTCCGTTAATGGTCAGATTCACAAGAAGTGAACTGGCCACTCCCTTGCTTGAGTAATATACGGCATCCGCAAGTCATGCACGGTTCGTGTGGGGTCTCAACTAAGCCATCAATTATCGGGTGCCCTATATTCTTTGTGTAGAGGCAGTGATCGATTAATTAGATCATCGATTCCCAATATCGGTACAAGATCCGACCCCGACTGGAAAAAAAGTGATTCTGTTGTGCATGATCTGTTGGTATACTCAAAGCAATGATTGTGTTACATAAACGCGTCGATATTATGATCGTTATTCGAGGGTGGTCCATTCCATGCCAAGCTTTATTAGTTTCAATGAGGGGTTACAGCGGTTAGGATAGGAAACTGAGAGTTACATATCTATTGTTCGCTAAGAGAATTATTGTCTGCAATACTCGTTGCTCTGCTATTGTGAATCAAGACTTTCTATTTCAATAAGTTATGAGAGATTAAACTATACATAATTAATCAACATTATTTTTTGTACAAATTTCATCCAAACGGCAAGGCCAAGGAATGTTCTGTGACTTATTATATTTTAACACAACAGAGATAATATTTATGAATGTAGTGATCCACTTCTAAGAGACCCATTAAAGTAAGTATTTTCTATTTTTCTTTTGACGATGTTGATTTTTTGGGACAAATCTACTGCTAACGTTAGTCGAAGATCCAATATTGGAACATGCAATCATTATTTAAAACAAACTATTGTAAATTTCAGATGCATAGTTTAGAATTGTAATTTTTCGTTGACCAAGTAAACAATAATAAAGTTTGAAAAAAAAATTTCGTTGGGACTTTTATGATGTAAAAATTTTATGAAAATTAACATTTAAAAATTCGTTTATTTATCGTAGGTGTATCCCACCGTGTTTTTGGCGATAGTTTTCGGGAGACATGGTATCGTCACGAGCGTATACAGACTGGCATACGTTTGCTGAAGATGTTATATATTCTGCGGGTCTTCCGAGGAGTCCCGTGCAGACAACCCTTTCAAGCGAACGAGTATCGCCCGTGTTACGCGAGCCTTATATAGAAACTGGCTACCGACGACCGTACAAGAGTAAAAATTACTACCTGGAAAGTTTGTTTCAAATTCACAACGAAACAATTAATATATGGAGCCATTTGTTGAGCACTTTGCTTCTGCTTTATAAATTTGCAGAGACGACTAAATACGTAGACTACCGGAATGACCCGAATGGCTTGGCAGTATTCGTGTTCGCTCTTGGAGCAATAAAATGTTCATTTTTGAGCGCGCTCGCGCATTTGATGCATTCAAGATCTGAATTCCATCATTTTAAATACTTTCAAATAGACTACATTGGTGTCAGTTTAAACTCACAAGGAATAGGTATATTTTATATGTTCTTCACAGGAACGGAATACTTCTACCGCACGTGCGGTACTTGGTTGATACCCACAGTACATACTCTCATCTCGTTTCTAGGCTTCGTTGCCATGTGTTATGCAAAAGTGTATTGCTCACCTGAATCCATTCTAAGAATGGCTTTAAATGTTGGCCAAGCCGTCATGTCGAGTTTATTTCTTGGAATTCCTCTGTGGTTCAAACTTGCGGAAGTAACTGCAGAGAGCGATTGGGATTCTTTCTGGAAAGACGTGTTTCCACAGTTACTGCAGTATGTGACTTTAGGAACTGGTGGCATTTTTTACGGAACGAGAATACCGGAAGTGTTTCTGCCAGGGAGATTTGACATTGTTGGGCACGGACATCAGATCTTTCACCTGTTTCTCACCATCATGTCGTTTCACCAGTTCAACTGTATTGTTGATTTGTACCAACGTAGGCCACCACAACTAACCACATTAGCCCGTCCACATATTGGCAATACAGTTGTCCTTCAAGCGTGTTTAGTCGTCGCCTGTATCGTATTCATGCTGGTCACCAACAAATGTACAAAATCGAGAGCACAAGAAGAATATACAAAATTTCAAAATCTGAAATGTGAATGAAATGAACCGATTTTAAAAATTAAATATTGAGTCAAGCAACACTGACTTGAAGGTGTAGTTATCACTGAATTGTTGGTAACATATTTATTAGAATTTTATTGGTTTGTAACAGGGATAAGAGATGGGCCATGAACGTTTTACTGAATTGCATTTGATTGGTCTGTGAACCAGTCGCGCAGTGGCATCGCTATTAGAGCACATAAGCCTTACATTATGACATTTTGGCCAAAATAAAGCAGAAATTATGTTTATTTTATGGCACTTTATTTTACTGTCTTTTGTATTATTATTGTTTCGCCAGTAGTTGATTGCCTTGATACACACAATAAAAAGCGGTCCGACACAAATCACCCACCAGTTTTGGTTATATGTGTATGGAATACGATGCCGAATTTCGAAATATGTACGAGGGTTTTTTCCATGTGGAATATGCCTAAACAAGAAGAGAAAGAAATAAAGAAAGAAAGGGAAAAAAGAATTCGCCAGTAAGATTCCGAGATGTCGAGAGAGCTAGTTCTCTCTTTCCTAAAACTGCCCACACGTCTGGTGTTCATTCAAGACTGTTGGAATGCGTTCTATTTTTAGCCTCGGAACCAAGTCGGTTATGAAATTCAGGAACGGCGTTACATTAGCGGCCTTGATATTTCTATTCCTAATCAGTCTTTTTGACTTTTTTCACGTTTAAGGCATTTCTAAGTCAAATTTTTACATTACATGGACGTCACTTTTGGCAGGTTTGACGGTGTCACGCATGCTCGAAAACTGTTCACGACGTCAGATTTTCTAGCACGAGTTGGCGCTCTTTAGACGCAAGTTTTCTTACAGAACGACATAAGTACATGAAGAGAGATAGTTGCTTGGTCTTCATGCAATTCGCCTTTTCTCTTGTCTGTGAATTTAGTGAACGAGTGCCTACTATTGCCTGTTGATTCGATTCAATATACACACAAAACAGGCTTTATACTCCCGACAAATAATGTGCGTATTTCTTCCCACTTCCAAACTCGTTTGCAACTGGGTTTGCAATGCCTATAATATCAATTTTAATAATTGTAGCCTTTTTTATAATAATACGAAATTGAAGTATGGAATTGTATGAATTCCAACAAATACACAAAAAAGAATACGCTTCTTAAACATTAAACAGTAGAAAATACTTTGGAAATGTAAAAAATTTTCGAATAAAAAATCAAATCGAGATCATTGCTCTGTCCTGATTTATATAAATTGGAGTTATGTCACTTAATCCCTATTGCACTACGCCCCCAGTCATCTGCCAGTGGTATATACGCGCGCATATTTTCTTTTCTTGCAAAGAGTATATTGAAGTTGTGCAGGGCGAACTTTTTGGAAGTTTTATTAGCTCTCACCCAATATTGGCTGAAGGCTATTGCTATCTTTCTCTCCGTCCTTTTGTCCGTCTGTCCGTCTGTCTGTCCGTAAACTTTTTTTGTCCGGGAGATATGTCAAAAGCTATTCATCGGATCTTCACCAAACCTTACAGGAAGAAAGTATGTATTGTGTAGATGTGCAAGGACCCGTCCGTCGCTCCATCCGTTGCACCTTATATATTGTTTTTGTCTGGACGGCATTTCAAAAGAGTAAGTGGACCACAGTGATGTAACCTTATTGGTTGAGGGCTCTGCATCTCCGACGCGTATGTTTTTTTTCTTTACAGGTACAACATTTTCTCTCTACTACTCCTCTGACCATATTGACTCTAGGACTCCCGAATTTCGCTCATATGTAGTATTTGATCTGAAGTTGTGCCTCTCACTTTTTCTTGTAATGATTTTTTGTCAAGAAATGCAACACGTTAAGACCGCAGCAAAGGTTTGCACGAGCACTTATATATGCCACCAGCCACACTGCATTACAAAAATGATGTTTGCTTTATTTGCACAAGCCACCTACACTGAACATGGTGAAATGATTGTGTTGCTTTTACGCCTGGATGCAAAGTCATACCACAAATACGCTGAATGTTCATATAAATTTTAAGCTTCTGTTACTCGTTATTCTTGGTGAATGGCAGAGGGGCGGGGGGGGGGGGGTGGCGTTTCAAAGAGTAAGTAGCAAAGCTTTGCTTTTTCTAGCAATAAGGTTTCGAACTGGCAAAAAAGTTCCTTAGTAAGGTTTCAGAATCTGAGAAACAAAACAAAACATTACTTTGCCTCTAAATGAGATACAAACCAGACTGAGGCTGAAAAGTTTATAAAATTCTACTCGAAATGTGAAAGTTATTTTTGAAATATGATGTTTTGGCCAAATATTCAACATTTCGCCTTTGAGAAATAAGTTCTAGTTTTTATGGGACATTAACATGTCGATGCTGCTGATATTGCATGACAAGATATCCTTTAAGGTCAAGGTCACCAGACAAAGGTTAAGCACCTAATGTAGCTTAATTTTCTTCGCAGCACCATTTGCATTCCTACGTTGATTTTGAGCCCCTAAGTGCCACCAGGTGGTATTGACGCTCTTCGCTGACAGCAGCCTCTCCCGATAGTAGATATGGTAAGTCACGTGATGTTTACTTCCTTCACCTTGTTATGCGATTAAAGGCCTGATTTTATATATACGGTAACGGAATAGTGTATATTCAAGTGGATATCCCTATACGAGGACTACAATACCCTACGGATTAACGAGTATACAAGGATAGCACAATACATCACGAACTGCATCAATAACGGATATTTCTGCAAAGAAATTACAACAATGCAAATAGCTTGCGATGTTTAACTTTTAAGTTCGTGGCCTTGATCACAACATAAAGTCAAGCAGAGGTTAAAGATCAAACAACAGATTTACTATTTTTCCCAGCGTAACTTTTCAAATGGAATTCGTCCCAAAGAAATACCTTGTGAAGATTAAGTTTTAGTGAATTTCATGTTAAACTCTTCTATGGACTATATTTGCCCATTTTGGAACTGCTTGGCATTTGGTCAGTATTTGTTAGTCGCTACAGATAAATTATTGATCTGCATTTGCTTACTCATAGTTGGGATACTGCAATTATATACCTGCTGAGTTGTACTGTGTTAAAAAGTAAATACGCAGGCGCTTGTTGTTCAGGCAATCAAGTTTTTCGATGAATTCTATCATATTTTGTGTTTCAACAAAATAAAGCGCATCTGTTGCGTTTTTTTTTTAAATTATCACCAAATGGATAACTTTCTTTGAATAGAGTGCTGTAGAATGGCAGGTAATTTGTTACCAAGTTTTAATGAAGTTAAAATCTTATATGTAATACATTTCTTAGCCGCTGCTTGGCAGGTCCGAAGGATTCTGTCAAATATATGGCCGGACGTCATTGGGTAAAAATATGTCGACAGCGGAAAATCGGATCGATTTGGCGCTTCACCCTGTTTTATCGTTCCTCCCCCCCCCCAACTCCCACCCCGCTTGGCCCTGTTTCATTCACTCATACGGCTCTCTAGAGGGTCTCGAAAAAATACAGCATATTGAAAAAAAGATAGAATGTCTCGACGCCATTTTTTCTATCCCAGTTAAACTTCCGGGATACGGTCGGATACAGTTCTGTGTGACGTCACAACATGGCGCAACAAGGAAGTTCTCACGTGAAAAAAAATAACAGGTTTTTTATTAAAAATAATGACATAACTAAGTTACTGTTTGCATGCGACTCGCATTATTGGACAATTAAGTGTTTATTTGTTAATTGTGTTTAAACATGTTTTTTGTTCCCGCCTCCCTGTCTGCGGGAGTGGGGGCACACTACCGGCGAACGCGATAGCAGGCCGAATTATGGCCTCTATGTTTATTTTACAGATGTTCTTGCTTGCATGCTCACTCCTGAGTAATCCCCTAGCATTAGGCACCGAGCCCCTCACACGCCCCCTCTGTCTATTTAAACCCCGTCTCATCTCCGGTGTGACAGATCACACCAACTAGCTTGCTGGCGGCGAATGCATTAGAACGCAAAAATCGGACTGCTTTTAACACAATAAAGTTGTAAAAATATACTGGGATAAAATGGTTCTGTGACGAAATAATAAGCCTGACTGAGAGTTTTATTGTGACGAAATCAAATAACGAGCAAAATTGGATAGTTGAAAGGATATTGTGACGAAAACAATAACTGTGCCTATGGTGACAATTTACTGTCGGAAAGCGATAATTTCTTTTTCTTTTCTTTGTGCTTTGGCAAATAATTAAACATAAAAAAATGGAAGCAAACATTGAGCAGTTTACTAGCTACTTGCTCGAACGTAAGGTACGCCAAAGTACGATCGATAAGCTTATTAAGGAGGAATTGGATGACCTCGAGCTGCTCGCGGAAACAGACTCTAGTTCAATCGCAAAGCTTAAATTAACCACGGGTCAAACTATCGCGCTGACCAAAGTTATACAGCAGCTTAAATCGCCAGACGACGGGAATTCAACAGCGTCTGACAGCATTCCCGCGGAGAAAGCTGGGACACTCCCGTCCGCTGCCCCAGCAACAGCCACAACGCTTAGAGACCAGAATATAGAGGATCTCCTTAAGTCAGTACATGAGGCAGACAATGTACTGCAACAAGCACAAGCCGGCGAAACGACACACGACCCATGGCTCGATGGCCGCCCTGCAGGTACGGTAAAAGCCCTACTCGTGCAAGATTTTTGTGGACTCGTCCTAGCCCCACACGAGGAGGACGTCATACAACTCGGTAACGCTCGCATCCTCACACAGCCTCGCGCGCCTAAGCCTAGTCCCACTGACATCTCCGTTTCACAATACCTTGTTGGTGCTTCGCGCATCCTGGCCCAACTGTTACGTTCCGGGCAACTCCCGTGCACACTACCGGCGATATTAGGGCACCTCAAGAACCTGATAAAAATGGGAGAGTACTTGCAAACATACCCTCGTGAGCGCGTCATGTTGCTGGACCAGGAGTATCGCATCCAACAAGCAGCCGGACAAATTGCATGGGGTGAGGATAGTTTTCACCTCGGTCTCAAATACCTGTCGTCGGACCTGGGCCCACGCACACGACCCACCCGTAACGCCCCAACGGCACCCCGCACAAAAGCACCCATCGACCCCGCTAGTGGTTCCGAAATTTGCAAAAACTTCCAAACAACTAAGGGGTGCCTGTACCGCGACTGTAAATTTGCTCATGTCTGCATTATCCAGGGTTGCCATAAACGGCACCCCGAGCACAAGCACTGAGTTGGAAGCGTCTCTAGCCCGCTTAAAGATAACATGGACACATGGCTTACAGAACTGCAAAACGACCCCGATCTCGTCTACCTGGCTAACGGAATTTCAGAAGGTTTTGACATTATAACACCCGGTGTACCTCTTACGAAAGTTAACCTCCCGAATAGCAAAAAAGCTGAGACAGTGAATCGTACAAAAGTTGAAGAACAAATCCAGAAGGAAATCGACATGGGAAGATATGTAAAAGTTGATTATGAACCAGAAATAGTTAGCCCCATTTCATGCGTTGTAAAAGAAGATGGTTCCATTCGCCTTATTCACGACTGCTCCCAACCCGACGGCCTAAGTTTAAACAGTCATGCGAATCCTGAAAAACACACTTTTGTTACGGTAGACTCTGCTGTTAATATGATCGATAAAGGCTGGTACATGGCGAAAGTGGACCTTAAAAATGCTTATCGGCACGCTGCGATTAGCATAGACTCGAGGCGAGCTACGGGGCTAAAATGGCGCTTCAGGGAAGATAAAGATTATACGTACTTAGTAGACACTCGTTTACCCTTCGGTGCGTCCCTGAGCGTTGGAGCTTTTCATAAAATTACCCAGTCCGTCGTTCGAATGATGAATCGCCGGGGATTACAGGCCATAATTTGTTTCCTAGACGACTTCTTCATATGCGCAGCAACAGAACAAGAATGTAGACAAGCGATGGACATATTGCTCCAACTCCTACAGAACCTGGGCTTTACAATAAGTTGGGATAAGTGTGTCTCCCCCTCCAAAAACATCACTTTTCTAGGTATTAACATTGACTCGGAATCCGGAATACTTTCCATCCCCAATCAGAAGCTCACGGACGTCGTTCGTACCCTTAGGGAGTGGGGAAGCAAAAACAGAACCGCTACAAAGCGTGAATTTCAGGTGCTTATAGGTCGCCTAAACTGGGTTGCGTCGGTTATCCATTCAGTGAGACCCGCCCTTCGCCGGCTCATTGACCAGATGAGCAAACTTAGAAAGCAGAATCATCGCGCTCGCGTCTCCCGTGATTTAAAGCTGTCGCTACAGGCTATTCTCGATTTATGCATTTACTTCAATGGCACGTCCTGTTTTCTCCGCAAGGCGAGGCCCGAAGCTGCATACATTGTGACAGATTCCAGCGGCGTTGCCGGAGCAGCGGCCCTAGTTAAGGAATCACGCGTTACCGATTGGCTATATACACGCTGGGCGAGCGATTTTAAGGAACTCAATACTGCACATATTAACATAAAGGAACTGGCTGCGGCTGCGCTAGCAATCCATAGATGGGGCCCCACCCTGTGTAACTCGGTTGTTCTGCTATATACGGATAACACAACAACTCTCCATGCACTAAATAGATTCGCCATTCGGAATAAGCAAGGCAGTGATATTCTGAGGGACATGCTAATGACTTGTGCCATTTTCAATATTCGGATACGAGCAAAGTATATTTCTACAAATAACAATAAACTTGCCGACTCAATTAGCCGTTTACATTTGCTACCCCACGCAACGTACGTGGCACACCGAGTGCACATGGAAAAAAATGTCGAATAATATGTCACAAGCGTCGTTTAATTTCATTATACAGGAGTGGTTCAGCAAGAGGCCATACTGGATGGCGAATTAAGAGCTTATCGTCGTGCTGCGTCCTCAGAAGCGACCAAGTCTGCCTACAGGACACACAGAGATACGTTCTTGCGGTTTTGCGCTTACTACAGATATACACCCGTGCCCGCGAGCAAAATAACTGTCGCCCGTTTTAGTGCCTTTTTGGCAAGAACGCTGAGACGACAGTCCATACGGTGTTATTTAGCAGGAATACGCGTGCTCCACCTGGAGCTTGGATATCCAAGCCCTACGGCCGATAATTTCGTCCTATCAACGACGCTAAAAGGCATTGTCCACACCAAAGGTACGCAACCCAAGCAGAAACTGCCCATCACAATTGCTATTCTACAACGTCTGCACAACGTCCTAACACTTCAAGACTCGTTTCAGTGTTGTTTTTGGGTTGCATGCCTAGTGGCTTTCTTCTGTTACTTTCGAAAATCAATCCTCCTCACAAGGACGTCGTGCAGCCACGACTGCAGGAAAGACCTCTGCAGAGAGGACTATACCACGAGTACCGAGGGAGGCGTCATCTCCGTGAAGCATACAAAAACATTCCATTTATCCCTGGATCCGTCCTATGTCCAGTAACGGCCATGTCGAAACACCTGGACATGGTCCATCTTGACAGCAATGCCCCCCTATTCTCCTTCCGCAAAGGTGCCAGCACTGTCCCCTTGACACACAGTCTTTTTGTCAACACACTGCGTACCCTACTCACCCAAGTCGGTCTCAAAGCAGAGGACTACAGTGGGCATTCGTTTCGACGGGGTGGTGCATCATTTGCCTTTTCGTGTGGCTTACCAACCTATATTATTAAAACGCAAGGGGACTGGAAATCGGACGCGTACCAACAGTACCTGTCGGTTCCATTGGCCATGCGTAAGACGTGTTCTAGAATCATCGCGTTAAAAATGGGTTCACATTAAACCTTACCAAAAGAAATCTGTCCGACCACTACTTCCCTCAATAACGATTGGGATCCTTTGGACAGTAAATTTTTGATATGTGTCAAAAATTGTATGCATGTACCAGTTGATTTAACACGAGATAAATTCTGATCCCAATCGCAGTCGTTTTATTTTTAAGTAGCTAGAGATGCTTGCAAAATATCAAGAGTTTAATGGACAATTAAGTGTTTATTTGTTAATTGTGTTTAAACATGTTTTTTGTTCCCGCCTCCCTGTCTGCGGGAGTGGGGGCACACTACCGGCGAACGCGATAGCAGGCCGAATTATGGCCTCTATGTTTATTTTACAGATGTTCTTGCTTGCATGCTCACTCCTGAGTAATCCCCTAGCATTAGGCACCGAGCCCCTCACACGCCCCCCTCTGACTATTTAAACCCCGTCTCATCTCCGGTGTGACAGATCACACCAACTAGCTTGCTGGCGGCGAATGCATTAGAACGCAAAAATCGGACTGCTTTTAACACCCACCACCCCTCCCCTTACACCAATATATATATATTGTAGTTGTGTGTAGTGACAGTAAATTTGAATTGTGTCAAAAATTGTATGCATGTACCAGTTGATTTAACACGAGATAAATTCTGATCCCAATCGCAGTCGTTTTATTTTTAAGTAGCTAGAGATGCTTGCAAAATATCAAGAGTTTAATGGACAATTAAGTGTTTATTTGTTAATTGTGTTTAAACATGTTTTTTGTTCCCGCCTCCCTGTCTGCGGGAGTGGGGGCACACTACCGGCGAACGCGATAGCAGGCCGAATTATGGCCTCTATGTTTATTTTACAGATGTTCTTGCTTGCATGCTCACTCCTGAGTAATCCCCTAGCAGCAGGCACCGAGCCCCTCACACGCCCCCCTCTGTATATTTAAACCCCGTCTCATCTCCGGTGTGACAGATCACACCAACTAGCTTGCTGGCGGCGAATGCATTAGAACGCAAAAATCGGACTGCTTTTAACACCCACCACCCCTCCCCTTACACCAATATATATATATTGTAGTTGTGTGTAGTGACAGTAAATTTGAATTGTGTCAAAAATTGTATGCATGTACCAGTTGATTTAACACGAGATAAATTCTGATCCCAATCGCAGTCGTTTTATTTTTAAGTAGCTAGAGACGCTTGCAAAATATCAAGAGTTTAAACTGCAAATAATACGTTGTTTCACGTGTAAGAACCATTTTTCAGTGAGCGGTAATTGAGGAATGTGGATATACAATATCTGATTTCCAATACCTATCTTACATGGAACGTATCTACGCCGTATTTTTCGTCATTATGACGTCATGTTTCTTTTTTTAGAGATAGTGAATGAGAAAGGGCCTTATTAACTTCGCTTGGGGTTTCAACGTTTGCAGAAGACTCTCCAATGTTCCTGAATCGTTTAGACATACTTGAAAACATTAGCTGAGCAATTTTCGATCATTTCTGGCATTTCGTGTGATGGATGTTTTTGAGCATTACTCACCTACAGCCATTACTAACGTTTTATTTTCGTAAAACGCTCTTTTACGAGTAAAAGCGTAATTCGCGTTCTCTACTTTTATACGGGTTTTCACGTAAACCTCTAAGAATCACGCAATTGGGAACTAAAGAATTTTTCTAGTGGCTCGAATAGTTCCGTTCTTGGTAACAGCCAATCAGCATCCTTGGTACCAAGTCTCATTCGAGTATTGTTCTCGTGCACCAACCACACCTAGGTCCGTGGGGTGGCTGGGAAAGACGCTATGATAAAAGTGGAGAACGCTTTTACGAAAATGGAATTACGCTTTTACGAAAATAAAATGTCAGTTTTACTTCTTAAAATCTACGAATTCGCTTATCTATCTTCACTTTTATGCGGGACTAACACAAAAGTCGGGGTGAACTGCATTATGAGCCGAGCTTAGAAAATTTTTTCCCAAGAACGTGCGGAGTTCCGTGTGAAGGAAAAAGGCGTAAATAAAACACCACTAAAGATGGTTGATGTGTTTGATTTTCCTTAGTTCAAAATATAATCGAGTTAGTGAACAACTCTCGCGCAGGGAAGGACGAACAGACGAAAGAGAACAAGTAGAGAAGATGCACCAACGACCAAGCTCTTCTCCGCTACGGCCCTTGCTAACAGCATATATCCCTCCATCCTCCCACGAGGTTGTAGCCCGACCTAATCGCAAAGGCCGACCTGAGAATACGTATAATAATCTCTTCATTTGTTTTTTTTTTCATAATAATGATCGTGGAAGGAAGTCCTGAGAGATGCTAGGTCACTCACAAAGATTATACATTAGCAAATTCATTACATGAACATCCGTCAGTTAGCTATGGTTAAGCACGATTTGATGTTTATAATTTCAAAAATGTAACCAAGAACCAAGCCAGAGGCTTAACGCATAGTACCCTTGTCATGGTACAGGGGCAAGCGACACGACGTACTCGTACAAGACAGGCTGTCATGCGCTCTTCTAATATACTACCTCACATTATCATTATGTCTGTACATATAGTGTTTGTACGTTCTGTGTGTGTATGTGTGTACGTGTGTGTGTGTGTGTGTGTGTGTGTGTGTGTGTGTGTGTCAGTCTGTTGTGAACAAAGTGTTGTGTGCAAGATATCTCGAGAACGAAACGTCGGGTCGAATTCAAACTTGATCGAATTATTCCATGGTAAGGTCGGACAGTTCTACCACTTTTTGACGCATGTCACGTGATTAGGGCAAGCGTATGCCGTCATTAAGTAAAAATCTTGTGTGCGAAATTTCTCAGCCGCTGAACATCGGAGAAAGTTGAAACTTGGTGGGATTGTTGCTTGGTTGGTCCGAAAGACTCTGTAGATTTTTTCGCGAGTAGAACGAACGAATGCGGCGTATGACGTCATCACGCAGAATATGTATATATTTTGAACAAGATCTTGTGTTCAAAATATCTCGATAACGGAAAGTCCTATCGACTTCAAATTTTATATCAATATTCCTGGGGTCAGTCGGCGGGTTCTATCAATTTTTAGCGCATGTCAGGTGATTAAGGCAGGCGTATAACGTCATTACGTAAAAATCTTGTGTGCGAAATTTCTCAGCCGCTGAACATCGGAGAAAGTTGAAACTTGGTGGGATTGTTGCTTGGTTGATCCGAAAGACCCTATGTATTTTTTTCGCGAGTAGAACGAATTGAAAGCGGCGTATGACGTCATCACGTAAAATATGTATATGTTATAAACAAGGTCTTGTGTGCAAAATATCTCGATAACGGAAAGTCCTGTCGACTTCAAATTTTACATATATATTCTTTGGGTCAGTCGGACAGTTCTGTCCTCTAGTGTTCCTGCATTCTTTAGAAAGCTTCAAAACAGTAACAGCATTATTGTCGGTCCATTGCTATTTGTTATTGCCTAAAATTGAGCTTTTTGTGCATTTCTCATCTATGGCTGTTACGTAACATGCCACTCAGTCAGGGGTCAGTGTCAGTTGCGGTGCATGATGGAGTCGTTATCTACGAGGTCATGGAATGCTATTGTCGTATTATAGCTCTAAGCAGCTCTAGCTATTGATTTTTTTTCGCCGCATACTTGATTAGGTTGTCAAGATGTGTTATATATAGGAACCATGTTGTATCGATTAGCATTGTTTGCTGAAGCATTTTTCGCTATTAAATTGGGTCGTCCGATATCTTGTGTTGTGAGGAGCAGCTCACCATTTTGCCTACGAAATGCCTCCCCCTTCTCCCACCGAGGTGCGTCATCTGATGCGCAGTTATGAAGAATGCCTTCCTAGTGCTATTTGGCCGATGGGAATGTGCGAAGACAAGGTAGTCTATCATGGCTATAACTACACTTAGGGTACAGACTGTTACCGTTGCCTTGGGTAAAAGGGTTAGAGTTGTGTTTATAGTCAGACCTACAGTAAATAGCTCGGGGGAGGGGCGTGTGGAGGTTGATGGTTAGCAAAAACAAAAATCCCGACCGCCTTCAAGACCTGGATAAAAAGATGTAAAGTAAGAACCGTTTGTCGTGACCCCTTCCACATTCAGGTAAAAAGACGTACGGTAAAACCTGCCTGTTCCAGACCCGGATAAACATGTAACGTACTGTAAAACTGCTATAGTGACCAACTTCAGATCTGGATAAGAGGGGCATACAGTAAAAACCGTTTTAGCGACCAGCTTCCAGACTCCGATGAAAAAAGATGCTCATTTATATCTGTTTCAGTGACCACCATGTGTTTGGTTTATTTTGAGTTTTTTACAATGAATGAAGGTTATGTTTGCAGAAATGATTTTTTTTTCAGTTGGGAGGGTGGGGGGTCATGGTTTTAGTCGGGGAGACATTTGTTTTTGTTCACAAAAACAAGAAACCAAGTAGGTATCGATTGAAAGTGTGTAATATAAGCCTGCACTCTTATGTTTTGTGTGCTCTGGCCGTTCTAGTTCGACCTATACTGAACGCGCTACACTCAACTCAAATCACGGACCAGAGAGGCGGAGCACTCGCATACGACAGATGACGCACTATCACGTGCTCATTCAATACAAGACCAGATATTACAACGAACGCACTATAACGTGCTTATTTAAGATTTCGGCTACTAGGTAAGTGAACCGCTTTAATCTCGCTACCCGATCTCCGTGAATCCGACTCTATTGGTAGCGAAGGACGCACCTAGGGGGATGCGTCTGTGTACTGAGTACGCACCCGCACCCCCGTTTTGCCAAGGGAAGATGGAGTACCGGCTTCGCAGAGTTGAAGCACCGACACTAAGCCCCACTAACGTCTGCTTGTAAGCGCGACAGTAGGTCTGTCCCCTGGATGCTGCATCACAACTAGAACACCCGGTGTCCCTATCCTAATTGCGGGAGGGGATCTGCCGGTCGCCGTTACCGACGACATTGGTTCTGACCTTTCTTGTGTTTGCTTGCGCCGTTGCCAGAGCGTTGGAAGAAGGCTTCCTTGCGTTTGGGTTTGCCTTTGCCCTTGGTCGTCGGTTCGCTGCAACAGACAAGGGTTATTTAGAGACTGATCCCTCCGCAGCTACGAAGGGGTCCAATAGTTCACATTGAGAGGAGTCTTTGAAGTAACATTTAATGTGCGATATAGGAGATGACCAACAACCCATCTTCAAAATGTCAGTTAGGGATACACTACGCAGAGCCCTAATTGAGTTGGCTACTTGCCTTACTTGATGGGCTTTAACGTTGCATAGGTCTCTGAACCCTGATTCTGTCTGGCTTTATCGTAAGCCTACATAATGACATTTCTGATGTATCTAGAAATAGTATTTTTAGACAGATCTGTATTGAATCTGGGCATAAAGGCAATGATTAAAGCTTTTTGCTTTCCTATAGTTCTCTGACACCTGGAGATACTTACGCAGTGCCGCGTACTGGGCAGTGGCAGACCACACCTGACTTCTGGTCCCCTTCCTCCAAGGCGGGCAGTGTTATCTGCTCAGAGTTACCAAGATCCGCAATGGCGATGTGGGTCTTACCTACGAACCCTGCTCTCAGTCTAAGGTAGACTTTTTCCAATCACCGTTCTCTTTCATAATTTGACGGTCCAGGGTGTGAATTTCCCACTTCTCTTGCCCGAAGCCAGCGTTCGTCAATAGGAACGTGAATCTTACCGTTGCATTTTTTTTTGGGGGGGTCCCCTGGGTCATAATCCGTCGAGGCTTTCAGTCTAGAGCTTATAGCGGCTTGGTAGCCCTCGACTGAACCCACGCTCAGGTGTTCCATCGTTAACAGTTGGAGCTGAGACAGGATCTCTGGGTGGCAAGGTAGTCTCAGCGACGGAATGGTCACGCACCTGGTTAGGAGAAGGAACCTAGGGTCCTCGGACGACCACGGGGCTACCAGGAGTAGGTGCTTCGGTTTGAGTGAAATTACTCTCTGGATTACCCGTAATAAAATTGATCGCGAGGGGAAGGCATACAGGACCTCGTCTCTCGGCAATTGACAAGTTAGGGCGTCTATCGCCCAGGCATGTGCGTCTGGCATTGGGAGACATACCTTGGCAATTTCGCCGTCATCGCGTTTGCAAACCAGTCCAGGGTCGGTTTTCCCCGCGGAGAGTGCTTGCTCACCCATTCAAATGCACGGGTAGATACGCACCGCTTCGTGTGTATGACTTGACTGCCTAGGAAGCTAGGTCTGCCAACACGTTCAGCCAACACGAAACGCCGCTGTGTCTTTCGACAGACGTTGTCCCTTGCTCGGGGTCTGTCGAGCAGAGAGGAAACTGCACCAGTGGGGGGGGGGGAGAAACCGCTATGAGAGTCACCTTCAGCGTCGCCTCCCGCACCTGAGTCCTCTGAGTCCCTCTGGACAAGCTAGGCCTGGTTCCTCTTTAGCAACTAAGCCTGAGATGGGCGTATATATGGCTCTTTCTCTATCCTTAGGAATCGCCGCAAAAAGTGGTGTATCAAATGGGGCGAGATCCTCGTCCTCGTCGATACGCTGCGTCAAGATTTGACCCGACGGGGGTAACCCTCCGGACTCACTCTCGCTGAGAGTAATGGCTTCTGTTGCGTCGTTGGTGTCCAGATCCCGCTGTTGGTGTGCAGAAGCAGGGGTAGACGCCGAAGCAGGTCTGGACACTGCTAGCAAGGAGGATCGTCCGGCGGGTGGGGAACAGTCGCTGTCAGTGTGTGTGTCTGCGTCTCGGTTCTGGCTTCGAGAGCAGAGCCTCTTGAGGATCCTGGATCTGCCGTTGAAGCTGAGACTGCATTGCCAGGAATGGGGAAATGTGCAACGCTTCCGGTATCCAGAGCTTGCGATGGAGCAGAATTCGGGCGTTGGGGAATGCTGAACTCTGCTTGTGACTTGGCTTGTGTGACTGTCACACTTTCCTTCGAGGCAGGAACGGACGGGGCGATGTGAAGTTTGAGTCCTCCAAAATGGCTTTTCCTGTTTACTGGTGAAGGGCTGACCAGGGCATATCAAAAATTGCCCTCTCACCCACCTCAGGTAAATTTAACTACGCCACTATCTCTGATGTTGCTGTAGACTTAGCTTTTCAGTCATCAGTCAAAGTCTGATTCCATGTCCCTGTCTGCGCACACCGGAGAGGACACCTGTCCAAGCACTAACGAGCTGGTTCATGGCATGTTCAACGACAGGAATTGAACCTTACAACGCACTCTCCGCTTTATGTTCTTGGTGCGTATCTTCTCCAGTACGTCCCAGTCCTGGAGGGATAAATGAGTACACTCTTCGCAAGTGTGTGACGCGTCGCACAGAGGCATGTCTCTATCCCTCCTGCACCGATCACCGCGAGTAATGGTGAGCCGCCGAGGCTGGGTGTACGCAGGAGATTTTCAACTTGCCGAGATGTAGGCTACACCCTGTCATGTCTGGAACAAAGCAAAAGGTAAGAGTGTATATTAAGTAACTCGTCCGAAAAACTACACTCATTCAAGAACAATGTTGCCTGTACTAAACCAAGCAATTGCTAAACTAATGATCATATAGGTGCATAGGAGCACACGTGAACACAGGAGTGACGCAGCACGGGGCCAACACGCACCCAGGCTTTGTCATGAACCAAGAACCCTGATGGTGCTTGGTCCTCGGTGTCCTGACCCAGACGTACCAAGCCTTAGTTGCCCACCAAGGCCTTGGTAACACGCTGGTACTTTTCAGCTATCAATCCCCTAGGTGTACCTTGGTTACCAGTCCTGTTGCTCAGAACTTAGTACCTAGTTGGTACTCGTACTTAACCTAACCCGGACGCAGAGCGTGCTCGGTAAGTCGTAAGTACTGGTGTCTGCAGAGCAAGCAGATGACTCAGATGACTCAAGGTGCAGCAAGTAGCTTGAAATCAGAACAGACGTCAGAAATCTGAAATGATTTGTGCTCTGCTATGGATCGTGAGAGAGATACCAAATACTAGTAAACGGTGGAGACCTTAATGAACATCAAATACAAAAAATGAAAATATTTTTTGGAGAAATTCGCCTTAAACTCACGGTAGGAAAACAGAAAATTTTCTCCTGCCTAGAAACACGCGTGGTTGGTGCCGCACGCAATACTCGAATGAGACTTGGTACCAAGGTACCAAGGATGCTGGTTGGCTGTTACCAAGAACGGGACTATTCGAGTCACTATAAAAAATTCTTAGTTCCTTATTGCGAGAAAACTCGGATAAAAGTGGAGATAAGCGAAGTCGGAGCTTTTAGGAAGTAAAACCGCGTTTTCATTTGGCTTCTAAGCTCTTCCATATAGGGGAGCTATTACGTAACGGCTCGCAATGTTTGTGAGGTACCTGGAACTAATTTTCAGATTTAAAGTGGGTCACCTAATACGTTGTGTTATGACAAGCAGCACACTATTTTATTTTGACACCAAAATGCCTTCCCTTATGGCAGCATATTTGTACAAAAAATCAAAACGTACATGTTGTATATTTTATTTTTCCTCGCGTTCATTTGAATGGCCTCGCGGCAATTTCCTTAACCACCAAACATTTATATTTCATGTATTGTTTGACTTTTTATTTCACACCCTTTAATTTCGCCATATTTTCTGAACATGCGTTTCATCACGAGTTTGTAAACCTCCTCTGATTGATTCTTTTATGTAACATGCGTTCGAATGTAATTATTAATTTTGAAACGCGAAAAAGTAATTATAGGGTGCGATAAATTTAATTCACTCCATAATTTATTTTTTAAAGAATAAAAACCACACGCAGAAATTAATAATGACTTGGATAGCATAAATAGTGGTTCGCGAAAGAATTAAACATTTTTTCTTTTAGCTGTAATTAATTTTGGGGCGCAATAAATTTAATTCGTTCTACAAGTTTTTTTAATACTAAAAAGCACGTGCAAAAATTAATAGTGACTTGCATAACACAGAAAGTGGTTCGCGAAAGAATTGAATAGTTTCTCATCTTTTCTCGAACATAAATACCATAGCGATCAAAAATAAAGCGCGAACGCCGTGAAATATTTGCACAAAAATACCGCCATAAAGTGCCTACCCTCGAGAGAGTTGCTGCTGTATATATACCACCCCCACCCCCCTTTTTGTTCATCTATTACAGGATGTAGGTCAGGGAACAGCAGCATCAAGCTCTTTCAGTGACTAAAATTCTGCCCGCCTCCATCTTTTTCCCCACCCTGATCTGTACACAAGCATAGCTATGCCAGTTTTTTTTGGCACTCCCGATCCCTCTCCCCCCACACTGGTATCGCATTTTAGTGTACAAGCTGCAGTCTTTCTCGCGCCATTCCTCATCTTCCTCCATTGAATGGGAGCATTCTATTGGTTTACTTTGGCGATTTGTCAATTTTTGCCAGTTTTGATGAATCCAAAACCCTTTTTGCGACAAAGCTATCTCCTATAAATTCGTGAAACTTTCCAAGAGGATAGTTAGGATCAGGAATATAAAATGTTTGTGCGATTTGCTTTCTACAAAATTTGTCCAGACAACTGATGCAGTGAAATTACTTTAACAAAGTTGTAAGTGTAATACTATATCTGTAATCTTTCATGGTAGTGATTTTGTGTTGGCAAGTGTCAGTTTCGCACGGGACAACCAAATTTTGCACACATGTAGTACTTGATGTAAAGTTGCGTGTCGTTTTTTGTTTTCTTTTTCATTTTATTTTGTATTTTCATGATCAACCAGAACAGCAAACAGCAGTGATTTTAATCAACATGTGCTATGGGTTAGCGCTGCAGAACCATTTCCAACAATGTTTCTCGCATATGCCAACAGCCGCATGCGGAAGCTGCATGTGGGTGGGTACAATGAAATGTCATTCTTTGCATTTTTTTCAGCGAGGATTTAGTTTCATTTGGTTGCATACGCCAAATATGCTTAATGTAGTGAAATGCTTGTTTTATAAGAGAGACGCGCGGATGCAAAATCAAACGTGATCACTTTACTGATACTAGTTGATGCTGTTTCGGTAACACGTAGCAGATGTGATGCTTGCGCCCGCATTCAATAACTCAGCTTAAACTTATTCTCAAACTGAGACTGAAATATGAGTTTCAAACTCACTTGAGCATTTGCTCATAATATGAGTTTAAGCTTTACAGCGTGGAAACTCCGCTTAACACTAGATCCTTTCTGTGCGCATAGGGAAAAGGTTTGCCTGTATAATTCCCACTTGGCATTGAAAATGCCAAATGGGGATGGATTGCCTCGAATTCTTCACCTATTTTTTCATCCCTTTTTAAATTTTTTTCTTCTTCCTCCGAATCGGTTTTCAGACAACTCCTCCAAGACCGCTGAAACTAGACCAACCAAACTTGGCTCATGTATGGAGGGTCATCTGACGTGGTGCACCTGATAAAATTTTTCACCTTGACCTTACTGGTGAAGGTCAAATCGCGAAAAAGGTCAAACGGTTTTCAGACAATTACTGCAAGGCTGTTGAAGCTAGAAAAGCCAAACTTTGCACGTATATAAAGGACGATGTGGTCTGAAGCAACCGATAAAAATTTTTGACCTTGACCTTGACCATGACCTTGAAATCCCGAAAACGTTATTTAAGAAAAACAATGAGTTAGCTCGAAAACGGAAAGAGGTAGAGCAATTCTGACCTCATTTTCGACGTCCACCCCCTATACGACGATACTTTAGGTATAACTTCCGGTGTCCTTGACCTCCAGGTCACTTTCGAGCACCAGACCGGGAGTTGGCCTTTATCTCGAAAACGGTAAGAGATAAAGCAATTATGACCTCATTTTCGACCTCCACCCTCTATACGACGATACGTAAGATATAACTTCCGGTGTCCTTGACCTCCAGGTCACTTTCGAGCGCCAATTTAGAAGGTGGCCTTTATTTCGAAAACGGTAAGAGATAGAGCAATCAGTTTCCAGACATTTCCTCCGAGACCGCTGAAGCTAGACGAGCCAAACTAGGTACATGTATGAGGGTCATCTGAAGTGGTGCACCTGATAAAATTTTTGACCTTGACCTTACCGGTATAATTGGTAGTATTCAGGAAGATGTTCTACATTTAGACATGTGAAAATTGTTAACAGACAGCAATATAATCCACCTTCCGTTTTAAGTTGTCATTCCAAGTGTGGTCTAATTCGCTGTGCGAATTTCGGTCTAGTTTAAAATGCAGTATCACAAACACAACACACTGTACAATGACTGGTGTTTACCTTTGCAAAGTTGCAGCTCTAAATAATTGTTTGAATTAGATGACTACTAATTTGATAATACGTTCAAATATCTTAACAAGGACAAGAAAATAAAACTAGTGCTCAAGTTTTAATGGTGGTATTTTAAAATCCCTTTGGTGTTTCTGGTCATCAAAAGTGCTCATCAAATCCAACTTGCTCATCGGCTGATGCCAGAAGGGCTCTGCATTGCCCCAACGCCACCAGTACCTCCTCATCAATCTTGGCGATACGGTACCTTCCTTCCTCCAAATTCACAAGAGAAGCGAGTGAGGTTCGAGTTTACAAACACGTTTTAACGTCATATGGCGCCAGGCGTTGTCCATTAGCAATCGACAGTCCTACCCAAGGCATAATCCCACCAAATTTGAAGCTGATCCGGCGTTTCCTTGGAGAGTTCTCGTATTAATGAAATCAAGTGTCTGCAAAAGACACACCTGTCTTAGAGTTGGTAGTGAGTGTTGATAGCAGAAGATATATTACATAAAGGGAAAATCTCCCTGCCCTGGGGCCACTCAGGTACCATCTGGTTACCATTCCTGTCCACGACTGCTTAAAAACGACCCCCAAATGCAGGTTTCTATAATCTGGAAACATTACTCCCTTTTTTAATCATACTTGGGGTGTAGTTCTGAAAGAATATCCCACTTGTTGTAGGTAACGCGGAGTACTGGATGAAAATTTTCCCCCTTTTAACGAAATTGGCACTCCACGCGGACCGTGTCTGACCTCAAAATTACCCCCCCCCCTTTTTTTTTACGCGTTTTCCCACTTGCAAACATAGTTTGCAAATGGGTATGCTTTGCTAGGAATTCTGGCTGTTTATTCCTTCCTTTTTTTCCGTCTCGGAGGTTTCCAGAAAACTCCTCCTACGCTATTTGACGTAGGACGATGAAACAGTGATAGGGGGTGATGAGATGTCGTGAAATCTGCAAATTTTTACTTTGACCTTCGCGGTCAAAGTCAAATTGAGGTCAAAGTATTTTTGACCTCAAAGTGGTTTCCAGAAAACTCCTCCTACAGTGGTTGGTAGTGGAAAGACGGCATTTGGCAGAGACATTGAGGCTAATGAGCTGTCGTGAAATCCGCAATTTTTTTACCTTGACCTTCAAGGTCAAGGTCAAATTGAGGTCAAAATATTATTTCAAGTCTCTACTCATCACGTAAAATTGCTGGAAAAAATAGCGCTCAAATCCTTGTTTCAACACGTGTACGGTGTCAGTAGGTAGCAACATCGTGGACTGAATCTCGACATTCAGGGTCAAGTTCAAGGTCATGTGACCTTTGTATATAGTAATCCGTTGGAGGAAAGTTGCTCATTATCTCGAAAACGGTTAGAGATAGAGCGATTTTGAGCTTATTTTCGACCCTTTGGGCCTAAAAGACGTTAAACAAAGGGTACCTCGGTGGTTAAACAAAGGGTACCTCGGTGACCTTGACCTCCTCCGTCATAGTCATGGTCGAAAACCGGAATTTGACCATTATCTCGAAAACGGTTAGAGATATGGCGATTTTGAGCTTATTTTCGACCCTTTGACCTAAAAGACGTTAAATAAGAGGTAGCTTAGAGACCTTGACCTCTTCTGTCATGGTCAAGGTCGAAAACCGGAAGTTGACCATTATCTCGAAACGGTTAGAGATATGGTGCTTTTGAGCTTATTTTCGACCCTTTGGACCTAAAAGACGTTCTTTAAGAGGTAGCTTAGAGACCTTGACCTCTTCTGTCATGGTTAAGGTCGAAAACCGGAAATTGACCATTATCTCGAAACGGTTAGAGATATTGCGATTTTGAGCTTATTTTCGACCCTTTGGGCCTGAAAGACGTTATCTAAGAGTTACCTGGGTGACCTTGACCTCCTGCGTTATGGTCAAAGTCAAAACCGGAAGTTGGCCATTATCTCGAAAACGATTAGGAAAACAGAATTTTATTATTTTTACGCAAAATAGATAATGTTATTTCTACTTCGATGTTCTCGTTCAAGATAATAATTGGGAAGCTGATAATTATGTAGAAACACTGAAAACTGTCTTTGACCAGATAGATTGCGCCATTGCAAGTGGGTGCCATTTCACTACGTGTAGCGAAATTCGGTCTAGTTTATTTTGCACACGCATGGCGCAGTATGATACGACGTTGCCCCCTGCCCCTTCCTCTAACCCCCCGAAAACAAACGACTGTATCGTCTTGTTTATTTGGAAGCGAGCTGTAGCTTCATTAATAAGACCGTTTATATGTTAAAAAGAAAGGCCATGCACTTGTCAAGGACATTCGTGGTTCGACTGTCTTTCGCTGTGTGCTTTGGGTTTAGTACTAGGCCACTTGTTTGGATTCCTGTCTGGTTATCATTTGTTCAGCAGACAAAACATGAAAAGGCGATGTTCGAATTAATACTCGTAAATAGCAAATGGAGTCGTGATTCCCAAAGCCTTTGAGGTCAGTGGCCTCAAAATAGCTATTCTGCAAAAAGGAAGGCAGGGTAGTTTGTGTAATTTCTAAATTGCATGACGTACTTTTGATCGAAATATAAATTACAGTACTGGTCTGGTGTAGTTTTCAACTGGAGAAAGCGAATATTTCAATGTTGGCATTTAGAATACTGGAAAGTAGAACGACTTACTGTTGTGATATGAAACGTCTGCAATGATACTGTACTGCCTGTTTTGAACTGTGCGAAATAAATAATTGTTGGATTTTGCAAACCCGGAGTTGATATGAAATCTTTTCTATGGTAAGCTCATTCTTAAGACTTTCTTCAATTGTCATGGAAATTATTAACTGGGATTTACCAATGATGAACGATTGGAAGACAAGCCAAAAAAAAAAAAAAAAAAAAAGACAAACGGTTACAGTTCATATCTGGAAGGGCAAGCCTGTTTTGGGATCGGCTTACGATTGCAAATAACCGGGATTATTAATGTGGTTTTGTGCACGCTGTTTTCGTCTACCTGGTTGTCCTAAATTACCAACAAGTTAGATACAGTGAAGGCCTGCACACGCTGAATGGAGGTGGGGTCACCGTCTGCTCGGGACCTCAGTACCACGAGTGGTAGTGAGGTCCGAAGTGGCACTGAGGACCCAGTGGCACTGAGGACCCGAACTTTTTTCGCCTCAGAATGCTAGATCAGGTTGTTTTAAGCTGAAAGAAACCTTCAAAACAAAAAAATCAATGCTCAATTTCACAACCCTTACTGCGCTGAATCAGACTAGGTAACAGAAATGTTAATTGACGGGTCTGTGGTGGGGGTGGGTTGTGATTGGGGGGGGGGGTTGTCATTTTCCTCCAATGCTTCTTCTCCGTAATGTGTATTTGGGGGGGGGGGGGAGGGGAGGGGTTCTTTCGGAACTGCATTCCACATTGAACAGAAATGGCGACCGAAAGGACTGCGCAAGCATACTTCTCGATATGTGTTTGTCCAGTTGTGAGATGTGTGTGTCAGGGGGGTGGGGTGGGGGTGGGCGTTTTGTAAAATGAGAGTATATCTCAAACACTGCACTCCTCGTTAAGGGGTAGGTTTAAAAGGTCATGGACAGGGATGGTAACCAGTTTGCACGTTATTGCCCCCACCTCAAGAGAGGAGCGGGGGGGGGGGGGGGGGTCTTTTTATGGCATTTGAATGGTACATAATTCTTCAGTATTGCATGTTGCGTCTATACTAGTATCAATGATCGAAGTATTAAAAAACTGTCTGTTACTTTTTGATCTTTGTGTTGCATTTTGGAATGGGTTAACTTCACACAGAGGGCCGAAATTTTACGAGAGGGTAGGTGCGCGTGCTTTTTTGCCGATGTGATGTTGTCATCCTTGTGTGTGGCATTACCAGTCAGATACACTAGAGGCCCTCATCTGGGGCCCTGATTCGGAAGGGATCGTCAAGTATCGTTAAAATGCAATACAGGGGGAGAAAAAAACTCAAAGGTATTGTGATAATAAAATCAGATACGATTTATTTTTGTTTATGACTCTGGAATCGGCAGGGGGTGGGGGGGGGCATTAATTAGCTGCTGCCCTCTCAACACGCGCTGACCACTTTCCCTTTATCTTTAACGGTAGTGCCCTTTTTTGTTAGACCGCTAATTACTTCAAAATTTAAGGTTTTCCATGCGACTCTGCCCAATCACAGCCAAGTCTACGATTTCCATCCATAGCTTCGCGTGCGCCTGGCCTCAGTCCGTCATTCGCACATTGCTAGTGGTAGCGGAGACAGCGCTTCTCCCTGCCCGCTTTGCTCTGCTTTTTGCTTTTGCCCAAACCATTTCATTTTATTTTTTTCTTGCTCGTTCTGTCGGTTAAATGTATGTGCTCACAGCTTTAGTAATGAATAGCGTCCACGCCCACAAAGTCCATTGATACTGTTGTTTTATATCGTAAAACGAGCTTTTACGGCTAAAAGTGTAAATCGCTTTCTCAACTTTTAGATGGGTATCCATTCCGGTTTTTACCTTTCAAGCAATAAAAAAAATTCTGTAGCAGGTCGAACAGTTCGGTGACGCCATACACTCAAGAGCCGAATAAAAAGTGGGGAATACACTGCATAGTCAGCTGTGTGTTTGAGGCGGAACCTAAGAAATGATATAGGCCAGACAAGTAGATCGCAGAACAATAACATTTTAATATGTTTTGCCCTGTGATGAGGAAAGTAAAACAAAGCGGTTTGGCAGAATATGTGCCCCAGTTTATTGGAAAGGCAAATTACGAGATGTAAATATAAACCTATAGGCTCCAAACCTGCCAGTCCGAGAGGAAAGGAAGAGGGAGAGATAGGACAGGAACAAATAGAAACTATAACTAAGGAAAATCATATAGAAGTCCATGCACACCTTATCTAGTGTTCAGTCACTAGCTAACAGATATGCGATCACCACCCTCTGCTCAGGTGGTTGAGATAAAGTAAAACGGACGTGCTAGCCCAATCACCCATGACTTGAATCATTTACAGGGATGCGCCTTTACTGTGCGCATATATAGGGGGGGCAGATTACCGGCGGGGGGGGGGGGGGCGGCGGCGTCGGCGGGCAGATTACCGTTTACTCCCCACCTCTACGCAGAGAATGCAAGGAAATTGTATTTTCTTGTACACCTTCTTGTTTGAGTTTTCGCCTCAAAAAGTCACTAATGTTACGGGGCGTCATAACGAGCCCATTGTGATACAGAAATGCCGGTGAGCTTAGCGGGGCGCTGGTACGCTTGAAATGGGTTTTCAGGGCTTTTACCGGGAACTTGGATAGGATGTACTTGGATAGGTAACCAGCGGTATTTCCAGTAGCTTTTCCTTAAACTGAATCACCTTGGAACCCAGTACTGAAAATATAGCCCCTTATTCGGTAAAGGCGATGGCTGCTGCGACAGATTGAATTGTGGATTAAAATTAAGACTTGACATGGGGCACAAATTTGCTTTTCGCAAAAATGCAAAAAATCCAAGAAGGATACAGGCTATAAATCCGGACTGTGTATCCGGATCATAGATATAAGGTCATGAAGCAGAGCGTACGACATGGGTCGTTTTCGGTCATTTGCGCAGCCCAGTAGACGTTTGATCCTTTAATTGTTGAAGCATACACCATATCCATACAAAGAACTGTCTGTTTGAAAAAATGCCCAGATCAATTCTGTCTGGCACTATGGCGGTCAAGATATTTCCGACTAGTTTGCAAATGGGTATAAGCTTGTAGTTTTTCTCGAAATTTCTGCCCTTTTTTCCTTTTTTGTTCTCTTTTGTTCCGACTCGGAGGTTTCCAGAGGACTGCTCCTATGCTATTTGACGTAGGACGAGGAAATTTCGCACAGAGATAGAGGGTGATAACATGTCGTGAAATCCGCATTGTTTTTACCTTGACCTTGAAGGTCAAGGTCAAATTGAGGGCAAAGTATTTTTTAACTCAAAGTGGTTTCCAGAAAACTCCTTCTACAGGGTTTATTGTAGAAAGACCGGATTTGGCAGAGGCGTAGAGAGTAACGGGTTGTCGTGAATGTTTTTACCTTGAACCTCAGAGGTCAAGGTCAAAGTGAGGTCAGAATATTTTTTGAAGCGCCTATTAATAACGACAAGTAGCCATAAAGGCGCTAAAATCCCAGCCTGAACACAAAAAAAAAACGTCCTCAGTAGGGAGTAAACTTTCATGCTTAATCTTTACCTTGAGGGTAAAGGTCAAAGGTCATGTGACTCCACGTGCCGTTAACAGGCGGCCTTATCTCGAAAATTGTTAGAGACAGAGCGATTTTGAGCTCATTTTCGATCTTTAGGGCGTAAACAACGTTACATAAAAGGTATTTCGGTGACCTTAACCTTCTGGGTCACGGTCAAGGTCAAAAACCGGAAGTTGCCTATTATCTCGAAAACGGTTAGAGACAGACCGATTTTGAGCTTATTTTGACCCTTTGGGCCTAAACAACGTTACAGAATGTACCTCGATGACCTTGACTGGGTCACGGTCAAGGTCAAAAACCGGAAGGTGACTATTATCTCGAAAACGGTTAGAGATAGAGAGCTTTTGAACTAATTTTCGACCCTAAACGACGTTACATCAGAGGGACCTCGGTACCTTGACCTTCTGAATCATATGAAGGCCAAAAACTGGAAGTTGACTATTACCTCGAAAACGGTTAGAGGTAGAGCGATTTTGAGCTCGTTTTCGACGCTTTGTGCCTAAGTAACATTACATAAGGGCTACCTCGGTGACCTTGACCTTCTCAGTCACAGTCAAGGTGAAAAACAGGAAGTTGACTATTATTTCGAAAACGGTTAGAGTTATTTGAGCTTTTTTATCCTTTGGGCCTAAAGAGCGTTACATAAGAGGTACGTCGGTGACCTTGACCTTCTGGATCACGGTCAAGGTAAAAAACTAGAAGCTGACTATTACCTCGATTACGGTTGTGAACTCATTTTCGACCCCTTAGCACTAAACAACGTTACATAAGAGGTACCTCGGTGACCTTGACCTTCTGGATCACGGTCAAGGTCGAAAACTGGATGTTGACCATTATCTCGATAACGGTTAGAGATAGAGCGATTGTGAGCTCATTTTTGATCCCTTAGGCCTAAACAACGTTACATAAGAGGTACTTCCGTGACCTTGAGCGTCTGAATCACGATGAAGGTCAAAAACCAGAAGTTTACTAATATCTCGAAAACGGTTAGGGATAGAGTGATTTTGAGCTCATTTTCGACGCTTTGGGCCTAAACGTTACGTAAGAGGTACCTCGGTGACCTTCTGGGTCACGGTCAAGGTCAGAAATCGGAAATTGACTGTTATCTCGAAAACGGTTAGAGCGATTTTGTGCTTTTTACCCTTTAGGCCAAAAACAGCGTTACATAAGAGGTACCTCGGTCACCTTGACCTTCTGGATCGCGTTCAAGGTCAAAAACTGGAAATTCACTATTAATTTGATAACGGCTAGAGCTGGAGCGATTGTGAGCTCATTTTCGACCCCTTAAGCCTAAACAACGTTACATAAGATATACCTCGGTGACCTTGTCCTTCTGGCTCTCGGTGAAGGTCCAAAACCGGAAGTTGACTATTGCCTCGAAAACGGTTAGAGATAGAGCGATTTTGAGCTCATTTTCGACGCTTTGGGCTTAAACAACGTTACGTAAGAGGTACCTCTGTGACCTTGACTTTCTTGGTCACGTTTAAGATCAGAAACCGTAAGTTTATTATCTCGAAAACGGTTAGAGATAGAGCGATTTTGAACTCATTTTCGACGCTATGTGCCTAAACAACGTTACACAAGAGGTACCTCGGTGACCTTGACCTTCTGGGTCACGGTCAAGATTAAGAATCGGAAGTTGACTATTATCTGGAAAACGGTTAGATTTTGGGCTCATTTTCGATCCTTTAAGCCTAAATAACGTTACATAAGGAACACCTCGGTGACTTTGACCTTCTGGATGACGGTCAAGGTCAAAATGCGGCAGTTGACTATATGTCGAAAACGGTTAGAGATAGAGGGATTTTGGGTTCATATTGAACCCGTTGGATTTAAGCACCGATAAAGAATGATTACTGTGTGACTTAGAGAATTTTTATCATGATTTAATACAAATATTTTCTTTAATGGTTTCTGCAAGTGGGCCAGTTGCGCTGTATAGTGGAATTATGTCTAGTTTATCCAGAATTCGCAGTCTAATCTAAAGCTTTTGTTTGACATAACATAATAATGTGCATGTCTGACAGAATTCACTGAGTCTATCACACGTCGCTAAAACCATCTACATTCTTCAATTACTGTACTAGCAAACGCTAAATGCCCCGCAAGACTTTGAATGTCACGCTTTTTTGCTTTAGTTTGACACATGAAGGATTGAAGTGGAGTTTTTAGTTTATCGACATTATCCTCAGGTAACATTACTGACATATAACTAGAGTCTAACAACAAACCTAAGAATTCGATCCTCTGACAAGCGGACAGAATCTTACCTTAATTCATGTAGAAACCAAGTTCATTTAACAACCAAATAAGTGCAAGCTGAGCCTTATTTTACAATCTTCATGCGAATCGGCAATTATTAGATAATCAACTAAATATTCTACACATAATTTAGGCCAAATTTAAGCCAAATATTCTAACCGTTTTTGACCTTGACCTTAACGGAGGTCAAGGTCACCGTTTACCTCTTATGTAACGTCTTTTAGGCCGAAATGGTCGAAAATTAGCTCGAAATCTCTCTGTTCCTAACCGTTTTCGACAATAACAAAGGAGTAACTGGAACCATGGGGTCTCTGGCGGCCAAGCGCTACTAGGAGCAAGTGGCATGGGTGAACCTCTGGTGGCCAGGGGCTACCAGGATTAAGTGGCATGGGCGAACCTCTACCTCTGCTTGCACAAGCACCGTTAGCGGGGGGAATAATAATGATAACAAAGATATTAGTGAATCAGACCTGATATTGAAACACAATGGCAGCACAGTGTCAAAAAAATTGACTGATGATGTGCAGTTAGATAAAAGAATGAAGAATCTATTCAGATCCAGGGTTGGGGGCCCGATTGCGTTACTATATTGGCTTTGGGGGCGAGAACTTGGTTAGACTCCAGTCGATATGGATGACCTGCCCTGTTAAGGAGGCACAGTCTACTAAAGTACCGAATTTTCCCACCAGATAACGGGCCGAGACCTGGGTTTGGTGAGTCCAAGCAAAAGCAGGATATGAAAAGTCGAGAGCCGACCCTCAAACATGCTTGGGAGTGGAGGGGGGTAGACGGCTTTTGTGCTATCGGTCCCTTCTTGAAGGGGGAGCATAGCCTTCCCCGAGCCAGCGTACCACCTCATTTCCTTTGAGATGTACTTGAGTTAGCTACTACCTGTACTGCTGGGGCCGCTGACCCTCAGGCTTGCCACCACTGAACCAATTGCCTCGGCGGAAGTCTGGGAGCTTGCCTTGGATTGTTCCGACGATGACCACTGGGGCCTCCTGGGCTGGTTGCACTGATGGAAGGGGCCACGTGACATTCTAGACATCAAGTCAAAGTACTGTGACATCGTACGGTTCTCCTGATTCATTGTCGAGTTCTCTGGTGGCGGGAAAGCTCTTTTTTGCTCAGGGTGGGAGCATGGCGTACTTCACGTAAGGAGTGGTGCACGAAAGCGTTGCGTCTTAAAATCCCGGATATCATCATATACGTTGAAAGTTTGACGACGTCACGTGCTAGGGCTAGATATTCCAATAGTTTCGCGTGCACTGGGTCGTTGAGTCAGAGCTGTGATCGATTTCAGGGCTTTGAGGGTATGATCCTGATAGGACATAATGTTCAATACACGGCGAGATGTTTCGATGACCTTTGCGTCTAATGAATGTCTGAGTCACTTTTCACTGTCGAAATCCACAGTGATGACAGCTGGCCCAGGATGATCAAACCTGGCCTTTCTCATCGTGCCCTCCAACTCTTTCGATCTGAGAGGGGCCGAATCTGACGTATTCCTTCTGTCACGTCAATTTACGGTTGATGGCCTTCCACTCTTTATGAGACAAATAATAACACTCTAGGCAAGTTAGGGTACCGTCACACAGAGGCAAACCACATCCCTTCATACCTATCGCACACAGATTGCCGGTTGAGCGCGGCGGAGGGGTTCTCGCAAAGAAAACCTGTTCGGGTGACCTCAGATTCGCCGCTGTCATATCTTAAAAGAAAGCAGAAAAGGATCACTGATCACCGCCCTGGGATCACTGTAAAGGTTACCGGTAAACATACAGTTAATCAGATATGATTAATAGCTATATTAGCTATATAGACGTCACAGTTTCACATAAAATATCAAAGCTTCGCTGAATTACTGGGAAACATCGCCTTCACATGTCCTAATATTTGGTAGAGGATTTTAGTCACATCTTTTACACACACTAGGCTTTTTTATCGCTCCAATTTCTACATCCGATAGCAAAGGTAAGAAAATTAGTTAGTTTCCTTTCGATTAGGCTATATGTGTTAACTGTGCTCATCGATTTCCCGGGTCTATAAATCAATACCTTATGTACCATTTTTCATTGTTTCAGTTTTATTAAAGCAGTCTGAGTGTCAAAGTGCAACACAAGGATCTAAAAGTTCGTAATCCTTCGATCACAGCTTCATGCAGTTCCATGCATAATCCAATTGACCATTGCAGGGAAAATGTTTATCGGGACTTTTATCAATGCGCGGAGCTTTATTGTGTTTAATTGCTAAGAAAGTAGGAATTGGGCAACAGGTCACAATAATCCTACCAAAAGTGACTTAAAAAGTAGGAACATCCTCAAAAAATTACAAGAGATCTAATCAAAACTGAATTTGGTAATGTATTTTGGAAAATAGTAAAATTTCCGCTATTTTTCCGCAAATTTTTGGCGAATTACCCAAAACCTTTTTAAAAAAGTGCTACATGAGGAGGGGGTCGTGTTCTAATGAAAACCAATACTAAATTCTATCGAAATTGTAGGATAAGCATTTTGTGAATTGGTCATCGAAATTTTTTAAATGCTGTATTTTGCCTGTTTTGGGAGGATCGCTGAAAAGTGTTTTTTTTTCGATATGATCATTTGGTGACTGTTCGTGTAAAACTTGAAAGCAATCCTATCAAAAAAATGCGAAACAAGAAACATCTTGAAAATTGGTTTCCAAAATGCTGGCATTTGGCTAATTTTTTGAGCATTGCCAAAAAGTACTTTTCAGCAAAAGATTACGTGGGAAATACTTCTGGAAAATTTATTACCAATGAATTGATGACCAAGAAACTTGATTACCAAAAAAAAGGAGTATTTTGAAAATTGATGACCATCCGATAATTTGTTAAGAGGGAACTGTCCTGGGAACATTCATACATAATTTGAAAGAAATTCAAACTGTTGGAGAAGAAACATTTTGAAAATTGGCTACTAAATATACCCACATTTGGCCAGTATTTGGCGGATCGTCAAAACAATAGTCCACACTGCAAACAATCCGATTAAACTGCAGTGGGGCATTTTAATTAAGAGTTTACATACGAACATACAGATGATGGATGCCTGCCCTTCCAGACACCGGTGTGACAAAACTAGCCCGAAGAAGTTGGCTGCTGTAATAAAAAGTGGCCCAACCGTGTCTAAAATTTCTAGTAAAAAGAAACTAAAGAAGAAAGATCGCCAATGGCGGGACACCGTTTGGCAGTAAAAGAAATTGAAGTTAGAGCAATTAAATTTGAGATAAGGTGGATATCAAAAATTAGAAGATAAGATCTATTTATGGATAAATACCAACCACTTAAAATCTGTTAAAAATTATGTTTTGCGCAAGAAAATTTGTTCCCACCCGTACCAAAGCACAGACCCTCAGTGTAACCCATACTATGGCCGTATTTTACCCCAGTATTATTGTCCATAATGTTCCCGTTATGACCATAAAAATAACCCAAACTTTAACATCAGAATTTCAGATTAAGGTGATATTATGACCCATATTTCAGCTGTCCTTTAGAAAAAACACGGGTTTCAGTGGGTTTCAAAACATTAGTCTTCTTGATTTCAAGTCAACTGCCTTATCCAATCGACGTCTTGCTTGTCATGGTCGTAAATAGTACTAATAAAGAAAAAATACTTTTACTCCGACTGGTCTGAAATAGATCATGTGAGGTAAACTTAAAGAGCTATTCTTACTGAAATGCAATTTACTTGATTTTTAGAGACGGAGGGGGGAGTTGGAGAGGGGGGTCGCAAGAATTCTTAAAATTTCCATTCCGAGCAACAGCCCGACGATTGGAAGCAATACAACCACTATATCATAATTATAATAACAGAAAAATAATGATGTGTTCGGCGCTTAACTGTTTATGCTGTGAAGTGTTATCTAGGGATATTCATTATTCACGACCAGATCTAACTGTACCTCATGACTTTTATGAGTAAAAAATTTAAGTATGACCCGAATTATAAGTTTAAAATTATGGGTAATAATTTTGACTCGGATTATTGGACTAATTTACGTGTCTGGGTCTGGGTCATAAAAGCCATAAACGTCATTTTACGGCCATAATATGGGTAACTTATGGGTGGAATATCGGTTATTTCTTCGTACGGGCATGATTCATGCAGTTCCTGCGGTACCGGATTTGATACCAATCGACTTTAAGGGCTTAATGCACCATGAGTACTTAAGGATCAATGAAAACATGCATTCGTTTTGGCTTCATATGTTTGTGAGATGAGTTTATCTGTGTCTCCCACTGGCCTCACAGACATAGATTACTTATATTTATATGTATCACCAATACAGGACAACCATCCCTCGAAATCGAAAGAAAATAATGACATTTCTTCGGCTGGGTGTTTGGCATCTTCATACTGGTTGTATTAACTATTGAGTGGTCAGTGATAAATAACTTCAATTACCGCATGTCTCTTTTGTTTTCTCGATCAAAATATGATGACGCCCATATAGACATACAGCGAGTGAAATATAGAAAATGCTGCATTGTTTAAACAAGAGAAAAGGTGCTAGACACCGGTGTGAGATCGAATTTTCACCCCCATAGAATATTCACCCCCCGGTGAAAATTAGATTATCGAATTCTCACCCCCCTCATCAAATTTTCACCCCCTCCCCGTGTAAATGTGTATGGAAAAATGGGTTTTGTATACTCTTATTTTTCATCTGGTTAATTGGTTACATAAATGAAATTTCGTCAAACTATTTATTATTTATTTCAGAAAGATTTCCAAAAAGCTGCAGTACACACAAATCTACCATACAACTAATGATTTTAAATATGAATGCTCACAAAATGGGATAAATTTCAACTCTTGGCTAGCTTTAATTCAGTCTTATTTTAATTGCCTTTTACGGACTAATGGTAGCGCAGTGGTAGCGCAAATGTATAAGAGTAGTACAAGTTTTTTTAAAATTTTTGGTTTATAACTTTTTTTGGGTCATATTGTTGCGATATCTCCGAAACAGTTTGTTGGATTAGGCTGAAACGTGGCAAGAACAACACACATATAGTGCAAATGTTTACTGGGAAGGTTTTTTTCATTTCCATTGAAAATGCATTTTTGGCGATTTTTTTAATTTTTAAAATTTAACTTTTTTGGCCATATTGTTGCGATATCAGTTTGTTCCATTAGGCTGAAACATGGCAAGAAGAACCCATATGTAGTGGAAATGTTTACTGCGAAGTTTTTCTTCATTTTCTGTAAAAATGTATTTTTTGCGATTTTTTTTTTCAATTTTTTGGGCTGGCCAATGTTGTACTTTTAAGCAAGGAATTTTTTCCACGTGACTGACTGGGGGGCGGGAGAGACATATCCGTTTTTGTTTCAACAAAAACACTTGCCAGTCTGGTTTCAACCAGTGAACATTTAAAAAGCCTGCTCCGGACGCTATAGACCGATCAAATTTTCCCACACGTAGCAAATTGCAATCAGCAAAGGTCTGGTGGACGTGTGGTAATGTTAAATAGGGTCTTTGGTGTAAAGAACAGCATGTATGAAAGGGTCTTTGGTATCCGAAAGATATTGCAATTGAATCAGTCAAATGCCTTTTGGTAAAAAGAAAGGTATTGTCATCTTACATATTTCATTAATTGCAATTTAAGAATGCCGATGAGTAATTTGGATGACGTGTGTTAATACTATTTAAGGATGTAAAGGTCACAACACAGCTTGAATACGTCTTATAAGCGGAGTAGTGTTTGGTTGTTGTTGGCTGCATGTTCGATATTGGCTTGCGTCAGGCTGTATGAAAATAACGCTGCAACATAGTAGACCATAGGCTAACTTAAAAGAGCCATTAAAAAGGCCTGACCTTAAAAGTATTTTAATCGCCTATACTATGCCCATCCGCTCATCCCCTACCATCACCATCCCTACCCCCACCCTAACACCCCCGCCTCCACCCCCACCCCACAAAAAAGACAGCTGCAAATTTCTTTGACATGAATCAAAGACATTTATTACCCATGCATCTAAAGCGGTTTCCGGCTGTTCATTTCTGATGCGAACCCAATCTAAGTATCTCTTAAATCCCCATGATGTATTTTGCCGCGTATTTTTCGGTATCCGATTTTTAAGGATTTCTTCCTGTTCATTTCCCGGAATAATGCTGTATCTTTTATTCCGCAGTGGGACACTGCTACTGTCGGATTCCAATTTAGATGGATCAAATAATGTTTGAGTTGGCACAAGTAGCAAATCCTCGTCGGAAACTGCACTATTAAAAATGCCTAACTTTCTTTAAAGGTGCCAAACAGATTCGATCCCGAAAACAAAAGAGACAATGCAACAAGTAAGTTATTGAATGGTCACGAGTACTGTATGAAATATGCTGTGCCCGAGTGCGAAGAAAGCATTAGTGGCACTCTACAATGCTATCTGAAGAGCTTGCGTGTATTCACCTCCGCCTCCTGAACAATGACCACGAGAACACCACTCTGTTCCTTACTAGCATTCCCGCACTTGCGTATATCTCTCGTATATTTGACTCTTGCCACGTCATCATTTTCGGAAAGCATCTGTTGGGGTCCAGCCTTTCTTGATTGTTGAATTGTAATGAAAAAGATACATAACAATTCAAAGCTAGATTAAGAATAGCCAAAGTATTGTCAACACATTGCAAAGCACTCTCGATCGAACCTGAATTTTTTTGTCTTTATATATACATTGTATATGAACAGGTAACTGTTCTTAAAACATAGAATTCATAGAATTTCAGAACTTTATCCGTGCACCATTGGTTTTATTGTCGGATTCTACATCGTTTTGTACACGTTCAAGAAAAGATGTGACAATCAATGCGTCACAGTAGAATCTACAGGCGTTCCCTTTCGTTACGTATGTGTATGTACAGCATGTATATCGTGGCCATTTGGACACATAAATAAACCAGTATCAACGGAAACAAAGTTATATATTACGTATAAAAGAACATGTTTCATTGATCCTTAAAAATATCAAGAAAGTAACCGGTGGCAGATCGGAAAAGTTAAAGCTTGCACACTTTTGTAGACACATTTGCAGAAAACATTAATTTTAGACATTTTTTAAACGGTAAATGTTATCCAGTTTTGTTTGTGTGTTTGCATTATCACTAGTTTATTATTCAATATCTTTTTATGTCAAATAGATTTCTGGTATATTTGTACTTATCTGGGAACATCCGGACTGCTTCGTCTCTGAGAAGGATGGTTATCACGCAAGACTCCGAGCCAGTTTCAACATTTGCGCGTCATGCATTAAGTTTTCTTCATGGGCCAACTCAAACTACTTTAAAAAGCGATGAATTGTGTCCGGTACTCAGGAACCCTTACATTGATACTGGTTACCGAAAACCGTACAGATCAAAGCGATACTACATTGACAGTCTCTTTCAAATCCACAATGAATCTCTGAACGTGTGGACGCACCTAATAGCTGCATTTCTTTTCTTCTACAAGTTTGCGCAAACTACTCAATATGTAGATTATTTTAATGATCCGAACAGTTTGCCGGTTTTTGTGTTTGGTTGCGGGGCTCTTGAAGGGGCACTTTTTAGTGCCGTTGCACACCTACTTCATTCCAGATCAGAATTCCACCATTACAAGTATTTCCAAATTGATTACATGGGGGTGAACCTGAACGGTCAAGGGATCGGTATGATCTACATGTTTTTCAGTGGTACGGAATTGTTTTATCAAACATGGGGTTCATACCTGGTCACATGGATCCACGCACTTGTGTGCTTTGGTGGCGTTATTGCCATGGGTATTGGAAAAATCCATTTATCAACTAGGACAAACATAAAACTGATGCTGAACATAAGCCAAACGGCGTTTTCGTGTATGTTCTCCGGCTTACCGTTGTGGTACAAGTTAGCGGAAGTGATGTCATCTGATGACGTAGATGGATTCTGGAGTGACGTATTTCCTTCACTTACACATTACATACTTCTGGGGCTTGGTGGTTTGGTCTACGGAGCAAAAATTCCAGAAGTTTTTAAACCTGGATTCTTCGACATTGTAGGTCACGGCCATCAGTTCTTCCATATATTTTGTTCTTCCATGTCGTTATCACAATTTTACACAATAGAATCGCTGTATCACCGTCGCCCCAAGCATCTTACATCTCTGGCTCAACCAACAATATGGAACACTGTTGTGCCTCATTTATTTGTGATGTTAACTAGCTTTCTCTATATTTATGCTACTAACAGATCCACAAAAGCCAAAGCGAAGGAAGAATTTGAAAAATTTCAAAAATCAAAGCAAAATAAAAAGAAATGAGCTTACCAATAGAATAATAGTTTTAAATGGAAAATGTTTTCCAGTAATTACATTACGTTTTTTATTTTTATTTCATATTAGTTTTGTGTATTGAGAGTATTGTTATTCCATTTCATGTTAAAAATGTTTATTTTATTATATATGTTTTGATTATTTTGAAAGCACTGATATTTTGTTACGTTACATTATACTTTTATGTGTGTTATAAAATGCTCTTCTGTTTAACATAAACAGATCAGATATAAGTTCCAGGATCTATTTTTAATGTTGCAAAGCTTTTTTGTGTTTTTTGCGAAGGAATGTAAATAAACAAAATCGTATGTATTGAAACACAATTTTTTTTGTTTTCACTCTCGAATCCCGGTCATCAGTCCCACGGTCTACTGCCCCCTCCCATCTGCCCCCCTTTTATGCAACCCGGTCGACTACCCCCCTTCAAAGTGGAGGAGTTGTCATTTTGCGCCCCCCCCCACCTCCAAATACTATTTTTCTTGGGTTCTTGGCTTACAAAGACACAATAAATAAAATGATATTTTATTTTATGTGCCTAACGTTGGACTTGTAAAATAAAACATAGCATATACAAACAAAATATTTATAGCATAAGCAAGCAAAATATCCACTTTTAAATGTCATTCTCAACGAATCCCGGTCATCAGTCCCCCGGTCAATTGCCCCCTGCCATCTGCTCCCCCCGTTTTGGCAACCCGGTCGACTACCCCCTTCAAAGTGGAGGAGTGGGCATTTGCCCCCCTCCACTCCAAATACTATTTTTCTTGGGTTCTTGGCTCACAAAGACACAATAAATAAAATGATATTTTATTTTATGTGCCTAACATTGGGCTTGTAAAATAAAATATAGCATATACAAACAAAATATTTATAGCATAAGCAAACAAAATGTTCAGTTTTAAATGTCCTCATGTTTTCACTATCCATTTTGCAGCGCTATTTTCAGTGTCACGTTTTCAGTCTTTTTTTACAGTTTTAGTCACTTATTTAATCTAATATTGTGACCAAACCCACGTAATGAATCCGAAATGTCCTTTTTGCGCCTGACTCGCTGCTTGCACAAATTTTTCAATCGCTTTTGCAGTTTTACGGTTTTGGCGAGTTGGCGCTTTTTGTTCGGCGGCTCTCCTCTGGCGACTTGGTACCAGGTAAGTACCCATAAACAGCGCTCGTTGCGCCTTCCCCAAGTGGAACTCGTATGGCGTACACCTGGTCAAGCTGTCGAGGGCAAACGGAAAACGTCCCTCCAGGAACCATTCCTTGACCCGACACAGCTGGTGTAGCCCTTCATCTGAGACGAAAATCAGCATTCTCTGTGCGCTTTGGTTGTCGTAAATCAGGAATGGCTTGGGATCGCGGCCTCCAGTGGATCGAAATTCGTCCGGAATCACGATCTTGCAGGCTGAGACGGATTCCCTTGGCGCCGCGCCGCGTATGTAGCGTCGTATATTGCGTCGTAATACTTCTGGAATGGGTAAATGGGCGCGCGCTTCGTCGCCGACGTTCAGGGGAGAGCTTGACCCAGAAGCGTGGACGTTTTCTCGCGACTGCCGGGTGCCCGTTGTTTGATATCTGTGTGAGTTTTGACCACCTCGGAATTAACAGGGTCATGGTTGTGTTCCTTCGTGGACTTAACCACGGTCACCTCAAGGTCGGTCACAAGGGCCCCCTTGCAGTTGTGGACCCGCCGTTTGGAATATTCCTATCGACTTGTGGACTGCTTTGAGTTCTTCTTGGTATATTTGAATCCGGCATGGCAGAGTTTTGCCCCTCCTCGAATGTTCTGAACAAGTTCGAAAACATCTGCAGCGGCCTGTCTTGTTACTTGGTTTTCGTCGATTCCATATTTTCTACTTGTCACTTTGCATGAATGACAGGTGCCCAAAATGTGGCCCATTTTATACTCTATTGCAGTTGCAATTCAATGCAAAATGCAACTATTGCAAATTTATTTATTATATTGCACCTCGGTAAATTGCAATTCACCAATAGGAAACCAACTGTAATTAGAATTGCTTTTAGTTCTAAGGATCAGTCTCTCCGAAGATCAATATTGGCGAATAGATCAATCGTTTCTTACATCCCTGTTACTGAGCGGCAATTTCATTTTAACCGGCGACTAAGATCAGATCAATCGACTTTTAGATCTCTTTTTGTTCAGAGACGATAAATAGATCAATAGTTTTTCATATCTCTTTATTTTAACTAGAGTTAAAGATCAATTGTGTTTTTTTAATTGCAATGACAAGAGCATTACAGCAATGGAAATTTTGACGACCCAAAGGGATGGTCAATAACTTTATCCAGATGGGCACATGTATGTGAAGCAGATTTCAAAACCGCAATATATTCGATGGTGCTGTGACAAGTAAACAGGTTTAAAATGCACTGGCGCTGTAACCACAGATAAAAATGTAATTAATACTAGATATATAAAAATAAAAGAAGAGTAAAAATGAAATGATGAGTATTTGAGAGAAAATAAGCGTAATCACCAATTAAAAAATGAAGCAAAAAAATGAAAAAAATGAGATTTTGGACATTTTATGGCATGGTACATTCATCAGTAGCGATATATAATCTCACCTGCTTTTGATAGGGTAGTTAACAGAAAATAATTTTCATGGAAGGTGGTCAGTTGTCCGTTTTTTAAATTAAGGCGTTGGTCAGTTGACCGTTGGTCAGTCTCTTGTATTTTCTGCATCAGTCCTCTGTTTTGTTTGGCGATTTGGCCAAAATTGACCAAAATATTTGCGAAAAATGACCAGATTTCAGAAACACCACAAAATGGTTGTACTTGACACTTTACAAATCTTAAGTTATGTAGGCCAGTTTAGTGTAGTGGCAACATGCTCGATTGCGAAGCAAGAGGTCGTGAGTTCAAAGAACCCTCTTCCTCTGGATAATCCCTATTTTCTAGCGTCTCCCCTGTTAAGTTTCGTAACATTTATAGTTCTGCCTCCCACAGAAGTGCTTGTTAAGTTTCGTAACATTTATAGTTCTGCCTCCCACAGAAGTGCTCGATGTAGATTTAAACCTATACTAAATTAATATCTCTGTTATTGGTTCAGAATTGTACGAACTGTACTTAAATTGTAATTACCAGTGGTGTCGATGGATGAATATACGCACTGTAAACCGGGTTTGAGCAGAATTTTGTCAAACTGTCGACACATAAAACTGAAATGATGATGATGACGATGATGATGAAGATGATGATGATGGTGGTGATGATGATGGTTATTATTATTATTTTATTATTATAATTACACATAAATGCTGTTCGTTCCCCAGATCCGCTCTGATTGATTTTCAGAGCAATGTTGCTCATCTGATCTGCCAAATTCAAATTTTGACAAAATTGATAGCTTTTTCCGTTCACCTTTGCAATGTTTTTGGTTTGACAATTGAGAACACTGTCCATGGACATTCTTGTTCTTTTTGAAACACGATAAATGGAGGTAGATGAAACGTTCAATACTCTCAGATAAACACTTTATTTCAACCCGGATGCTCCTGACGCCAATCCGAAGTGGAGACATAAGGTGGTATCCTTTTAACCCGTTAAGCATGAATATTTTCAACATTATGCATGGTATTTTTATTTTTATTGTGTCTTTGTGGGTCCTTTTATTTGTTACAATTGTCAGTTTGAGTCCTTTATTTCAAAAATCAATTTTACACAGCGTCCTTAAAAAAGGACGCCATACATGGTTGGGTACACTGGCTTCAATTTTAAAATACAATAATATGCAACAATTTTAACCAATATCCACCTAGTTTAGTTAACAAAAACCCTTAAAACTTCTTGCTGAAAACACTTTTCTACATTTGTGTCCTTTTTTGCCACTGTTACTTTTTATGATATTCCAAGAAACACTTGTCATGCAGTTGAACTTGGCATTTGATGCACTTGAGCACTTCTTTCTGCAGTATCGACATTGACGCTGCTTTGGGATCGGTTCAACTAAGTGCCCTCTGCCATCAAACCTAACGTCTTCAGGTACGTTTAGATCAAGCAATTTGACTGAAGGTCTTCCAGATCCCGAAGTTTTCGAATATTTTGCAAAGTAAACTCTCCTTTGCGCCATGACGTCCATAATAAGGTAACATTGACGGATCTATGGACAAATACTCTTCAGTGGGGAAAAATTCTAAACACTTCTTGTTAACTGGTTCGTAGAGAGGCCTAACTTTTGCCATTTTATCATTTGGTGCCAAGTTATTGTTGTCGGACTTATCGCTGTGTTATGGACATCCGGAGAGTTTTCCCAGTACGTTCTCATTCTGGGACGTGGGACATTACCCGACGTCATCGGAATGGCAGGTAAGGCTTTGCAGTCCTCATTGGTAAACTGGAATGAATGGTTTCCTTTTTGCTGGGCGTACATTACACTATATTTTGTGATAGTATCAATTATTTCGTTCTCAAAGAAACAATCGAGTAAGAGTCCATTCTTGGTCCAGGAAAGAAGGCATTGTCGGCGTAATCCATGAGAACTGGCCCTAAACAGCTTTTGGCAGATCTTAGCTTTTCCATTTTCGCTGCACTGGATGTATTTTCTTTGTGTTGGCAGGCTTTTGTGCTTTTGCGTCCTGGCTTCCATGTTTATCAGCTTGGCCATTGCTTGGCAGTCGCATCTGTACCCGTGGTTGCCAATGGGTTTTATTTGTTTCCTGTATGATCAAATCAATCGTATTACACTGTATTGAATATACAGTAGATACTGGTAAAATTCGAAAATGTATTGGCTAGAAAATTTGTTCGAATAAATCAAAAACTTGATTTAACTGATGCTAATAACATGGAAAGGCTGTACTGGAACTTTAAATTAACCAATAATAATCGCGTTTGAGTCATCGGGCATCTACTGTATTATTTTTTAGCGTGTTATAAAGTTTTAACTTTATAATTACTCTTTGCTTCTTTGCGCATCTCAGTTATCCGCCAGATTTTAGCTGATCCTGCATTTAGCAGATGAACTGGAAGCGGAAGCAAAATACATCTATAAGATTCAAATCAAGCCTCGGTGGCCTAGTGGTTAGAACGTCCGCCTCGAGACTGGAAGATCGTTGATTCAAACCCTGGTCGGGTCATTCCTAAGACTTTAAAATGGGACTACTCCTTGCTACCCTGTGAGGCACTCCACATGTAAGGGCTGGAAGAAGGGCTGGAATGCCCCATTTCAGTATAATCTGGCAGGGGGATCCCGACATGACCATAGGAGTTGAAAGGGATCTAAAGAACAATACAGAACAGAACAATACAGTTCAAATCAAGGTACGGCGTTACCACAAAGAAATGTTATGCAATTTACTCCTGCCTGGGTGACTTCGGAATCTGATTCTTCTGATTCACTGGATGCAGACGAAGATGACTTCTCCTCGCTGGAGCTTGCTCTAATTTCTTTCCTTTGGACTGCGTCAGTAACTCTTGCTTCAGCCGGTGCCCTCAGTTGCCCGCCATTTAGATTGTTTACATCACCACTCTCTTCATACCCCTGGTTCTTTGCCTACTTTGTAGTGTTTGTTTTGAAAGAAAAATGACTGAATCAAATACTGAGGTATATTTACAAGTTTTGATTGAACCGTCTCTGTTGAGTGTGTATGTTCATTACTATGTCTAACTACTTCACTGCTAAGGACGAGAAGTTCTGGTTCGCATTTACCAGTCAAATCGCCACGTCATCTTTGCTTTTCGCCTTTGTGTGAAACCACCAATCGATAAACTATTTTGCTTTACATTAAAAAAACCCCGAAGGACATTTTGATTTGATTTTTTGCCTTTTTCTGATAGGTAATTATACAAAAATTCTCCTCTAGGAGCCCGTATAACTAGAAAACCAACAATTCCAGATATGTATTAAGAAAATCAGTGCTGCATGAAGATAAGGCAGTATATCATAGGTATAACTACACTTAGGGTACAGACCGTTGCCGTTACAGACCGTTGGGTTTGAGTTGCGTTTACAGTCGTACCTACATGAGATAGCTGGGCGGTGGGGTGGAGATGATGGTTTGCAACAAAAAATCCAGACCACCTTCAAGACCTGGATAAAAAGATGTAAAGTAAGACTCGTTTGTCCTGACCCCTTTCATATTCCGGTAAAACTTGCCTGTCTTGACCAATTTCCAGAACCGGATAAAAATGTAACATGCCGTAAAAATACTGTAGTGACCAACTTCAGACGTGGATAAGAAGGGCCTACAGTAAAAGCCGTTTTAGCGACCACCTTCCAGACTTGGATAAAAAAGACGTGCTGTAATATCTGTTTTAGTGACCACCATCTGTTTTATTTATTTTGAATTTTTTACAATGAATTATGATTATATTTGCAGAAATGAATATTTTATGTCAGAAATTAAAAAAAGGAATGTTGGGTGGCAGGAAATTATGGGTTTAGTGGGAGACGTTTGTTTTTGCTTAGAAAAACAAGAAGCTGAGTAGGTATCGATTGGAGTGTGTAATATATGGCTTTTCTCTATGTACTCTATGCACTGACCGCTCTAGTTATCATTTTTGTAGTTGAAAGATATGCTGTGCTGTTCTACGAATCCCTCTTCCTTAAAGCATATGGCAGTTCGATCGGGGCATTGGTTTTCCAAGGGACACATTTCTAGTTTTAATTATATCTGTTCTTCGTAAGGTCAAGTACATCCGATTTTATGGTTGTTTTAGATGTGCAATGTTGCGGAGAGAACCACATCACAAAATGTTGTACAGACAATCTGTGTAAAAATGTGGTCTAAGGTCGGACGAGGATCGACGATGTTTGATGAGCCTGTTGAGGGGAATGTGGGAAAACTGAAACGAGAGAGTTCAGGATGAATGAATGAAGAAAGGAAGTTGCTGAGGTGTGTTAAAGATCTAAATGTGTGAGTGTAGAGCGTTGCGTCTTTGACAAATTAAAGCTAGAAAAATAGTTGCATATTACGCTCTTCTTTCATTGTGCATTTTGGTAATCATCCATTTATTCGTCATATTCATCTGTGTTTGCATGTTTTTAATAATTTACAACAAAATATCCACTTACTCTATGAAAGGGCGCCCTGTTCCCCACCCGTCCCTCACCAAGACTAGTGCGTAGCTGAAGCTGATAATTTATATGAACATTCAGTATATAAGATTTTGCATCCACGATTCATTCTTGTAAAAACAACACAACCTTTTCACCATTTTCAACATATTTGGTTTATGCAAACAAAACACACTTTTAGGTAATGCACAGTATGGCTGTTGGAATATGCGAGAACTTGTGCAAATCTTGCTGCAGCCTTTACGCATCTCATTTTATGACAAAGAGTCACTTTTTTCTTCGCCTCTTCATCATGTAAATAAAACAAAGGCAAAAGAAAAATCAAAGTGCACAGGTTCAGATCAAGTACTTCATATGTGCGCAATTTGGGAGTCCTAAGGTCAACTTGGTCAGAGCAGTAGTAAAGACAAAATGATGGAAAAATGACTAGAAAAAAGGTCCGAAAGATTTACCCTGTATAAATTCAATATATTCTTTGCAAGTTTTTTACTTGCAAGTGCTAATATTATCACACAATTACAAATTTGGTCCATTGGCCAATCGTTCCGAACTTTATTACAAATTTATAATTCGGCTTCCCATTGGCTAATGGCCAATTGCAAATTTGTAATGAGTTCAGATTTATAATTTGGTTACTCCGTGCCTTCCTATTTATAAATGGCTCTGAACCAATAACAAGTATGAGAGCTGCAGGTTTGTTGCCTGGACTTCTGTCAGGCAGGATTTTTCTATGTTGTGTAAATTTCCCAAGTAGAAAACTGGTCGTGCGAGACTAGACTGAAAAAGGATGCAAACCACAAACCGAATTTTGGGCATAAATTTACACAATAATATGCTAAAAGCACATTGGACTGCAACACAAAGCAAAAGTTCAATTTTCAAAGTGTCATTTCACTTGTGCACATCTTAACACAAACCGTTGTCTCTCTCTGCTGTGGTTATTTTGGCCTAAAACACAACAGAAAACATAACCTTTAATGCCAGTCCCGATATATAGTGTGTTTCATCAATCTAGAATATTTTAGAGAAATATATTTTGGCAGAAAAAAATTCTTTAGTGACCATTTGCTCGAGATCGCGGATATTGGACTGCCTGGTTAGCCTGCAACTGATGCACCTTTTCATTGTTTCACATATTTGCAACAGGATTCATATGAGATGATTTAGCCAGCCAATCCATGCACGTTACTGCATTGTATTGTCGTCAAGGTAACGATCCACTACCTGGAGGCAGTGCTGCCAACTGAATTGATGTTTAGAGGATCCATTGCTCAGGCAAACGGTCACACGTGACTGTCAAAAATTCCATCACGATATCATGGAGCGAATGGTCACTGAAGAATGGAAAATGAACACCAGGCATCGATGCATCAATTTGATGCACGTACGAACTGGCCATCTGTTGATGACAGAGGTGCACATACAAAAAGTGAGTTTTACTAGATACCGGCAGTACTTCAGCTAGAAAAGAGTGCTTGAATCCAGTCGTTTCATTACATCCTTCAGGAGTCAATGTTGCTACAGCAAAACACTTAGCAATCCTATCACTTTGCGAGATTTGCTTCTGATCCACCTCGTGTTTGAAAAAGTGACACAAGTTTGTTTCCCAGTGGAATTCATTCTTTTTGCTTTTTGGTTTCAAACTGTAGCTAAAATCGAAAATTTGACGTATGTAATGGAAAACATCGAAATTTTGTTCCTTCCCAAATCCACCTACCCCAAGATATTCCTGATATTTATTGTATTTCATTTTATTTGTACAACACACCATAGACAATCCTCACACACCCTCACTCCATTCATGTCATCGCAGATTTCAGTTGTTTGAGCAATACTTAAACAGCACTACGCTACTGGTTTAAGCGTGTGACAATTGACTTCAATTCTAACTTGCACAAAGCATCAAAAGAATTAGCAATATACATAAAAAGGCTTCGAAATTGGCAAAAAATCAGTCGAATTGCCAAAATAATAGAAGCCTTGGGAACCAGTTTCCCAATAGAAACCCCGGTTTGGTCACCATATCAGAGTCTCAAAATGATGGGTTTCCGTTGAGAAGCCCAGGGCTTCTTTTTCGAAACTCCCGGTTCCTTACGACGCCTCCAAGCATGTGTGTAGTCCTTAGGCTAATTGCCCCCTGCAACTGCGATTATACAACTTGCAACCCCTGTGGGTTGGGGGAAATCTTGAGAATACGCCCACTGCTTGATGTTCCGTGCTTGGCGTAAGAGGCGACTAATCGGAATTTCTTTCTAACTCCTATTTGAATATTTCTTAATTCTTCCTTCTTTTTTTCCACTTATTTCTTTAGTAAGTGCGTCCCAATATACCCATCATAGTTGGTGAACGGGACGTTAAGCACCAAAACAAACAAACACCTTGCGACTCTAGTGCCTAGCAATGCGACTCGACTATCACAGGTTGAGTATGCAGCCACAGGGTGAGGTTCGGGTACCACAGATTGAGCCGACAATCTGTTACGAATAATGTTAATGCCCTTTGTTGTGGGAGCTATATGTGTCATCAATTGCGTGTGCATCACTGATATTTATCAAACTATTGCAAATGCCATAGCTTATCCTGTGCTGCTATATCTTCCTGGGACAGCTTCAATAAATTCAGTTTTCACTATTAGCACCATAATAGTGTTCCTAAATAAAAGCATTTACTTAATATTAAGGTTGTGGGACCTGGCGTGCTGCTTGCACAAAAAGTGTATTCATAAAAATCATGTTACAGATTCTGAATACTACACCATTTTCGTATTAACGGCTTCACACACAACATTAATTTCTATGGCAATACTCAATATAACATTCCTCATCAATAGTCAATGTGTCAGTTCAAATAAGAACATTTACCAGCATAAAAGTGGTGACGATGCAGTTTGACTACTCGCACAGAAGCTGCGTTAATCTTTGGTTTCATTATTTAAGGAAAGTCTATCAGATGCAATCCCAAAACACGATATAGTTCGTTTGAACTGATAGTGTTGCCTTTGAAAATGCCGGAAAAGCTCACTGTTTCTTGATGGCCGGTTTTGGTTTATATCCCAATCACACCGTTCTGCCAAAGAGAAACAATGAAACACACGTTGAAATATTATGGAACGGAACGGTTAGTTTGTGTTTTGTGACTCCTTTGGTTTCACATGGTATGTTAAGTAGTTACGGTTTCAAGACAATATTGGCTATTTTAAAAATCGAAATGTCATCAATGAACTGTTATACCCCCAAATAAAACTCATCTGCTCTTCAGTCTGCATAAAGCACAAAAATTAAAAGTACTAAAAACGGCCACTTTTATCAGGCAGAGTTTTTGTTTTGCTCGTGGATATCTAGTTAAAAAGTATGCGAGTCTGATCAGAAAATGTGTGGCGTAACTATGCACAATATTATACTAAAACTATACTAAAATGCAACGAAAAGCACAGATTGAAATTTTCAAAATGCCATTTTATTTATGCAGCTCGCAATGCAAACCGTCGCACCCTCTCCCCCGTACTTTAGTCATTTTAACCCATTTCAACAGCACAACTAGGGCACAACAGCTTGATTTAAATCTTGATATATTTCATGTTGCTGGTACAGCTCATAATGTACAACTGTCACTCCCCTTTACTCTGTTTTCCTTTGTCACTTTCTCTCGAGCCTATTAGTCATTCATATAGGGGCAAATTTATTTGTTTGTGCAGTACTTTACACCATTGTACAGGCTATGGGCAGTTGTGGAATGGCACCTGTTCCACACATAGGGCACAAATAGGGTATCCATGTCGTTTTCAATCCTGCCTAATGGCGCCGTCAAGCTGTGACGCGTCCCTCACGTGGGCTAATAGCCACCTGCAACTGGGTGCCACGGGTTGTGGTGTCAGGCAATGTGACTCGACTGCCAGAAGTTGAGTATGCAGCTACAGGATGAGGTTCGGGTACCACACATTGAGATACAATGGTGTATGAAATTGAATCTGCTGCGCTTGCATTCAAGTTTGCGGTGCGCCTACCACCGGTGTATCATTACGAGCTGGTACTCCATGCAGTACATTGGAACTGTTTGGGATACAGTCAACTGCAGCGGTGATTCAACCACCTGTCACATATAAGGGCTCACTAATTGTGGCGTCAGAGACGTTCTTGTTAATGGAAGTTGCACTGATGTAGGTTCCTCGGTCACTGTTACTGGCATAAAATGGGCGACTACTGCAGGTGTGGGATTTAGGGCAACTGTTTGCTTAAACATACTTTACTCTCCTTACCTTCCCAAGACCCGTGGATTTCGGAGTACTGGGAATTGATCTCGGTCATTGAGATAGACTGGTCGCTTTCTTAAGCTTTGACTGGCGGAAGGAGGTGCGAACTGACAAGTGACAAAATATTTAAACACTGATGACGAATCTTTCTGTTAATCCGGTGTTATCTTATGTTTGACTTTGGTCGCTTCCTTGGACTTTGGTTGCCAGGGAGTCTGTTTTGTTGAACTTGTCCGGGATTTAACAGTCATGTATGGCACATAACATCTTTACTGACTGTCTAACAACAGGCTACTTAATGCTGTTTAATATCCGTATGACATTAAGCAATCACTACACATAAATGGTCCTTTAAAACTTTATCGAGTAACATGCTTTGCGATTTACGTTTGCGAAGTGCTTTGTTATCACGTTTTTGCTACTTACAAAGCTGAGTTCATAGTTACCGGGTCTCTAGGTGCACTGATAAAAGATGAACGGACGACATAGTAAAACAAGTGGTTTGGGTGCATATTTATTATGCTTTCCTAAAACCTTTATGAGTTCAATATTAACAGAATACATTAATACAATATTCATGTCCACTAACAAAACTATATAGAAGGTTTATAGAACTTGAAAATAAAATAATGTACATGTACAAATAAAAAGAGTGGTGGAAGGGAGGTGGCCGGATGCTATTTCCCAAGCACTTACTTGAGTTTTGCTCTTTACTGCTTCATGCTGAAATTGCTGAGCTCGAAGCGGGTCGCTGGTGCGGGCCTTTGAAAGAAGGTAGTTAGCTAAGCTCCTGTCAGTCAAGAACTGGACCAATGGTAGAGCAGCTTTTAGTGGAAGCCCGTTCAGGGGAGGCGAGTGTTGTTTCTTGTAAACTGACACAAAATGCAAGTGACTGAAATTTACGCGCTGACACAAATCCCAGACGAGACAACTGTCTGGAGAATTGCTAAGCCCTCTGCCCTCGACACTCTCTGTCATACGGGGAGTTTTAAACTAAAATACAACTAATTTTCCTATTACATCAACACAAATGATTCACACTTATGGATCACGTGTGGGCGTATATATGTATTTATTAACTACCACTTGTCCCCTCTGTGGGTTGGGGGGAATCTAAAGAATACACCCACTGCGTTCTCTTCTGTGCATTGCGTAAGAGGCAACCAATTGGAATTCCTTTCTAACTCTTCTGTCACTATTTCTTCATTCTTCCTTCTTTTTCTCTACTTGTTTCTTTAGCAAGTGCGCCCTAATATACCCATCCTACTGGGTGGACGGGACGTTAAACACCAAACAAACAAACAAACAAACAATAAAAAATAACTACGACTTGCATTTATTGCAAGGTTAAACTGGTAGAGTAGCAAAGATGTTCCCTCATCCACCCGCCCGAAAAAGTAATGTTTGACTACAAGTAGCTTTCGTCCTGAAATGGTTATAGAATTTTCGTTATGGATTTATAGTCATTTCGCGCATAGACATGTTGAAATAATATCTACAGTCAAATAATGTTCCCTGTTTTGTCAGGTCATTGTAAGATCTACTGAAAAGATCTGTCTGCATCCCACCAATACCCCTCATCCTCCAACGAAAACAGTAGATTCACTTTTTTGGTTATGTTTGCCTTTAGAATGCTGAGGAGGCCGCTCTAAACTTTGTCGAAATGATTCTATTGTTCTTGTTTTAATGTGCCTGGTGACAGTGAATTGTTTGTTGTTTTATTGTAAAATCTCAAATTGCTGTAATAAAACAAAAGAAATACTGATGGAAAGTAGGTACCCCTGGCACGTTAAACAAGAAAGGAAAAAATAATACTGCTCACTAATTAATCAAGGAAGCTATAGTTATTTTTGAGAACGTTTAAAAGAACATTCGGCTATGCAAGTACATTCATTTAATTAAAGGTATATCTAACTTACATAATGCTGCACACACAAATAAGATACTATAAAAATTGGCCAAAGTGTGAAGTGACATTTGCTTCCTTCAAATGGCAAAGCACTTGAGCAGCTCGATCACCCTCTCAACATGTCTTCTGATATTAGCTATTTGTTTCGTTTTTTGCCGCTCCGTCCCAGTCATTTGATAATGTCCCTTTTCCAGGGTGGGCTAATAAGCTCTGCTCGTCTCTCAAGTAGTTCCCCTAAAACACACGAGACATGCAAATGGCATTAAGTACCTTTTTTAAATAAGAACGAAACAACATTTCTCCACAGCATGACTTAGGTGGCAAGCCTCACAATTCATGAAAAAAATGTTCAAAATTCTTCGAAATTTAGATAAAATTTGACAGCTCTTTGTTTACTGGTCCGATAAATAGTGTTAACATTAAAATCACAACAAATACTGCACAATTCTTTTATTTCTTCCACATATTAACATAATGTTTTAAATTCCGTCTAAAAGACTGAGAGCTTATTTTTACCAGGCCACATTTTTATAATTATCCTCTTTTCAAACATTGTTTATCCACATTGACTTCTCAAGATCACGGGATGTTTGCATTGCAGGTGCAACTACGAATTCACGTATAAATTCAGTTATCTCTAGCACCATAAAAGTGTTCATTAATGGAAGGATTTGCGTAATATTAAAATCCTTGAACTTTCCTTGCTAGTTGCACAGCAAGTGTATTGTCTCCACCCTCGAAAAGCTGGCCATTAGAGAACCGACAGTATGTCGTCGTTGTCGCTTGGGGAGGTCGATTATCGGTTGATTTATTGTGTGTTGCAACCCCAATTAGCAACACGACCCACTTTCTCTTGCTCTCCGAAGAGTGGCAAAGATGCGCTTTTCAGCTCGTGAAAAGCACGACTCTTCCAGCCTTAAATGAGATTTGGAAGTTGGAATTGGTGCACCTTTGCCAGGTTAAAAACGTGTGACTCTTTGAGAATAAATTTCAGTAAAAAGAATTTATTTCTTCCACTATTTTTTTTCGATACAGCCCGACAAATGCATCCCCTAGACCCCCTAATTATGTTCTATACCCTGGTCGATCTGCTTCACTATCTCAACATACACTACTTACCCCTCTCCGGTTTCCTCTGCAATACTCAGTTTCCAGAACTCTTGTGCGAATCTTTGCCTGCGCAGCTCTGTCGTAATCTCTCCCTGCAGTCCAACTATATGCTTCGCTTCCGCGAGCCTATCGCCCCCTTTCCCTCTTCTTTCCTGTGAGCCTCGTCCAAAACCGATTCACAGCACAGACATTGGAACGCCATCGACCATTCCCAATACTTCCTCTTATTTGACGTATCTGTCCCCTATTTGTAATCGTGCTAAGCACCTAGACCCCACGATCCATCCATCCAGTAACCCTTTTGCCCCCCCCCCCCACACTCGGTTCCATTCAACAAGACTAATGATGGTTCCACACACTTCCCTTTCCCATTCGTCCCTTTCCTTTTCCTTTATCATACCCTCCACATAATGTTTCCATTTCCTCAAACTCCCATTTCCCTTTTCGAAGTCGACGTTGTAATTTTCCATTCATCTTGATTTGTTCTCTCTCCATTTCCTGCAACCACTTCTTGGACAGGTAGATAAATTCTATACCATACAAGTCTGCAGTCAGAACTAATTTTTCCCACCCCTCCTTACCATACCAACTCGGATTTAAAGCCCCCTGCTAAATCCCCCTTACTGCCACCGCCAATCTTTTTGTTTTACTAAGCCAACTTTCTCTATGCCATAACCCAATGCCTCCTCGCACCTTCAAGAAAATTCCATATGTATTTGTCTCCGCCATTTTCACAACAGCCCGTTTCCCTTCTCTGATTTCTGTCTCTCCCAGTTCCCATATCTCTCTCTCCACGTGCTCCCGCCAGCTGACCACCACTTTACTTTCCACGTTGTTAAATCCCATTCTGTATTCCTTCGCTACTAGACCAGTGATGTTCAATAAAGCCTAAGGCCTGTCCCAACCCGTCCGATCAACACCATATCATCAGCAAAGAATAAGCCGGTATTTGCACCCCGCCTAGTTGTACTCCCCTCTCACTCTCTAGTAACTTATCACCCAGCTCCTTCAGGTACAAAGCAAAGAGTAATGGAGATAAGACAGAACCCTGCTTAAGTCCAACCCTTAGCTGCACCCAGTCCGATTCCCCGAGTGTCGCCGTCACCCTTATATTAGTGTACATGTCCTGAATGAACCCGAGTAATCTCCCCCCCCCCCCATACCCAATCTTAGTAATCACCTGTCTGCTTTATTATAGGCCTTTCGCACGTCCAAGAAGCCTAATGCCACTTTTCCAGGCCTTTTTCGACTTTCCAAGATCTGAGACAGAATGAACGCTGCATCTACCGCCCTCTTTCCCTTCCTAAACCCAAATTGCACTTCGCCTAATAGCTCTCTTTCCCCTACGCTTTGAGCCAACCTATTTCCAACTATATTACAAAACGCTTTTCCCACGTTGGAAGTCGCACTAATTCCTCTATAATTATCTAGTTTTTATGCCTCACCTTCTTTGTGTAGTAATTGTGATATAGCCCCTACCACACCTGTGATATAGCCCCTAGCTTCAGCATTTTACCAGTCAACAGTGCCAGTGAATCCCTCATCATGTGCCTCCCTTTCTTCATAAACTCATTTGGTATCCTGTCCGCTCCGACTGCCTTTCAATTCTTTAAGCCCTTTATTACATTCCCCATCTCTTCTCTTACCTCTGGTTCTACCACCTCAAGCCCATGCCCCTCTTCCCGAAACCCCTCCCATCCCGCCCCTGTACTGTCCCCCCATGTTCATTTAATGTTCCTTGAATGGTTTGTGAACTGTGCACTTGTTTCTTGTCCCTACATCACCTTGTTGTTTTCCATCCAATAAACCCACATTCCTTTTTTCTTTCACCTCCTCTTTTTCCACCCTCGTTATCTAACCTTCATTCCCTTGCAAAACATCTTCCAATCCCTTTCGCTAGAATGTCTAGCCCTTCCTCCGTTACATGTAACCCGTCCCTCAAGTATCTTTCCCACCTCCCCACTAGTAACTCACCGAACCATGCTACTCCCCATCCGCTAGCCCTCAGATAATGTCCCACTCTCTCATTCACTCCCCTTCTGACCACATCCAGTTCCCGTCTACTAAAGCCACCATACCTTCATCCTCGGAAAAACCTCTCCCCACACCCAACACGCATCCCTTTACACCATTCCCTGTAACTCAACCCGTAACGCCAACAGGTTTTTTTACAATGTCACTTCCTCCCCCCCATACCTCCCTACCTGACATCTGCCCCAACGGCATTCGTTCTCGGTATGAAGCAAACCCCTACCACCCTTTGCATTGACAACCCCCTTTTCTCCATTTCCTCCTTTAAGTCCGACGCAGTCATTGCCCCCTGTGCCCGCGCACCCCTCGTTGTCATTCCCCCTATCTCCTTTACTACCACTGTCTCTTTGTCCAACCTTCTAACCGACGTCGGAGTTTGACCCATGCCCAACCATTGAATCCGACAGAACCAATACTATGGGGTTATTGACCCACCTTCAGGCGTTCCATCTAGGCTCCTCCAATCCCTTCCCCCGCTTTGCCTCCTCCCTAACTTCCGCCTATATCTTACCCAGCCAGTTGTGTCCCCTACCATCCCCCTTCCCCAGAATTGGTTTTGCTTATCCTCTATCAGTCCCCCCCCCCAAGTCCATCAACCCAAGTGCCTGTTTTAGTCCCTCGCCGAGGGACTATAGTTTTCGGGTCTGTCTGTCCGTCTGTCCGTCTATCCGTCTGTCCCGTCGATCGATACCTCTTTTGTTAGCATACTCAAGCCTACATTTTTCGACCGATTGTCAAGATATTCCATATATGGGAAGTACTTGAACGAACAGGGATTAGTATTGTAAATGAGCCATGTCGGCCCAAGGACATTGGCCCAGCTGAACTTAACAAATTTTCCCAATCCTTACTCAGTTAAATGAGTTCGTTAACACACTGAAGCCTACATTTCTGGATCGATTGTTGAAACATTTTACATATAGGAAGTATTGGAACCAACAAAGGTCGGTATTGTTAATGAGCTACGTCGGCTCAAGGACATTCGCCCAGCTGAACTTCACAAATTTTCCCAATCGCTACTCATTGGAATGAGTTTGTTAACACACTTAAGCCTACATTTTTCGACCGATTGTTAAGATATTTTATGTATGGGTAGTACTGGAACGGGCAAGGATCGGCCCAAGGACATTGGCAAAGCTAAACTTCACAATTTTTCCCAATCCTTACTCATTTGAATGAGTTTGTTAACACACTCAAGCCTACATTTCTGGATCGATTGTTGAAATATTTTACATATAGGAAGTATTGGAACCAACAAAGGTCGGTATTGTAAATGAGCCCTATCGGCCCAAGGACATTGGCCCAGCTGAACTAAAATTTTCACAACCCTTACATACTGGAATGGGTTTGTTAACACACTCAAGCCTACATTTTTTGATCGATTGACAAAATGTTATACACATAGGTAGTATGGGTGGCAACAAGATTTGGTATTGTAAATGAGCCATGTCGGCTCAAGGACATTGGCCTAGCTGGAATTTTAAAATTTACGAATATGATACGAATTGCTTAAGGGTTGTAGTCTAACCTAACAAAATCAAATACTTGGATTGTTCGCCAGCGGGGGCCATAGTCAGTTTCACTGACCCACTTGTCTTTTTACCTTTCCGCTAATGACTTCTCTCATCACCACCTTTACTGCTCCCATCCCTTCGACGTTACCCCCTTTTCTCTCTTCATAATATCTCCCAGACACCCTCATACACATCTCAACGTTCCCATGAAATGGAAATTTTGTTCCCTGATATCCCTATCCGTTTTCTCCGGTAGACCCCTCCCCTTGTTTACTCCAGCCCTCCCGCCAAAAATCCCCTCCGAATTGCTATGCCCCGCCCTAGTGGCCCACTGCAACCCACAAACTGCAATCCCCCGGCCCCTCCACTCACTTTTTTACTATAATTCCTCCCCTGCGACCCCTTTGGCTCCCTTCCAAACCTGTCTTGCATTCTCTCTCCACTCGCCCCCTAGGTATCGGCATGTCCTCCCACTCTCTCCAGTTTGAAAATCCCCACTCGTCTTCCCTTGCCCTTTTAATGTTCCCCAACATACATCCTGAAACCCTCCGCCAAAAATGCTATCTTGTGACTCTCATCTCCCGCTGTCCTCTATTCCTCACCTGGCCATAACCTCTTCTTGTGCCGGTGCAACTTTCCCTCTCCACCCCATCATCTCACCCGCCCTGTCTCTCCCCATCTGCTCTCTCACACTTTTAAGTTCCTCCTCCCTGTTCTTCAGTTCCCTTTCCAACCCTTGTATCCTCTCCTTTTCCCTCCTCAATAAAACCTCCAACCGCCCAATTTCCTCATCCTGTCCCTTTTCTTCGCCCCTGCCTTCCAACTGTCCCACCCTCTTCTCTATACCCTTATTTAACCCCTCCATTTCCCTCATTTTACATCCTATACAGTTAAACCCCGCAATACTCGCCCTTACCCTTTTGTTACCTTCAACTCACATTCCCCACATCCTTCTCCTTCACACTCAACCCACTTCTCTTCAGAATCCCCCAACCCGCTTCTCCCTTCCCTGCTCTCCTTTTCCTCCCCATTCTTTTCATTTCTGTTTTCTTTTTCTTTTGCCTAGAGTGTCACGAGTGCAGTTGCGAAATCAGTTGCGTATGAATACGTCGCTCACTGATGAATGCCGTTACGGAAAAATTTACCTAATGTTGGTTGTATAAAAAATCCAAAAACCATAAACAAAAAATTACCAGTTCACGAGACACCTAAAAAAACCAGTTCACGAGACACCTTATCGCTTTGTTGGATAGCCTGTTTGTTAAAATGGAATTTTATCAGTTTCTCGGTACTATCTTCTCGATCTGATCACCCTCATTTATACCCGCTACATCCGCTCCCTTTATTTTCATAAAATTCTTCTTAATCAACCAAGCGACTCACGAAATACCACAGCCATAACACACTTAACTACATTATCTACTCCTTGACTACAAATGCTTTTGCAAGCACTCTGTCCCAAACTAGTGCCCAATTAGCAGTAAATCCAGGCAAACTCTCAGAATTATAAGATCATCAAAATTTTCAACTTTCAACTGCTTTGCTTACAAAATGAGTGCACCGGCAGAGCGAATTTTGACTATTTTGCTAACACTGCTTCTCAAAGACCTACCATTCCTTAACCCCAAGAAACCTTAGTTTCTATTATATAAATATTTTCATACAACTAAGAGAGGACTTTGATTCATTTTAATATAAAACTTAAATACGAAAACTTCCGAAAATAACCGGGCAGCACACTATAACTCCTAGCGAGTAAAAGATGCACTACATGACACTTAATTGATACTTACGAGCCCCTTACGGAAAAGCTATGCCAAAACCCCAAAATAGTTTACTTTTCTGGTCAAATTCTATAACTATACCAAAACCATTTTATCCCCACTTTAAGCCTTCTTTTTCATTTTGATACTGGTGTACTGGTGTCTTCACTAAAAAAGCCAAAGACAGGCCAAAATCCCCGTTTCTTTCTTATGTTAGGAAGTAATTTGGCAGAAATCCAGCAAAACAGCTGACATAGGGACTTACTTATTTCCCCCCTGTGGGGTGAGGTGGGGGATATCTTAAGAATATACCCACTGCGTTCTGTTCCGTGTATGGCGTAAGAGGCAACTAATCGGAATTTCTTTCTTTCTAGCTCTTCTTGTACTATTTCCTAATTCTTTCTTCTTTCTTCCCACTTGTTTCTTTAGCAAGTGCGTCCTAATATGCCAATCCTGTTTGGTGAACGGGACGTTAAACACCAAACAAACCAAACAAACAAACCTACTTATTGACTCTATTGGCATTTCCATATGCAACTCCCAAGACTCTTTCCTCACTTCACACCAAAACTAACACTACGAGGTTTCTTTGTCGCTAAAACCTAGACACTTATTCTTGATCAAATACATATAATTAGACATACAAATTGTTTTATTCTTTAGCAGAACTACAACGAGCTAGGGCTAATTTTTTATCATACTTCTATACCGGCAAGCTACAGCCATCTTTCTACCCACCTAATGCAAAGTTCTGTAGGTCTCTAAAATCAAGCCCCAGTCGGGTCATACCTAAGACTTTAAAATTGGAACTCCTCCTTGCTACCCTGTGAGGCACTCCACATGTAAGGGTTAGAAGGAGGGCTGGAATGCCCCATTTCAGTATAATGTGGCAGGGAATCCCGATATGACCATAGCAGTTAAAGGCATCTAAAGAACAATACAACACAATTTGTCAATCCTTTGGAAATCTGAACAGAGAAAGTTTACTATCATATCGCGAATTATGATACTTTATTGCAGCACAATATTCTCCACGTTGATTCCTCTTTGACGCCATGTTTGTTTTGGTTCTGGATCTGTACATGCCATCCGCATGGTGGCGCTAGTGGCTCTTTGGATACGCAAAAGCTATGGAAGTGAACTGTCTTAGTATATCAACAGTCTGTGATGGTACACACTGTACGTTTTACACTCTGTACATTATACACTCTGCACATTTTTCCACTTGATAAAAGTGTAAACCACACGTGGCAGCTTACAAGTCCGGAGTCCTTTTACTTTCACCACTGCCCGTATGTCTTAAAGTGGCCACCAACCTAGACAGACAACCAACCAACCTCCGCAACCAGGCAACCAGTAAGTTATACATACATTATGCATTTTTTCCGGCACTGTCGTTGAAGGGGGACAGGGGACATTATACAATAGTTAAATGCATGACAAAATACATTAATATAGATCTGTCTATTTCAAACATCATGTATAAAGCACACTGTTCTTTTTTATATGTCCGAAAGTGTTTCCTCCGTGTCATCTTCTCAACTAGATCGCTGTTACGAGACACGATAAAGCCAGGTCTTCCTGTCTAAAAACTAATTTTAAACAAGGTAATCGTGTTTACGTTTTCGCACGTCAACTACATACTCCTTTGCCTTGCGTACAAGGACAATGTTGTCATCTTGACACCTTCTAAACGGATCCGGCGAAGGTGAGCTTGGCGAAAGTTTTAAGTTGGAGGGAGGGGGTAAATTTGGAAATAATTAAACATGATTTTCCCTGCTACAGCAGGGGAAATCCACTCTTTTTGGCCGGGTTGACAAATTTCATCTCCTCAACAACCTCGACTGAGCCATCAGCGTGCATTATCCGGCGCTTGTTGTGTGTGGCCCCACACTTGTGCTTCGTCCACCTCGGACAGCGCCGCCCGACTCAACCTCTTTCTAGAGGGAGTCTGTATTCGGGCCTTGGGTTTCACCTAGTGCCTTTACCGGTCCGTCTCCAAATCAACATGGAGTGTTTACGGGCGTTTGGGGATTAACTCCGGTTTGTCCCCCGAGTATAGGGGAGTCGGGCCGAGATCATCCTCGGCATCGTCAAAGTTTCCATTTTTTTTCCTCTAAGCCACCCGACTTGGGAACTGATTCCCGTGAAATTTCAACCCTTCTTTCGGGATGCTTTTGTCTCGGCTTGCGTCGGTGGACGACACGAAGGCTTTCCCTGGTCAGACCCTCCTTTACAGCCTGGGGCCCATGACATGACGTCAAGTGCCCAAACATGTGGGGGCGACTCGAGGTACTAAATTCGCAGAACGGACATGAGAAATTTGAGTCCACAATCGGGTGTTTCTTTTCACGATGTGCCTCGAGTTCTTTCAAATTCTTACATGTAAAGCCTCACGCGCGACATGACAGATTGAAAGGGTGCATGACTGTGGAAGGTTTGCCTTAGGATGTCTGAGTAGGCTAGTTTCTCCAGCCACATAAAATTATTATTTTTTCTGGCATGTTAAAAGCTGCCTCAAGGGAGATTCTTGAACTCCTAGTATTTGCTGGTAGTAAGGGCAGGGGGGCGTGCCGGGGACCATGCCATCTTTTTTGCCTTGTTAATGTTTCTGGATCGTGGCAACTGAACTTCATCTTACAGATACCACAAGCAGGCGAGTCATCTGTCGAACATAAAAATAACAGCTTTCCCAGTCTACGCCAATTCCACAACGGACTACTTTTTCAACCATTCTTTTGTTTCCTCCATGCCTCGCTGACACATCACTACTTGCGGCAACATCTGCTTAAGAGCTGAGTCAACTTCGACAACCATTACTGTAACGATGTTAGTGCTCATCAACTTCCGACTTATATGTGCCGACATTTTCTTTGAAAATTTATTATTTTCAAGAAAATCTGGCAGCCTGTTTACCAAACTTAGCTGATAAGTGTTTGTGTCAATAATAAACAATTTTCTATCATCATCGTGTAACTTATAACCTAAAGGTGGGCAACGATCATCCCATGTTACTTTTACTGTAAAATAGCTTAAGAGTCCGGAATGGGATCATAAACTTAATCAAATCAACTACATTCCTATATCACTTGTTTAGGTGAAATCACTGACTGTCAAAATAGGTAAACTAACAAACAAAGCAATAACATACTCTTTCTTCTTGTCTGACATGGGGTTTCATCTCCCTATGTTTTCTCGTTCATTTTATTTCGTATTTTTTACATTTTAATCCGAATCACCAAATCCTTTTGGGCTTTTTGCGATCATTTCGAGCATCGTGGTGCTGTAACTGGCGTTGGCAACTTGCCCGAATCAACCGTAATTGGTCGATTGACCCTAAAACACCCATAACCCGTCTGGATTGGAGTCCCTGTAACAAATTAGTTTCCCTGATTGCATTTTCCTTAAATTTTGGGCGGTTTTTCTTGATCCTTTTAAGATCTTTTTGTCTCCTATCTTCAACATACTCAAATTCTTCAGAATCCACTCCCTCCCCACACTATGCACATGGAATCCGAGATAAGGAAATAGCATTGTGGTGTAATTTCCCAGCTGGGTGTTTAATGTCAAAATCAAAGGGACCCAGTATCTGTAACCATCTGGCGATTTGCCCTTCTGACGAACGCCGTCTAAATAGATAAAGAAGAGAAGAATGGTCCGTTCTTAGCAGCAACTTTCTAGCCAGCAAGAAGCGCTTGTAGCACAGTACAAAATACACAGCTGCCATCAAGTCATGTCCCGTCGTAGAACAATTAACCTCCAGCTTATTCAAATTACGGGAGCCATAGCTGATGACTGTCTCAAAGCCATCTTGTACCTTAGAATACCGGAAGTGCTGTGGTTGCTCACATCCGTATATAAGGTAACTTGACCTCGTTTGGATATGCCAAAGTAGCTGCTGTGGGCAGCAAGTCGTTCATGGCATCAAATCTACTCTGACTTTCCTCTAACCATGCCAGTTCTTGGTCTTTTCTAAACAGAACATTCAAGGGTTTAGCAACGTCTCAATACTTCTAAATAAAGCTCGGTAGTATGAACAGAGACGAAGAAACCCTTTTACTTCTGTGAGGTTATTTGGTCATTCTCGCACCTTTCTGATTTTCTCATGCAAGTGGAAAAACCTTCTTCGGACACAATGTGACCTAGGAACGATACTGACGGCTGAATTAAGATGCATTTGGCCGTTTTGAATTTCAAGTTTTTTAAGTTAGCCCGAAGTAGTCTGTCACGGATTTGTACGAGATTTTCCAACGTTTTTTTTCAAACGTTTTGCCGTACACTATTAAGTCATCCATATCATCGGAATTTCTTTTTTCTAACTCCTCTTTTACTGTTTCTTTATTCTTCCTTTATTCTTTATTCTACATGCAGCTCTCGGGTCAAGCTCTATATAATGAAAGCCTCTAGGTAAATCCAATACATTGTAGAACTTTGACCCTGCATACTCTCCAGACAAGTATGTATAGGGGACAAAGGGAGGCTATCGTACTTTTATCTTGCATTCACAGCCGTTGTATCTAGACAAAATCTGATTTCGCTGTTTGCCGAATAACTTTTATTTCTAACAGCCTGTCAATTTCCTTATCTACGGCTTCTTGTAAATGGATGGGAACCTTTCTAACGGGCAATCTTACCGGTTTTGTCCGTTTTATGTTTGACTGTACCAGTTCTCCCCATATCAGTTGGACCGGAAGAGAACACACCTTGGAACTTAAACTATGTGTTCCTAACCTGGTTACACTGTTCTCATTTTAGGGATCCACAACTAGGGTCAAAAAGCTCTTGCAAATGCTTTGGTAAAGGTCCCTGTATCTCGCCTCTGACCTCGCTATCGCTGTTCTCGTCAGGGATTACGTGAGGAACTCGTCCAACGGCGGAAGCATTATCTTTTTTGTCTTTAAACCCATGTATATCGATAAGAAGGTGAACAAAAGGCATGTTGGTGTTTTTGTTCAAAGCTACAGGTTCGTTGTGGGGATTCATCACTCTCACTGGAACTAAATTTTTACTGGCATCTACTAAATTCTTGCTATGCAACACTCCATGGTCACTTAACGACGATACAGGTTCCGCCATTGCACACTTAGCCATTTCCCCCTCTGGTGAACAAAGTCTGGTACAATACGTTCCATAAGTGGCAGAATCCCTCGCTGTCACACTACACACCATTTCTTTCCGGCTTCTCCCCGGAGACTCATAGAGCTACCTTGTATCACGATTGATCCATCACCATCATTTAATTCACACTCTTTTTCCCTGATTAAATCAATCCTTTACAAGGCATCCGACTCGATTTCGGCAATAACTATCGAATGAACAACTTCAGTAGTTTCGAGTGTTACACGCTAGTCAAAATTCCAACAACTGACAAATTACTGCAATAAACTAAAGTCAGCTTATCTCGATATTTCCGCACTTCAGGCCGGTTTGATTTGGTTATCTTCAAAAATTCTTCTTGATAAATTGTGACGGATGACCCAGTATCGATTACAAAATCCCTATCACTGTCCCCTTAACATATAAACCTGGCAAGCCAGTTTGAAGTACGTCGTGTCTATGAAATGCTCTTTTACAGGCCCTATTTCACTGGACTGGAAGCTGGACTGCGGACCTCGCTACCAGTCTCGCTTAGTTTTCCTTATCGGTTTTGGGGTCTGCCCGCGTTTTGCTATCTTTACGTTTTTCTTCAGGGCAAGACGACGCGTAGTGTCCCACTTTGTTGGAATTATAACACTCTACCTGAACAAGGGGAACTTTCTTCGTGGGTTTTTGGGCTTTGTCGCTGGACAATTTTGACATCTGCTGGTCAAGTTGCTTTAAAAGCTTGGTCAGCTGACCTGCTAATGCGTTCATGTCACTACTACCCGAAACTTTGGGCTTGTCCACTTTATTTTCTTGCTTGGAATGCACCTTGCTTTTGTATTTTACCCTTTTCTTCCTCTCTGCTGGCTAGTGGAAATGTCGGTTTCGGTCTTTATTTCTCTGTCTGATTTTTACCTGGAGTTTTCTGTTGCCCAGCCTTCTCGATCGCATCGTACTCAATCGCAAGTTAAACTTCTTCACCCACACTCCTCAACCTTTCGAGTTAAATGTGCATGCGCTACTCCCGATTGGGTAGGGCTTCGATAAAGTGTTACAGGGTAAGAATTTTGATCATGTCACTTAAAGTGGTTCGATAGGCTTTCGCAACTATCCTGGATATGCCGTCTGACAGCTCTTGGCAGGACTCTGTCTTTCCAGGAATATTACTGTCTGTCCATCGGTACCAAATCGTTCTTCCAAAACTACTTTCAGCGAGACATAATCTCTTACCTGGTCACCTTGCAATGTGCCCAGCAATTTCTGAGCAGAGCCCTCTCAAAATAAACGCTAGGGACTTCACCATTTCATTTTGAGGCCATCCGTTTAATTCATTGCACATCCCGAAATGGACTAAATAGTCAGGGAGTGGTGTTTTTCCCTGATATTTATCAGGCAGAACTTTTTGTTTCCTGATTTTCTCTAAAGCGAAAGGTCTGGTCATACTATTTGCTTCCTGTGGACTTGTGAATTTTGGTTCCACGGTTCCACGGTTTCGGTTACGGCTGTGAAGTAAATTTTCTTAGTACTTCTCCGGGCATGACATTTACAGTTCGTATTCAGGCGCAACCTGATATGGTTTAAAGCACCTCGATTTTTGTAACGAGTACGAGATTGTTCTGATCATGCTTTTCTTCTTCAAGAACGGTTCTTGGATTTGCATATTCTTGCAGCTTTGATCTTTCACTAGGAGGTCGATACCCGAAACGTGAGACCTTTTTTCTGGAAATATTGGAGGCAAATCGGTACGAGGGACCTTTGGCGTACTACAGCGAGAGAAAACGGGATCACGAAACTTGATAGATGCTGAAACCTGGGACTTTTTGCACTCACTTTAGCATCAGAAAGATATTGTTCTTCCCAATAATCTTCCCCCCCTGTAACAGCTTCATACCCGTGTTCAAAACTCGTGTCTTTTCTTGGCTATGTGTACCCGATTCCTGGGGTTTGCACGGCTGTTCAACCGCGTAATCCCCCGCGTTTTTCTAAAAAAAGACATTGGTTGCTGAATGCAACCACTCGTCCAACTGGTCTGCCTGTTAAGGAGACTGAGGAAAAGAAAATCTTTTCTGACGGAGTAGGGCCGTGATACTCTTGACCACGGGGGATATTCAGTTTCTCAATGAACGCACATAGTCGGTTCACAGTTTCCTGCAATTCCCGAACACTTTCGTCCATGCTGTCGATATAATTATCCCTTTCATCCATCGCAGCTATTGTCCTATCTAGCATTTCTTCAAGCTATCGTCGAACTGTTTTTCTTTCCATCTCATTCCCCGCTCATGCTCTTTCTCTTTTCTCTCAAGCATACGCTCCCTTCTCTCGATTTCACGTTCTTTTTCTTCCAACTCATAGGCAGACTTCACTGAACTTTTAGAATCCCCATTTTCGCTCTTGATTTTTGATTTGGGCTCCCATTTAACCCCATCGTGCAAATCTTCGTAGATGTTAGGCCTCTTACAAGCCCCTAAAACTACTTCACTGTTCTCCCAATCTTGACCATCCGACTAGACCTCCTCGTTCATCTCCGGTTTTTGATCAAAGCTTTATCCATGCTTTATACTTTATCCAAGTACATGAAACTTTAATTTCTCGAGCTTGAAACAATTTATCTGTGTCAGAAAACACAATATGCCGAATAGGGATTCTATCTATCTAAAATTACAAATTTTCACCACGTGGATATTACTTTCTCAGTTCGAGGAAAGAAAAACAATTTGCCAGACCGAGAATTACTTGATGAAATTTTCTGGCGAACGGAAATTAGATCCCGATTGTTACCAAAATACTGGAAAGAATATGGTTAAAACGGATAATGGCAGCGCCAACGAATCTGGTCCCAATGTCTACTCTTCCGACAGTGTCGCTTCGGGCACTTTAAACTGGTGTAAGACCCAGAGTGACACCGTACCAGTCTTACACCATAGACAGGGTTGATACGCCCAGTTGTTGGCTCTATGCATCCAGAGCAGAGTAGATAAATTCACACTTTGTTTTGTATGCTGAAATATGAATCATTGAGGCTGTGCTGTCTCTTTTATAGCATAAGCTCATTATGCTTTCATTTATTCTTGTGGCCCATATGGCAATCACGTTATTGTGTTACGTTGTAGTATGTTCTTTCGATGTCAAACACACGGCGTGACCACTTATACGTTGTGTTTGCTGTTACGTCACCAGCGGCCTTCACAGCCCGTATTCTCACACACTATTGCACCCTGTACAACAACGATGGTAAGGTTCATATGTATGATAAGTATTCTAAACAATCTTTTTTATATTACACTGTTAGCTTTATTCCAGTTTGTGCCATTGATTGACAGCATTTTACGTTGATAACCACTTGCAAAAACATGTAATGTCTTAACCATATTTTCAAGAAATTTACAAAGTTGCCGTACCACTTTTTTCAAACCACAAAACACACTCCCTGGTGCATAGTTACAATATAGTTTTTGAAATGTGAAGATGGTGGACCGAAGAAAAGACCCACAACATTCCAGGCGAACAGACATACACTTCTCCTGTATCCCCTTTGACCTACTAATCTCGAGATATTCGTGCAAAAATTGTATGTACCTTCCACAACCTATACAGCGTCCAGACACACAAGAGTTGCGAAAGAATACGGCGACAAGGGGAGATTGGTGCCACGCGTTAGATACCAGGGATAGTTGGCACCATAGCTTCAAGTTGTCTACAAGGTCCAAGGACTGTTTGTTTAAAGCTGCCAGTGTTGCGGCCTGAAACATCTCCCTGAACGCTCACACGTGGTCTTTTTGTCAGTATTTTCAAGTATACTAACAGGTATTTGTAACTGAAACTATAACATCAGATCAAAACATATAAAACATTCAAAATGTTGTAGTAGTTTATATTCAATTATATTATTGCATATTACAATATATAGTAATTATATTATATAATTACATAATTATTTATTACTATATACTATGATATATTAGGAAAAACTTTGTATATCCTGTCAGTCCCTGAATTCTGCAGGAAAGTGTAAAGCAAAAGTGTAAAACAAATTGTAGAAAACAGAAATCCTTTCGGGTTGCTTCATCTAAGACAATTTTAAGCCGAAACAATTTTCATGTAGTGCGCGCGTTGCTTGCAGAAAATTCCTGAAATATTTTGAAAAGATACGATGAAATCCAAGTATCACCAGGCTTGAAAAAGCTGTCCTACGTGCATACGAATATTCAAAAACAGACGACAGATAAAGTAACTGTACCAAAAACAGCCCGACTATAGTTGGTCGGTATAAATACGTAATACAAATTACTTGCTGACCTGCAGCATCCGCGTCAGCTCTTGAGCCTTATGCAGTGATAATCGGAATGAACGTGCGACCGAACGGGCGTTTGACAATATAGTTCTCAGAAATTACTTTTTCTGTTGGTTGGACTCTGAGCCCCCATAGAAGCAGGCCAGCCACAGAAAATGTTACAGCTTAATCATATTAAATAATATGTGCAATCTAGGTGAAACCAGTTATGTTATGTGAAATACAAACCTACACTCATACCAATGTGCAAAAATATGCAAACTCTACATTGGGCACGCATACAGGGCAATGGCAAAAGGTTTGCAAAGCAAGCACTAATGTAACCCATGTGGTTGTCGTTCTCTAAACTATGAATGATGCTACATGCAATGAAAATTAACCATTGCTACCGTTTCTGCGAGTGTGTGGCCCTTTGAAGCATTTATTCGCCTGTGCTCTGGTGGTGTGCGTTTCGCTCTCCAAAATCTAGTGCTGTCAAGTAAGTTATCCTGGTGTTTGTCGGGTGCACACTCATGGACCTGCTCTTCACAACAGTTAGCCTTACATCCCTATTACAATAATTTAATGTCCACGGCTTATTCTTTGGGCTGGTATGTTTACGTTCCTAATGGAACTAATAGAAATAAGTGTCGGGTGTGACCACGTTGGTTGTTTCGTCAGGAAAGCTTCGTGGCTGAGACAAAATATATTCTTTTGATACAAACCAACAGTCAATCACAATTTGCATATTTGTATATATATATATATATATATATATATATATATATATATATTCTAGCTCTAAGTTTGACGGACATACAGGCTATTCCATGTGGGCACCAATGTAGCCAAGGTGCTTGTTACTCCCTGAATTAAAATGGAAGCCACATGGCATGCAGCTTAACCTGTTGTGGCAACAATTGCCACCCATTCTACCAGTTCTTAAGCCTTTCTAAAGCATATATTCACCTGCTGTACTCAGCAATGCTTTATGCAAATAAGAAGTATCCCACGTACAACTCCGTCTTTGGATCTGATTTTGCCTCCTTCCGTGAAAGAGGCCCTACAGTAATACCTCCATTCGGAGCGAGGGTTCTGTCTCACCTCGATCATGGTGATATTACCAGAGAGTCAATTGCAAAATGCAGAATACCAAAAGTACCACAGTGGAAACTCGCCAAACCTGTTGTATTAAAGAACCTTTCGGTCTATGCAAAGGAAAACTAGCCCTCGATCATGGTGATATTACCAGAGAGTCAATTACAAAATGCAGAATACCAAAAGTACCACAGTGGAAACTCACCAAACCTGTGGTATTAAAGAACCTTTCGGTCTATGCAAAGGAAAAACTAGCCCTCGATCATGGTGATATTACCAGAGAGTCAATTGCAAAATGCAGAATACCAAAAGTACCACAGTGGAAACTCACCAAACCTGTGGTGTTAAAGAACCTTTCGGTCTATGCAAAGGAAAAACTAGCCCCTTCCTATTGCGATTAAATTTTGCAGAGCTCAAGGAAGAATTTAGCTCAAGGAAGAATTTAAAGACTATCATTTTGTTTAAACGAAACGGCTCAAAGCTCGAAGATAATCGGCTGCCTCCGTTGTAACTGAAAGAAAAACACCTTGAAAAAAAGACTTCCAGATCGATCCTGCATCTCGCCATCCAAATAGGGAAGATCAGCCGACATAAAACGTTTATGTTATGCGTGGACTCGATGTCCATCCTGCAATCAAGTAAAAACCTACAAATCTCAAACCTGCTTTTCGTTGACCTTCTGGAAAGGGATGACAATGAAAGATGGAACAAACAATGAAACAACTAGCTGTATCAAACAAACCCCCGCCACTAAACAGTGTGCGAGATGAGATGGTGTACCAGAACCAGAATAGGACATACAAATATCACCCACAGCATCTTCACCAGAGTGCCTTGGGTGTCAAGAACGTTTCACTGTAAAACATATTCTGATAGACTGTATTGATTTCGACGAGATACGCTCAAGATATTTCAGAGCGGACTCGATGAAGCAGCTCTTCGACCAAACTAACCCAAGTAAAATCGTCTCGTTTTTAGCAGATATAATCTATCTGACAAGGAAAACATATTATTTACTTATAATGGCCGGTAATGATGAACTCGCTTGCACCTATGCGGCTCTTATTTTGACGGATGACGAAGTTGCAGTGACGAGCGAAAAATTAGCCACCATCCTGAAAGCTGCTAACGTGGATGTTAAGCTCTTCTGGCATCAACATCCGTGACTTGATCACTAACGTGGGCTGTGTCGCCGTGGGCGCCCCTGCTGCTGGTGCACCTGCCGGTGGTGCAGGCGCGCCTGCTGAAGAGAAGAAAGAGGAGAAAAAGAAAGAATCAGAAGAGGAATCGGATGACGACAGGGACTTCGGTCTTTTCGACTGAACAGCAGTGCCATTTGAGGCTTGTTATATTCATCCGAACTTGGACAGAGGACTTGATATGCAGTTTTTTGCAAATCGATTTCAAAATAAAATGAATTCAACGTTAAGGATTCGTCAATAAACGAGTTAAAAGTGAAAAAACCTGTATCATTATTTTTAAGACCTAGATATGGCAAGATTTTAGATTTTACTATCTATAAGATTTTAAACCTGCCTTACTACTAATAACGGTTTCTGACACAATATGACCCGCTGTGGGTAAGTCGTGTCGTTAAACAAATAATCTTACTAACTAACTAATTCACCTGGGCTGCTCTAGTGGCCGTTACGCGCTCCAACATCTCCCATTTTCAAGTGTGCAAGCCATGTGCTTATTGGCTCTCACAACTGAGTGCCTTTGTTCCCAACGGACGTAGTTAGTTCTTCTACAGCAGTTACACAGCATCATGATATTACAACCATTAAAACTTCCCGTATTTTATGTTTAATACAAATCCACACTTATAATAAATGTGCGCACATATGAAAGCCGAAGAAGTAAGCCTTTAAACGTTTTCTAACGCACATACCTATGTACATCAGCCAACCCCATTATATAGCACTAAACAAGCCGGCTATAGTCGGCTTAAGTCAAGGTATTTTGTATTTCTCTCGCTTAATTCTATTGCTGTGCTACCACCGGAGACTGCCAGTTCGTTGCATGAGAAATCGTTGTGGAAGCACCCGTGAAAGTCGTACCCACACCAGCAACCAGCGTAGATTTTAGGTGAAATACGTAGTTGGGGTGAATTCATTTAATAGACTGTACCGATTTCCAAGACGCCCGCTCATGTCATATCAGAGCTGACTCCTTGAACCAGCTCTTTGATGAAGTGGAATTGCAAATTTATACAATTTTTAAAATAAATCAACCCGTATCAGTATTTCTAATCGCTTTTCACTTTATGATTTTAGAATATGCACGGTTTTAGCTTACCTTGATTTTAACTTGTAGTCTTCTAGATACTGAATACTGACATGTTTTGACACAATGTAACCCGCTAAGGGTCGGTCGTGTCGTTAAACAATCATACAACTAACTAGCTAACTAATTAGCATAATGGAAGATGGAAATCCTACAAGTTATGATTTAAATCCACCGACGAAAGTCGACCCGGATATAAATAACCTAAAAAGCGCTTATGTAAGCATCAGAAAAGTCAACCGTGAAATACTTACGTGACCCATGACTGTTCCACTGCTTCAGTATCTGTAAATAAATATGTACTCTTATTTAAAAGTAAAAGATGTACAGGTACGTGTCATAGTCTATTTACACTCTTGCGAAATAACATGTGAAATTCGAACTTAGTTACATTTCTTCGGCAACATGAACATTAAGAGAAGACTCAAATAAACCTTTGATTGCAACAGTGTAACACGCGACAAACACATTACTATCTATATTTTTAACAGGGTAAAATATAGCTGTTTGTACACCATGTTCTCCATGCAGAGTTAGTTATGCAATTTTATCTTTTGTATAAGTACGATATCGTCCATAAATAAATAAATTCGGCAATGCTGTCTGTGTTTTACCTGTTGTCATACTCTTTGTAGAATGAAAATAGCCACCGGTAGGTAGCCCGTATTTGTTGGTGCACTCAGTAAGAAAAGTGGAAGTGTATATTGTGTTGTGTTAGACGTCGCATCCATCAAAGACATCTCGCCACCATAACGACGAATGAGAAGTCTTCTTTGGTACACAAAACGTAAGGTTCCACAACTTCCGAATTTTCCGTTTTCATGTTAAAATAAAAACATTTACATGGTGATTTTATAAGTTATTGCCAATCTGTAAAAGTTCCTGCGGTAATTCGAAGAACACTGGCACTAAAAACTCAAAGCACAGACCGTGAGTACAGTTCTATACACTGTTGTTCACTTTTAAGCATATATAAGAGGACTGTTAAATAAAATGTTGAAATCCAAATGTTGAGGTCCAAAAAGTTTAAAAGTTATTACAAACATGGCATAATAAAGATAGTACATGCTCATTCATTGAGCAAGAACCTGGTTACGTAGCTAGATTCGCCAAAAGGAAGACAAAAATAAACAAGTATTGTCAGTGAAACTCAGCCCCACCGCTGCAACACAAAGAATAACCCTGTCGCAGACGAATGGGTTGACGTGTCGACACGCAAAATACCTCTTGTGCACGTACAAATGGTGCAGTCGTTCCCTCTCCCCCCATGTGTGAGATACAGATTACACGAAACCATGTACCTCAAGTTGAAATGTGCAGAAAATTACCTAAGTTTGATGGCCTGTCACAGACGAAGGGCGGACGTATCGACACCAGAAATGCTTCTTACACATTTACAAATGGCGGGGAACAGCTTATCGTAGGCATAGCAGCTGTAGTCTTCCCCGTGATTACGCAAAGTCATGAACCTCAAGTGTCGACAGACAGACGGATGGACAAACGCGAATACTATACAAACTAAAGAAAACAACATCGATAAACAGACATCTGTTGTTGGTTTGTAGTGCACAAAATCATCTGGATGTTTTCCTTTGTAATCCTGAATTTATGCTAAACATCGGCTTTATCGTCGCCAGAAAATCTGAAAAGACAAAAACGAAGCTGATAAACAGTAAAAGCGCAAACACTACATTACACTTAAACAGCCAGTTGCTTTTAACGTTGAAGCGGAAAAGTCCTGCTCATACTTAATGGCGATTACTGTTTCGATACACAAATTGTTGTGTAACAAAAAAGTCAGACTAAATATTTACCTGGAATTTTTTATGCATCGATACATAGCGTTTCTGATTTGCAGGATACTGGGAAAAGAACCACGTCGTGCTCGAGGAGACAGTCCACTGCTTTGAAATAAGCCCTCTCTATGTTGTTAAAGGGCTCTTTGTACTTCACCTGGGCGATTATAAGCCTCATAACGAGCTTTTCAATTCTGCTTTCCATCGTTCCTTTTTCCAGAGAAAGTTGAAAAACTGAGACCTGCAAAACACATTAAAACAAGCAAAAGAAACTACAAGTGACAAAAACATATGTGGTGAATAAAACCTAAATGAGTTGTTTGGAGTAGACATACACTTGAAAAAAGGCACAAGTGGTGCTTCAAGACTTTCAATTTATAACATTTCTCACACCCGCCCTTCCAAGAGACCAGGGTTCTCATCATGAGGAATGTAACGCAGAATCTTGGTCGTTGTTCATTTTTCGAGCTGTAACTGTTCGATTGTACCTGTGCCAAACAATAAGTCTAGTTAATGCTGCGGCACAAGTTTTACAAAAAAAGTTAAAAGACTTTTTATACTGTAGTTTTGTATTATTTCAAAATCAAAATGGACAGTAGCTAGAAAATAAAGAATTTACTTACAGCGTACCCTCTGTACATAAGTCTTTCCTGAACACGTATATTTGAACATGCTAACTTGGACGTCTTTAAATTTACCGTCATCAAAATATGTGTGGTCGACAGTGAACTCTTCATCCTAGGATACTATGATACATGGGTAACAATGGGTAGGTGTTAGAAGTCTACTTAACTAACTTTTAACCGTTTCACCTGTAAACACCTATTTAAATTTTTTATTACTTGAAAATAATTGTAAAATTAACATATTTGTGCAGCACAACAATTGGATAAAGTTATTCTTTTATTATGTTTACAGGAAGTTTAAGTGAACTTACCGCGTCTTTTATGAAATCATTTCTCTGGATTCGGCTTTTCACACGCCGATCTGCTGGTTTAACTGTTTCTTTATGACTAGTGTCTTGCAGAAGAACAGCCTGCGTCGAATAGAGTATTTCAACCGGGCTTAGCATTCCTTTTGTTTCCTTTCTCTTTCTCTAAGTTTGCGCCATGTTTTTTTTTCAAATCGGCTGGATGGGAACGCAAAATCATCTTGCAAAATTTACAATGCGCTTTCGAGTCATCACCCGGGGCCACTTGCACATAAAAACTTGCACCCAATCCTTCATTCTGAGTTCTTTTGCACGTTCTGGATTGAAATTTTTACCATATTTTGCCCACTAATCCACTTGGCCATACAGTAAATATGTTTTGTCCCAGTATATGTTAGCGCTAACACCGAGATCAGTGTTGCCACATCATCCTTTTTTAAAAGGATTATCCTTTTTTTTTTTAAAAGCCCGATTTTATCCTTTTTTTATCGTTAAATACTTTTTTTTATACTTTTTTTTAATTTTCATCCTTTTTTTATACTTTTTTTCGCTTTTCATCCTTTTTTTTTTATTTTGATACTTTTTTCCGTTTCTTTTTTCGTTCAAAATATCATTTTTTCCTAATTAGTTATATGTTTTTTCTGCTATAATTTTTTCTCACCCTAGTCATAACCCAGGATTAGGCCATAATATTAACCGCGCTTACACTGTATGTGTATGTAATTTCCAACTTTTTTTCAGCGTCTATTTTTAAAAGCAATACATCTGTAGAGAAAGGGTATTTTTTCATGGAATTGAAACATATATTTTTTAAACGTATTCAATGTCTTATCACACTGTAAAATATCCAGTATTCTAAATGATGTTGAGTATTTTTTATTTCTTGAATGCTTTTCAATAACTTCATTCTGTAAGTTTAAGTTGCAGGTGCGTACGTACTTTATCGATGGTCCCTAGGGACATGCAACTCAAACTTACAGAATGTTACACGTAAGCTTGGGTATTCCTATCGGTTTGCGGGTGGCGTCCGTTAGTTAGTTAGTTAGTTGTTTATTTAGTAAACTTTGTTTCAAAATACATCTCCTACAATTTTGATCCGATGTCATTTATTTTTGGTGTGAGGCACCCCTAAAGGGTCGTGCATACGGCTTGTGCTTTTCTGGTCGATCCGGTGATTTTTGAATTTTTGGCGAATTTTTAAAGAAAAAAGTTTAAAATGTATCTCGTCCTACATTTTTGACCCGATGTCATTTGTTTTTGGTCTGAGGCACCCCTAATGGGTCGTGCATACGGCTTGTGCTTTTTTAGTCGATCGGATAATTTTTGTATTTGAATTTTTTAAGCAAAAATCTCGAAAATAATTCAAAATGCATCTACTCCTACAATTTTGAGTCACTGTCATTTATTTTTGGTGTGAGGCATCTCGAAGGGGTCGTGCATGCGGCATGTACTTTTCTAGTCGATCGGGTAATTTTTGAATGTTTGGCGAATTTTTGAAGAAAAAATTTTGAAATGTATCTCCTCCTACATTTTTGACCCGATATCATTTATTTTTGGTATGAGGCACCCCTAAGGGGTCATACATAAAGCTTGGGCTTTTTAAGTCGATCGGGTGATTTTTGAATTTTTAGCGAATTTTTGAAGAAAAAATGTTAAAATGTATCTCCTCCTACATTTTTGACCCGATGTCATTTATTTCCCGATATATGAGGCACCCCTAAAGGATCATACATACGGCTTGTGCTTTTTTAGTCGATCGGATGATTTTTGGGGAATTTTTTAAGAAGAAAAATTTAAAATGTATCTCTTCCTACACTTTTGATCCGATGTCATTTATTTTTGGTATGAGGCATACCGAAAGGGTCGTGCGTACGGCTTGTGCTTTTTTAGTCGATTGGACAATTTTTGTATTTTTAGGGAATTTTTGAAGAAAAACTTCAAAATGCATTTCCTCCAACAGTTTTTATCCGATTTCATTTATTTTTTGTATGAGACATCCTTAGGTGGAACGGGCATACGGTTTTTGCTATTTGACTCAATTTGACTCCTACAGCGCGTAAACACAAGGTAAATGAACTTGCGCAGTAGTCAGATTTAACAACCGGACATCGACGCAAGTTACATAAACATGCGCAGTAGTCCAAAATAAGCACTGCGCATTGATGCAAGTTCAATAGACATGCGCAATGGTCCGAAATGTGAACCGCGCATCGACGGAAGATAAATAAACATGCGAGCTGGCCCAAAATAAGCACCGCGCATCAACGCAAATTAAACAAACATGCGCAATGATCCGACATTCGAACTGCTCATCAACGCAAGTTGAATAAACATGCGCACTGGCCCGAAATTCGAACCGCGTATCAACGCAAATTATAATAATCATTCGCAGTGGTCCGAAATTCGAACTGCTCATCAACGCAAGTTAAATAAACATGCAAACTGGTCCGAAATGCGAACCGCGTATCAAGGCATTGGCTGAAATAAGAACCGTGCATGGACGGGAGTTAAATAAACATGCGCACTGGTCCGAAATAAGAACCGCACATCAACACAAGGTAAATAAAGATGCGCACTGATCCGAAATAAGAACCGCACATCGACAAAAGGTAAATAAACATGCGTGCTGGTCGGAATTGCGAACCACGCATCAACGCAAGTGAAATAAACATGTGCACTGTTCCATGATGAGAGCCGAGCATCAACGCAAATTGAATAAATATGCGCACTTGTCTAAATAAAAACTTCGCATCGAGGCAAGTTACATAAATATGCGCACTGATCCGAAATGCGAGCGTTGTTCGAAGGTATCTATGGCAGACTATCCAGTCTACCAGAGATACAAAAATGTTTCCCATTTTTCTGGGATCGTATTCCTCTCAAATTTTAAACGAATGTTCTCCAGGTAGGCCTCTCTTTAAAAAATTTTTTTGGCGATCCGCCAAAAATTGGCTCAATGGGGGGCATTTAACATTTTTCGGTTGCCAATTTTCAAAATGGTTCTTCTCCCACAATTTTGATCGGATTCCTTTCCAATTTTGAACATTTATTCTCTAGGTAGGCCAGTCTACCAGAGATACAAAAATTTGTTTCCCATTTTTCTGGGATCGTATTCCTCTCAAATTTTAAACGAATGTTCTCCAGGTAGGCCTCTCTTTAAAAAAAATTTTTTTTGGCGATCCGCTTAAAATTGGCTAAATGGGGGCATTTAAAAATATTTAGTACCAATTTTCAAAACTCTTTTTTTTTTGGCACAATTTGACCGGATCCCTTTATAAATTTGTAAAGTACAATCAGGTATGCAGACATTTTTTAATCGCTGTGAAAACGAGCATTATAAATTACAGGGTTCGCGTTGGCGGGGTTTTTGTCCACTTTTTGGACATTTTTTACGAAATGACTCACTTTTTCGGAACCCACCGAGTTTTTCTGGACCTAACTGAGTCACACTTTCCCTTTTTTGACTCACTTTCCTGAGAACCCAGCGCGAACCTTGTAAATTACAAAAAAAATGATACAATATGATTAACATTAATGTTTTCTCGATCTTCAGCAAAATATGAATTATCCTTTTTTTCATACTTTTTTTCTCAAATTTATCCTTTTTTATCCTTTTTTTATCCTTTTTTTTCTTGACGACTCCGTGGCAACACTGCGAGATGTTTGGCAGAAATGAAGACGCAAATATGCAATGTGTAAGATCAACAACAGCTTCAAGTTTACCGCCGTGTATGCACACTGACCCGATGGAAAAAAATGACACGGTTGTTTTAAACAACAGCAGTCTATGCGAGGCCCAGGGGACCTACTCACTTACCATCTGGTAACATGCAAGCCCACGCCTTTTGAAACGACCTCTAAACGCGGAGTGCTGATTTTGAAGTACTACCTTTTTAACCAATAATTTATTTTTGTCGGAAGCGCAGATTATTTAATGAAAAATACTCCCCTCCTGTTATAAGGAAATTGGCACTCTGTGCGGAAAGTGTCTGGCCTCAAAATTAGGATTTTTGGACACGCATGGTGTTACATAAGATACCAAGTGGTCCGCCTGGGATACGAGGCTCATGAAAGTGGACGAATTACCGGAAAACTTCTTTGTGATGGACGTTGCGCACTGAGAAAATGACTTTTGATTTTGCGGCGGACTGTTTATGCTGCACTGTCCGAGGCACAGGTTTCAATCCTGTTGCACAACGACCATTTTACAACCCTACCTATTATAATACATATTCAGTTAAAAACAATTACTTCACACGTTTCCTTTAAAGTCTATTGATATGTTTACTATACTCAAGCATGATTTCTAATGAATGGCTCCATTTATTACAAATAAGGTTAATGTACTTTGTTGCGAGAACCATATATGTGTCATCACTTACATCACTGATATTTGTTGACAAAACCATTGCAAATGCCACAGCTTATCCTCTGCCGCAATATGCTCTGGGGCAGCTTCAATTAATTCAGTTTTCTCTACTAGCACAACAAAAGTGTTCATAAATGAAAGCATTTGATTAATATTTGGGGACTTTCCGCCGTGTTAACGGCTACTCACACCACAGGGGTGCCCATTAACTTTTGCGGTACTACAAAAATTGCCCATTTTTATTCCCCATCGGTGCGATCCAACTAAACAGCTACAACATTTGTACAAAGCAAAAACCAATTTTAATGGGGAATAAAAATGGGCATTTTGTTCATACAAATGCCTTGCAGCTGCCGTTGGATCGACCCGATGCTTTGAAATAGATTTAGCCAGTGGTATGGCATTTCTTGGGTATCCCTTCGGTTAATATGACAATAAGTAAAGCTTCTATCAACAGTTCCTTGTTTCATTTCTGCCAGTTTCCCGACGCCAGTGTTCTCTTCCTATCGGTGTGCGTCTGCGCACCTACGGAGACACCTGTCCTTTTTTTACTGGACGATCGCATGCGGTCTATATGCTATGCATGGCTGTGTCTCTTCAAGACACCTAATACTGAATCCACACTATCATAGATATCATCTGAATTCGAAAAATCTCGAAATTTTACTGTTTTGCGCCATGTTACAACACATGCGCCCAGTGTGCTCCCAGTTGTGCCCTCCTTGGGCCCCTTCTCCCCGTGCCATCCTGTCGCCTTACTCATGCGCGTCCCCGCGGTGATATGAGCGCTCTTCGGTACTGGCGAGCGGCCCACTGTTATCCCCCTCCCACGTCAGCTGCATAGATGTCGGCTGCTGTACCACGTGGGAGGCACATGTAAAACTCGGTGTCGCGTTGCTGTTCCCCTGCGTTACCCACTTGTAACAATCTTAACTACAGTAAAAATATACAAGCTAAACAGCCCGAAAGTCTGCCCTATCATAGCCAGTTCGTTTAGGCGGCAGATTTTCACTCGTTGGGGCGGTTATGCGTGCTGCTCCCTTTTCCTTGCCTCTTCAGGGCCTTGTCTTTTGCTCCGCTGTTACTCTTGTAGCCCTTGCCTTTGACCCTACAACATAAGTGACCCCAACTTAATATTTCTCTTTCACCACAGTGTTACTTATTAATAATGGACTTCGCTGCTACGAATGGCATGTGGTACAACCTTGACACGGAATCCGGCGTGTAGTCTTGCAAGTAAAATCGAATGAAAGAGTTGAGAATTTTCTTGCGGGTAATCGCAGGCTACCCCAGGAGAGGAGTAACTAATTTGTGCACTACGTAAAGCTTTTATTTTTGGCTCTTTCCGGCTGTTTATCAACTCGTGTGAGCATACACTTTACATATCCAAGCACGTTTAATCGTTGCGAGTTTGCGCTAACAAGAATTTTATCCGACGAGTACAGTGGCGACTCGTTTGCGACACGGTGATAATCCGATCTGCTGATTAGAGAAACAGCTGTCCCGGAATCAATCTTGAAACTGATCTGTGTGCCGTCTGCTTTCAGATTAATATCCCAGGCTGGGTCCGTAACTGTATACACATTCGCCGTCCCAGAAAATCCTCATCGCGCGTTTCTTCGGTGCCGATCTCGCTGATCTTCTTTTTGTAACACTGTTTTTCCAGTGTCCTATGGTTCCGCAATTCCGCATGTCGATTCCCGTGCTGGGCAATTTAGCGGGCGTAAGAGTTTCCACCGCAGCGGTGACACTTCGATTGTTGCGGACATGGTTGAGCCTGTTTCTTCTGGAACTTTGATTGCTCGGTCTTTTTCCCGGTGTGGTCCTGGCCTTAAGATTTGCGGCGGCTATTTTTGTTTTTAACCACATCTAATCGGGCCTTGTCCATCCCTTGTAGGAGAGATTATTGCTTCTCGATCAAAGCTTTTGACCTTACTTTGTCGAGAGCGGATTTCAGAGTGAACTTGTCATCCAGTTGCAGCGTCTTGCTTAATTTGGTATCTCGTATACCGACGACGATTCGATCGCGCAAGAACTCGTCCTCCTTTCATATTCACAGTGTTTAGTCAGCGCATACAGGTCAGTAATAAAGCCGTTGATGCTTTCCCCTTCGCTCTGTATGCGGCGGTTGAATCAGGCGAGTTGGAAAATGTCGTTTTTCCGAACAATGACGAAAATCGTTCTTAGTTGCTACTTTGATCGGCGCTCAGGCCGAAACTTGAAATGACGTCTTCGGTTAGCGGGCCCATTGCGTAAATTAGGGTATTTACCTTAACCGCATTATCCTGGATCCCCACCACACAAAGGTAGCGGTCAAAACGTTTTATCCATTTATCTAAACCTTCCTGGCGTTTAAATTCAAATTTCTCCGGAGGCGATACTGTCGCTTGAACCATTGTTGAAGATTTAAGTATTTCTTTTTTTTTAGAATTTATGTAATTTGTTTAATGTTTAACTGCTGCCACCATGTTGTATTATCTATATTTGATGTATATTCGTCTAAAGGTAAGCCAAAATGATCGCTCACATAGGATGTATGGCCAAACATTGATATATGCGGCTTAGGGAAGTATTTATAAACATTATACAACACCTAGTCGGACAAAAAACTCCGCCACTAAACAGCGTGCGAGATGAACTGGTTTACCCACTTTCTTAGAGACGAACAACCGCCCGAGTGCCTTGGGTGTCAAGAACTTTTTACTGTAAAACATATTCTGATAGACTGTATTTATTTCGACAAGATACGCTTACGACATTTCAGAGCGGACTCTGAAATTAAGCAGCTCTTCGACAAAACTAACTCAAGTCATCTCGTTTTTAAGAGATGTAAACCGGTATCGTTACTTTTAAGATCTAGATATGGGAAGAGTTTAGGAGATTTTAGTATTTATTTACAAGATTTCAAATGTGTCTTACTCCTAATAACGGTTATGCACAATATGACCCGGTAAGGGTAGGCCGTGTCGTTAAACAAATCATCTAACTAACCATCGCTCGATGACGTGAGAGCAAATGGCAGCACAGCCATTTGTATCGGCCATAGGGAGTTTCTACATAGGTGAGTTCACTGAATTCATCATCTAGTCTGAGATTGTAACCCAGGTAGTTGTCGCTGTTTTAACTAAAATGAAAGTCATATGCAGTGCAACCTAGATTGTTATTCCCACCCATTCTACCACTTACTAACCCTTTCTAAAATAATATATATGTGGTTGTGCTACTTTAGTGGACGTTACCCTCTCCAAAACATCCATTTTCAAGTATATTCTAGATATCGACCCGATTCTTTTATATGTTCCTAAGATAGCTTCATTACACGTGAAATCCAAGAGTCAATGTACCCTCCGAGTCCTGAGTCAACATCATCAGGCCCTAAAGACAAAGACCCATAAATAAGTACCGTGGACATATATCTGTTGTTGCACACTGTTTTGTGTACAATCTCGAACATGTCGGGTAGAGAGTCTCGACTGCTCACCATCGTTTGCTCTTCTATGGGCCTAGAGGTAACTGTCCTGGGACAACCGAGACGTAATTTATATCTGTGGTGATTACCCAGTCTTTGTGTGGAAAAAGGATCCTCTGCACATGTGAAAAAGGTTGAGGGAGACATTTTGGAGCATAAAACTACATAGGTAACTGGCGTTTAAAAATCTAGCGTTATCAAATATGTAGGTCTGTTGTTTGTAAGCCCTCACAATCACGGGCCTTCTGTTCACAAGAGTTACGCCTCATATCCCTATTAAAATAATTTAAACTGTCCACGGCTTTTTGGTCCGGGGTAGGGGGTGGTATGGATGTCCTCCTAATGGGACTTCATAGAAATAAGTGTCTGGTATAACCAAGGTCGTTAAAACTTTATTTCGCAGATGATACGAAATGTATTCAGTTAAATACAAAACTATAGTCATACTCAATGTGACAGAAAAAGCAAGGTCTAATTTTGGTAGGCATAGAGGCTGGTGACAAAAGGCTTTCTTGTGCAATCACAAATGTGATCCAGATTGCCGCTGTCTAACCTGCATTGGAAGACACACACAAAGCAACCTGAACAGCCTTTGCAACATTTGGCACCCATTGTACCAGTTTGTGTCGCTTTGGAAAGAATGTTCGCCTGTGCTCCTGCAGTTTGCACTACCCTCACTACAATCTAGCATTTTAAGGTGTTCTCCAGGTGGTTGTCGGGCTTCACAATCAAGTACTGGATCTTGGCAAATACTTTCGTTCATGTTTCTCCAATATTTCCACATTTTCATACCTGCTTCTTGCCAAGGATGGCATTGCATTTGTTGAAATAATTTACGGCCCTTATTAAGGTTATTTGTTTTGCTAATAAACTTGTACTTCATAGCTGAGACCAAAATTTTATGTTAATAGAAATCCACACACCCAATCTAGACTTATAAGCCAGCTCTAAATGTGTGACACATAAAGGCTAGCAATAACAGGGTTTGTTATGCTGGCACCAATGCAAGGCTTGGTTTTTTGCTTGCTTGTTTTAATTTACGGTCCCGATCTGCAAGCAGGTGGTTGTTGCTCTCTAAACTGAAATGCATGCCAATGCAATCTAATCTAGAGACAGCCTTCCCAACAATTTGCCACCATTCTGCCAGTTTTTGTCTATTTTAAAGAAGTACAATCATCTGCGATTCTGCAATGGGCCACCCCTCTCCCAGATCTACCATTTTCAACGGCATGAACCAGGTGCTTGACGGACTTCATAACAAAGTTCGTGCCGTTCAGAGTAGTCGTTTTCATGTATCTACAACACTTTTACATCATCAGCCTATAAATGTCATTAAAACCGCCCACGGTTTCTTCTCAATGGTAGGGTGGTTTCCTATTTGAACTTTGTAAGAAATAAATGACGGATGAAATCTAGGTGCTTGTTTGCTCATGAAACCTTTACTTCATAGGTAAACCAATTGTGTTATCTCAAATACAAATCCACACTCATACCAATGTACACAAATATGCAAGCTCTAAATCTGGCACACGTGCCAGATAATGTCAAATCTTTGCAAAGCAGGCACCAATGTAACCCATGTATTTATCGTTCTCTAAACTATAACATGCAATGGGAACTCACCACTACTACTTTTTCTACGAGTATGCGGCCCTTTAGAAAGCATTTATTCGCCTGTGCTTCTGTGATATGTGTTTCCCTTTCCACAATCTACCGTTATCAAGGCATAAGTCTGGTGTTTGTTGATGTCAAAATCACGTACCTCGTTTTCTTGGGCGGGTTTGTTTCGACTCCTAATTGAACTTTCAAGAAATAAGTGTAGGATGTAACCGCGGTGGTGATTTCTTCAAGAAAGCTTCGTACTGAGACCAAATGTATTCTTTTGATACAAACCAACAGTCATACACAATTTGTATATATATTCAAGCTTAAGTTTTGCAAACATACAGGCTGGCGACAAAATGGTTTTCTATGTGGGCACCAATGTAGCCTAGGTATTTGTCGCCCTCTGAATTAAAATAGAAGCCACAGGCCATACAACCTAGCCTGCTAGAGCAACAATTGCTACTATTCTACCAGTTCATAACCCTTTCTAAAGCATATATCCGTCTGTGCTGCTCTGGTTGGCGTTATCCGCTTACACACACACAGAGCAGCTTTGTACACTGTTTGTTCACTTTTCAGCATATATGATAGAAAAGTTTTGAATAAACCTTGAAAATATTGAGGTCCAAATGTTGAGCTCCAAAAAATTAAAAACATGGCCTAATAAAGATAATATATACTCATTCTGTGAGCAATAAACTTGTTACATGCCTAGACTCGCGAAAAAAGACAAAAACAAACAAGTATTGTCAGTGAAACGGAGTCCCCCGCCGCAACACAAAGAATAACAATAAGTCTGTGACAGATGAACGGGTGGGCGTACCGATAAGCAAAATACTCCATGCACACCTACAAATGGTGGGGTACTTTTGTCATGAGAATAGTCCTCCACCCGTGTGTGAGATACAGATTATCATGTACCTCAAGTTGAAATGGACAGAAAATTGACTAGGTTTGATGGCCTGTCACGAACGAGCCGAGGTATCGAGGTGCAAAGTATTTATTGCACATTTACAAATGGCGGGGAACAGTTAAGCCTTAGCATGGGAGTTGTAGTCTCCCCGTGTTCAGATACAGATTATACAAAAATATGTGCGTCAAGTGTCGACAGACAGACGGAAGGATAAACGCGAAGATTATAGTCGCCCGCTTCGAGCTGTGTGGTGGCGGGAGACTAACAAAGATGTTAAACAGTGAGAAATCACTACACTGCACTACACTACACTATCCTACACTTAAATAGCCAATTGTTTTTAACTTTGAAATGGATAAGCCCTGCCCATGCTTGATTTGCAGGATGCTCGAAAAAAATACGCTGTATTCGAGGAGGCAGTTCACTACTTTGAAATCAGCGCTGTATGTATTCCTTGAGGACTCTGTGCACTTCAACTGGGCGATTATAAACCTCATTAACCTCAATATCAGTTTTCTGTTAAACGTTTATTTCTTGTAATATATTTACATATACTCAAAAAACCCGTTGCGATCCCTCTTTCTATGTCCGCACCACGATTAGCTCTTACCTAAAAATGGAACAGTGTCAGATCCAGATACTGCATCTTATGGAATGCCGTTTTAACATTTAATGCTTATTTTTGATATCAAAATATAATTAAAGATATCAAAAGATCAATGTAGATCTCAATAATTTACATTTTGCTATCATTAATTGAATTGTCCCGGGCATGATGTTAAACTGCCTAGCACGGGTCCGCCCCTTTAAATATTAAAGGAGCCCTACCTTGTCTGACCGTTCCCACGTTGATCGCATAAAAGCGTGGCAATCTGTTGTGCGTTTATTCAAGATGGACTTCAGTAGCAGGGGTCTTCTTCGTTGAATGTTCTCCTGCCCCCCAAAACGCACTTTACCGTGGATTGCAGCCCTAACGGGAGGGAGACCGGTGATCTGGCTGTTGAGGATACCAGGCTCCAGGCAATACAGTGCCTGGTGGCCAATACGCGGCTTTGGCTCGACTCTTCAACCCAAGAAGGGCGGTCGTGTTGGCCCGTCACGATCATTAACGGCTGGTCGTTCAGGTTAACCAAACTGCGGCTAATGGGCTAATCAAACGGTGTTGGATGGGGCATACCGCCGCGCCTAGTCGAGTATATCAGGTGACCTAGCCCCATGCGGAATTCCCGCTGCCAAAAGGTCGGTCGAAGTAAGGCCGGGGGGGCCGGCAGACCTGACGAAAAATTATTAATGCAATATGGAAAAGAATTATAACACGAAAATGCCGCAAAAACGGCCTTATATACAAATCGAATCGTCTCCGATGACTTTTCCGGAGTTTATCATTGTGTCTGGAATAAACGGCCCGTTGAAACTCTCGCCTTTCGCGATCGAGAAACAGCTTACGGCCATCGTTGGTTCAAAGTACACAGTAAAACGAATGCGATCTGGGGACGTACTGGTTCGGGTAGCAACAGCTAAACAGAGCAATAGCCCCTGCAATGCTAACCAATTTGTCGGTCACACAGTAAAATGCGCACCACACAAAAGCCTTAACGTATCGAAGGGCGTAGTGGCAAAACTGATATACTGTTCAGAGGAAGAAATGGTGGAGGGACTAGCAGACTAAGGTGTTGTTTCAGCCAGAGCTATGGGGAAAAGAGGTGCCTATATGCTCACCTTTCAAAGGTCGTCGCTGCCACGAAAAATAAAAGTTGGTCGCCTGAGTCTGGAAGTGAAACCATACATCCCAAACCCGCTGCGGTGCTACAACTGCCAGCGATATGGGCACAGCAGCAGTACTTGTAAACAACAACCCACCTGTTCAAGATGCGGTGAAAAAGGCCACCGGACAAGCGACTGTAAATCCCAAGTGGAAAAATGTGCTAACTGCCAAGGTGCCCATGCGGCCTGCTCAAGAAACTGCCCAAAGTGGATACAGGAAAGAAAAGTCGAACACGTAAAAGCAGAAAGGGGTGTCACGTTCACGGTGGCTCGCCAAATCGTAGAGGGAGAAGACTTGCGAAATTACGCTACTGCCGTCAATCCAAGCCGCAGAACAGTCACCATCAAAACCGACAAATCTAACAATTTCAACACAAACAACAAGCTAGCCTAAAACCCCATCGCCGAGCACGAGGACATACACAAGCAACAAGCTCGCCTAAAACCCCATCGCCGAGCACGAGGACCTACACAAGCCCCTCCTCACCGCTAGATAACGGCATGAGGAAAAGGCTCAAAGACAAGGTTGACAAGGTTAAAAAAGGATACAACATGCATTGAAAGATGCAAAATATGGACATTATATGGAAACAGACGACGCGGTTGTCGCTTGCTCACCGCCACAGCCTCTGTCGAAGAAAGCCTCAACCGATGGCAGAGATCACCACTGCAGCCAAAACCAACACGTGCTCGCCAGGCAAGGGAGAAGTACCAGAGCGATCCAAATTTCCCGCTAAATTTTGAGTTTACGGGAAGCCTATACTCGGTACTTGAGGATGCGGACGAAGGGGGTAACCCAACCAAGACTCCCGAGAAGAAAACATCCACTCCCCCGAAAAAAGTAACAGAGACCGAACAAGGAAAAGTGGCAACAAAAACACTCCTGAGACCACCTATAGTGACAATACAAAGGCCTCGGGCTTATAGCAAGTAAAATGGCAACAGTTTACTGCTACATAAGAGGTTTTTGGATGAACCAGATCGATCTTTTGACCTTGAGTCAACAGTACAACCCATGCACATTTTGCCTCCAAGAAACATATGGCACCGACTCACACCCCCCAAATTTAACAGGTTATAAAGCCTACAACAAAAATTCAAATAATGTTCACGCCTCGGGTGCAGTATCCACTTTAATCCGTAATGACATTGTCCAAAGTGAGCTCATATTAAATACCAATCTACAAGCAACTACGGTTCGTGTTACGATCAAGAAAACATTTTATGTTTGTAACATATACCTCCCACCACCATCCAAATCTAAACCAGACGAGCTCGACGATTTGATTAACCAAATACCAAAACCCATCCTATTCGTAGGTGATATTAATGCACACAGCCCTCTATGGGGTAATACAAACACCGATCACAAAGGAAAGCTAATTGAAAACTTTTTAAATTTCAACAATCTCTCACTTCACTATGATAAAACCCCAACACTCCTACACCCTGGCACTGGTTCAAAAACCTCTATCGACCTTGCAATGGCATCTAGTAATTTTTTTTAGATTTTGAATGGGAAGTCTTGGACGACACTTATGGCAGCGACCACTTCCCCATTTTATTAAAACCACTAGATCCACAACAACAGAAAGGAATACCAAAGTGGAAATTCCACAAAGCAGATTGGTCACTGCTCCAGGAACTCTGCAAAAAGGCCATTAAAATCAACCAGTTTACACACGACGACGACCCGATTTTATTCTTTACGGCTCTAATCCAGGCAATCATGGAAAAAAACCATACCTAAAACTTCCGGAAGTCATAAAAAACATCAAAAACCTTGGTTTAACGACGATTGCAAAAAAGCAATAGCTCTGCGCCAATTTTACATCAGCCCGAACAATAGTACCAAACTTGAATACAAAAGGCTACGTGCCGAAGCACTTAGAACCATTAAAGTAAGCAAAAAGCTAACCTGGACGGAATATATCTCCAAATTGAACAAAACCAATTCAACCAAAAAAGTATGGGGGATAATTCGAAAACTATCTGGTAAAAACATCTCAAAACCCATAAACCACCTCACTACAAACAACCAAACTGTCACAAATCCCGATGAAATAGCAAATGCCTTTGGCAGAAACTTTCAGTTCAACTCTTCATCTGAAAATTACTTGCTTGTGTTCCGTCAAATAAAAGAAATTAAAGAACAAATACCAATGGACTTCACCTCCACAGTACAATTGCACCTTTACCCTGTCGGAGTTGGAAGACGCCATACAAAACTCACATGACTCAGCTGCCGGACCAGACGACCTGCACTACCAGGTTCTAAAATACCTGCCTGAGGAAAGCCTTGAAGTCCTCCTAGAATTACTCAACCAGGTTTGGACTATAGGAAACTTTTCTGAAATATAGAAAGAAGCCACCATCGTACCGATTCCAAAACCCAATAAGGATTCTACTTATCCCAAAATTATCGCCCAATATCTCTGACAAGCTCTTTGTGCAAAACACTAGAGCGAATGATACCTGCAAGACTAATTTGGTATTTAGAGAAAAATCATCTGCTTACCGGCATTCAAGGTGATTTCAGAAAAAAGAAAGAAGTACCATGGATCACCTGGTTAGACTCGAATCATTTATATAAGAAGGTTTTATCAATAACGAACATGTCGTCACTGTTTTCTTCGATTTAGAAAAAGCCTACGACACGGCTTGGAAACACGGGGTCATGCAAGACCTCTACAACATTTGCGTACGAGGTCATCTCCCAGAATCCATTGAATCGTTTTTAAATGATAGACGGTTAAAATCCGTCTCGGTTCCATTTCCTCGGACTATTTTGAGCAGGAAGAGGGCTATCCTCAAGGCTGTATTCTATCAATTCTAATTCTCTTTTTTCTAATCAAAATCAATAGTATCAAAGGCGCAGCTAAACAGGGAATAGACAGCTCACTTTTTGTAGACGATTTTGCTATGTCTGCCAGGGGTAAGAATATGAATCTCATCGAGCGTCCAGCAAAATATAAACTCTCTTAAAAAATGGGCTGACCAAAATGGTTTCAAATTTTCGCAAACCAAAACAGTTTGCATGCAGTTTTGCAACAAGCGAAAGCCACACGACGATCCTATTTTATACTTATCACACACTCAGGTACCTGTAGTAAAGGAAAACAAATTCCTTGGTCTAATTCTGGACTCGAAACTAGATTTTATTCCCCACATAAAAGACGTGAAGAGGAAATGTCAAAAGGCACTCAACCTGCTACGAGGCGTCTCAGCCCAAGACTGGGGAGCAGATACCAGCACTAAATTAAAACTATAGATCATTAATAAGATCTAGAATAGATTATGGTAGCATCGTCTACGGATCGGCAAGGCCCTCGTACTTAAAGATGTTGAACCCAATACAAAACCAAGGCCTTCGCCTCTGCCTTAACGCTTTCAGAACGTCACCTGCGGAAAGCCTCCAGGTTGAATCAAATAAACATCCATTAGATATCCAACGAATCAAACTCTCAATGCATTATGCAGTTAAACTATACGCAAATAAAGAAAACCCCACCCATAAGGCAGTGTTCGAAAAAGACCATTCAGATATCCTGAACACACGCCATAGGGTTATCGTACCCTTGGCACTAGAATCCGTAACCACCTTAATAATGCTGGAATCGAAGTCGAGCAAATTGCAAACTTAAAAGTTTCGAAATACCCAACATGGAAAATGCTAAGACCAACCATAAACAAAGCTCTGGCAAACTTTTCCAAAGACGCAATAAATGCTGAAGAGTTCAAAGTTAGGTTTGCTGAGATAAAGGAAACCTACCTTCACCATCATTTCATATACACGGACGGATCTAAACTCGATAACAAAGTTGCTGCCTCAATAGTTACAAAATCAAATACCCTGAAAACAAGATTACCAAACGGCTCCCCCATCTCTTCCGCGGAGGTTGGGGCACTCCAACTAGCTATGGAAATTGTCAAGATAAGTAGATACAAAAAATTTGTTATCTGTGTCGCTTCCTTATCGGTCTTACAATCACTAGAAAATCTGCAAGTGTCGAACACAATGATTTTAGACCTAATAGAACGTTTCGAAGGGGCAATCAAACAAGGCAAATCCCTAGTGTTTTGCTGGGTGCCAAGCCACGTGGGCATAGCGGGTAATGAAGCTGCGGACCAGGCAGCAAAAGAGGCGTTAAACTACAACATATACGACCTTCTCATACCATATTCCGACTTTAAATCCCATATTTAAAGTTATGTAAAAAACAAAACCTTTGGCAACAAAAGTGGAACGAACAAAGAAATAAACTTTTTCAAAACCAACCAGCAGTTGGACAAAAGCACCTAGCTGTTGGCAATATTCGCGACACAACGGTTATGCATAGAGTTCGAATCGGGCATGCTTACATCGCCCACGGATATCTTTTGAGAAGCGAAGCGCCTCCAGAATGTATTGGCTGTCAAGAACGTTTGACTGTAAAACATATTCTATTAAATTGCGTAGATTCTCAGAACATTCGTTCACGCTACTACAGTGTGAACTCCATGAAAGACCTTTTTACAAAGGTAGCACCAAGCAAAATTATTTCTTTTCTGAAAGAAATGCACTTGTACAACAAGTTTAAAATTGAATTTAATTGGTTTTAGATGTATACACTACTTGTTTTGTCTATTTTAATTGATTTTAGTTTTAACTGAGTCTTCCTATAGCAACAGAACTGACACAATATGACCCTAACCAAACATTTATTTTTGAGATCAAAAAATCAAATTTACAAACTTAAAAAATCTTAAGGGAGACACACAGTTACATAAAATTTAACGAATCGTCAATTACATTTTGGAGATGAAAACTTGAATTATTGAGATCAATAACAACAACACACTTTTTGATCTCAAGACTTGCTTCTTTTTTGTACAGTAAAAATTTGAAGAAATCTGAAATAAATTCTTGATATCAATAAAAGGAAAATGAATTATTGAGCTCAAAATTGATGTTTTGCTCTCAAATATTTCATTTTTGCTATCAAGAATGGAATTTTTGATCTCAAAAATCAATTTTAGATATCATTAAATCATTGTTGATATCAATAAATATTTCTTTATATCTCTAAATATTTTTTGATATCAAAAATTATTTTTTGAGATCAAGAATACATTTCGATATATAAAAATACAATTACAGATGGCAAAAATTAATTCTTGATCTCAAAATACTTATATTTTTAGATAAAAAATTAATTCTTGATATCAAGAAATCAATTTTTGAGATCAAAAATTAATTCTTGATATCAGTAATTCTCTAATAAATGTGAAAATGGCATTCCATAGCATCCCTCTCGATTTTAGACACATACTTAAATCCTGAAATTCCAAATTCCAGAGATAACAAGCTGATTTGACTTTCAGCAGAAAAACTCCACGTGACGTAACCCAATATAGTTAACAAAAAATTTTAGAAACTGCTGTATGTGCATTAATCCTTAATCACGATTTTACATCTGTGATAGGGACACTATCGGGTACATGACGTTCTCTAGCTGGCCTACAAGGAGTCTGAGTATCTGTTCCTGATTGTAAGACAGTACCATTTTCGCTGGCCAAATACAGTTTTACAAAAGAACTATTTCGTCTCTACACTTGGCCATTTTTTCTCGATATTAACCTCTGAGCCTGTTTTAGATTTCACAACCACAGGATGAAGGTCATAGTTTGGTTAGACTTTTCCGTCTTTGTTGTTTCTTAGTAAAACTTGATCCCCCACTTTTATGCCACTTTCACTTGCATTTCGCTTGCTAACTGCATAATCTTTGCTCGATAACCGTGTCTGCCAATCACGGTCACGAACATTTTCGTCCAAAATGTTTTTATCGGGTCTTAGCTGTGGCAACTTCGTTTTAATTTCCCTACCAAACATCAAAAATGCTGGAGTAGCTCCTGTAGTCGTATGAGGTGTAGACCTGTAAGCCAAAAGGAACCTACACATTTCATTTTTCCAGCTCTTTCTCTGTACTTCAGCAATTTCCATTGTTTTTAAAGGTGTTCCATTTTGCCTCTCAACCTCGCCGTTGGCCTGAGGCCGCAAAGGTGGTGAGGTGCGATGGACTACGCCATTTATACTCTTCAAACACACCTGACACAAAATACTTGGCGTTGTCTGTTCTCCAACTGAACGGAAACCCAAATCGGGCAAACGTCGGCTCGAGTGCATTTATTATTGTGTCAGTTGTAATACTCCTTAATGTAACAACCTCGACTGTAGTAGTCTACCACTACCAATAAATGTGACCCGATGGCAAAGGATCTAATAAATCACAGGCTAAGTCTTGCCTTGGACTCGTTAGTGGTTAAACGCTTTTCATTGGTTCGGCTGGGCTATAGGGACCAACTACTTGGCATGCATGACAAGTTTTTCGCACCTGTTCTGCGTCCAAGTCAATACATGGCCACCAAACCTTTGTGGGTAATAAACTCTTCATCCTCACAATTCCAGGGTGACCTTCATGTGCAAAGTCTAAAACTTGCTGTCTTAATTTCATAGGAATTATAATGCGACTGTTCCTCAACATCAACTTACCTGGGACACATAATTCCTCTTTAACCCTCATGTAACTGTACTTCACTTTGCTCGGTAAGCTGATTCGCCCCATTTACCTGTGCGGATACATTCCCGCACTCCACGTCAAATTCTTTTGACATCTCTGGGTGACAGAGCTACTGGTATACTCTCTTGAACCAATACCCTCCCAAAATCATATTGATACCCTGATTTGTCTACACACCTTTTAATGCAAGCCTCGACAGAGCATTCGATGTGTTTCCCTTACCTGGAACCAGCCTCGGTGGCCTAGTGGTTAGAGTGTCCGCCTCGAGACGTGGAAGATCGTGGGTTCAAACCCCGCTCGGGTCATACCTAAGACTTTAAAATTGGGGCTCCTCCTTGCTACCCTGTGAGGCACTCCACATGTAAGGGTTAGAAGGAGGGCTGGAATGCCCCATTTCAGCAAAATGTGGCAGGGGGATCCCGATATGACCATAGAAGTTGAAAGGGATCTAAAGAACAATACAATACAATCCCTTACCTGGCCTGTAGACAACCTGAAAGTTGAAACCTTATAACCTCCAAACCCATCTCTCGATTCTTGCCGATGCTTTTTTACTTCGCCCCTGTAAATTCGCTCGTGTGGCTTATGGTCGGTTTTCAACTCAAATTCACCTCCAAACACATGCAATGAAAATCTCTCGCATGCTCAAACTAGAGCGAGCATTTCCTTTCAGTTTCACTCTCATGCTTGTTATTTGCACCTAAATATAAATCTATTTACATCTTATTCTAGAGTTCAGAATAGATTGACCATCACAGCACGTCAACTCCAGCATTTGATAGCAGTTTTCTATATGTTAATTAATTTTAAGAATATGCAAAACGGAAATATCTTTGTTATTTGTGTAAATAACCTGCGCGTAAGTTACGTGTATAAATAAACCATACACAGTGCAATGAACTGCATACGTTAGAATATATTAATTTTCTTTGTTTGGCGAAATGATTATTCAGTTAAAAACATTTTGCTCATCATCCCTATACACGCGCTGTCTATAATTTTAACAATTGAATATCTTTTCCAAGTAATAATTTACGCCGTTTTACCGTTTCATAAGAGTCCACTGTGCTAAATTGTACCGAAAAGTTAAACTGTATGGTTAAATAATAACTTGTTCAGAGAATATGCTTAAGAAATTTAAAAGATAAATAGGATTGCTTCTATTAAAAAGTTATGCCCTTTTTGAAGTTGTCATAAAACCATCGTTTAAGTGCAAATCGGGTTGCATTTAGTAAAATAGATTCCATGAGATCTTCTAGATTCACCACTCAAAAAATGTGAACAATGTCCAGTATCGTGGAAACTAACTTTAAACAGGATGCTCAGGTTGAAAACCAGGAAACCGCTCATTACCACCTTAAATATTATAAAGGGTTCCGAAATAAACGTTTTAGTGAGAATGCATTTCTTTAAATCCTCCCGATTTGACCAATATAACAAACTGTGTGGACCACACAACTGTCACCACAGTAGCCCATTGCTGAAAATATTCCAACGATTACAAGCTTCAATGTGGAACTGGCTTTCCTATGAGCATTGTAATATACTTTGGGTATAATATGCACCTTCTTTGCGCTGTTCCTCTGTATAGTTATCATGGTGTCGCCCTTTGCTCATATGCAGCCGTCTGTGTGATCAATTGCTCTGTGATCCAGCTTCTTCTTGAAAGGTGTTTAGTCTAGAATAAACATTTTTTGAATTCAACATTAACAAGTACAATATCAAATCTACAATATCAAATCTTTTAAGAAACAATATCATTCTATGGCCAATAAACATTATTTAAGTGTTTTATCAGCCAGGCACTTAAATGTTATATGTGAATAACCAAACGAAGAAAAAAATTCACTTGCCTTCTGTCTTCTAATTTTCAATGCAGTTCCGCGATGGAAACTGGTGATATTTCTGATGTCTCTGGTTTCTGAAATTGTTAAGTAATTATTACTATACATATGAATTATTGTTTAGCGTAATGTACCAAATGAAAGTTTTTTTACAAATGATTCATTTTCACATTGTTTCCCTTTGACTGTTGTTAACAAATGTGATATTCCTTACCAACACTTCATTGCAATAAATTAAAACAGAGAACGAAAATATCTTGCCTTTGTGGTCGAAATCTCTGATGTAACGAAGTAATGCTGATCTAAGTTTGAAAATGTTTATGGTAATCTTCATCATTTTTTGGCAAAGAGTCATATACATTCCAAGCTTTTTCTTCTTTGCAAATGGCAATTAAAATCCAATGTTGTCGAATACTATCATGGAACAGAAAAGAGCATCATCAGTATTGTGTACACGGCACAGCTCACAGTATCCCTTTGTGTGAGATGTATGTTTGACTAATTTAAGGGTGTACACCTGTCCTTCTTCAGGTCCTGAAACAATGTAACTATGTCTTCTTTTATTTTATGGTAATATTAATCACTTTTTGGCAAAGAGTCATATACATTCCAAGCTTTGTCTTCTTTACGAATGACAATTAAAATCCAGTGTTGTCGAATACTATCATGGAATAGAAAATACTTTCATCAATATTGTGTACACGGCACAGCTCACAGTATCCCTTTGTGTGAGACGCATGTTCGACTAATTTAAGGGTGTACACTTGTACTTCTTCAGGTCTTGAATCAATGTACTACGCCTGTCTTCAATGTTTTGAAAGTTTGCCTGATTTTTTGGCCTTTTTCGCAGCATTTGTCTGTGTATTCCTAGCTCTTTCGATGCTTTGTGCAAGTCAGAATTAAAGTCATTTTTCAGGCGCTTCAAAACGCTTCGAGCTTCTCTTTGTAAGTTGTTCTTTTGTCAGCCATGATGTTTCAAAGCAAGTACAGTAGCGAAAATCGCACCCTATTTAAAGGCATTTTGTGACACGAAAGTTGGCGGTGGAGTAAAAAAACAAGCAAAAACCTGGCTACATCGGGAGTATCTTCTATTCCGGAGTACAGGCGAGTTGTATTGTGCTGACAAAAAGGGGAGGATAAGGGGTTGTTTGTGTACTCAAGGGAATTGAGCGTAGCAGTAGCGGAAGTAAATATTCAGTTGCACTGAAGATGCTTAGGGGGGTTTTAATTTGGAAACGATTTTTTTTACTGTGGGCACTTTCCAAATAGAAGCTCTGTGGCTTCTATGTAGGTGGGGGGCTTCTTTTCGGAAACTCCCGGCATGATTTGCGAGACAAAGCAGATGGGATTCCGTTACTTTCAGATTATTTCCGTGAACAGTATTTGGCAGCTGTAACACAATACTATCATAAGCGTCGGTATTCTTGCATTCATCATCACTGATGTCAAGTTGAAAGTTCAGCTTTTCAAATTCTGTTGTTATGGTACTTTTTATTGCGTCATAATTTGGTGAAACATTCTCATTTTCTGGACGACTCCGCAGTCCCTAGACACCACACATAGAGGATTGTATTTCCTTGCAGTTAAATTCGAAGCTGACTTCTTGTTCATCGGTCTCGGAGGAGTCAAGTATGAAAAACATATCATCGTTTTAAGGATTGCAATGTAATGTTCACTAGAACCTAGCTTCGGTATCAACGGCAACACTCCGGACAGAGCAAAATGCGTTGTTATGAGTTCTTTCAACTTTGCCTTTTGAAAACAGATGCCCGCATATTAACCAGTTGGTAATTTTTCAGTCTTGCACCTTCATCAAGCACGTCAAAGCTGAATTCATCATGAATCCCCCTCATTTGCTGAATGTCCTCTTGTAAGGATAACCCTTGTTCATAAGTATGCCTTAGCCAAAGATAATCTGCCACTTCGTATAAAAAACTAGACCAAAATTCGCACAGCGAATTAGCCCCACTTGGAATGATAACTTTAAACAGAAGGTAGATGATATTGCAGTTTGTTAACAATTTTCACATGTCTGAATGTAGAATATCCTCCTAAATGCTACTAACTATACCGGTAAGGTCAAGGCCAAAAATTTGCTCTGTCTCTTACCGTTTTCGAGATAAAGGCCAACTTCCGGTTTGGGGCTCGAAAGTGACATGAAGGTCAAGGACACCGGAAGTTATACCTTACGTATCGTCGTATAGGGGGTAGAGGTCGAAAATGTGGTCAGAATTGCTCTATCTCTTACCGTTTTCGAGATAAATCATTGTTTTTCTTAAAAAGCGTTTTTCGCGATTTCAAGGTCAAGGTCAAGGTCAAAAACTTTTACCGGCTACTTCAGATCACATCGCCCTTTATATATGTGCCAAGTTTGGCTTTTCTAGCTTCAATGGCCTTGCTGTAGATGTCTGAAAACCGATTGACCTTTTTCACGATTTGACCTTGACCAGTAAGGTCAAGGTCAAAAATTTTTATCAGGTGCACCACTTCAGATGACCCTCCATACATGTGAAAAGTTTTGTTGGTCTAGCTTCAGCGGTCTCGGAGGAGATGTCTGGAAACCGATTCGGCGGAAAAAGAAAAAAAGGGAGAAAAAAATAGGTGAAGAATTCAAGGCAATCCTTCCCCATTTGGTATTTTCAATACCAAGTGGGAATAAAATCATACGCACACCAAAAATGTTTATCATATAGTAGAATAAATCACTTAATCACAGGATGCAGCCACACACACATATATAATATATATATATATATATATATATATATATATATATATATATATATATATATATATATATATATATATATATATATGTGTGTGTGTGTGTGTGTGTGTGTGTGCATCCTGTGATTAATATATATATATATATATATACATGTATATATATATATATATATATATATATATATATGTAGAGAGAGAGAGAGAGAGAGAGAGAGAGAGAGGGAGAGGGAGAGGGAGAGAGAGAGAGATCCAAACTTGGACGATGTAGAATTGATACTGTACATCAAATAGCGCATAGGAAAAGCAAGACTACTCCAAAAAATGCAGCAGAAACACACGAAAAAAAACACACACACACAGGATATGTAAAACTTGAAGGACGATAAGGGAAAAGAAATCTAACACACCAACCTCCCACACCCCCTCTTAACAACCACCATCACCATCCAATATTTGTTGCATTTGGGCAATTAATGTCGACGAAATGTACCAAAAGCCGCCATAAATAATGTCACACTGAGATAAAGAGAGGAAAGGTATTTTTGATTTCCCTCAATGCTTGGGATCTTAAACGATATGATAACATTGTGGAACTTCATAATCACGTTAGCGAGAGAGAGAGAGAGAGAGAGAGAGAGAGAGAGAGAGAGATTTCCGAGTCAGTAGAGCATAGAAAAGGACTTACCTACGATGACAGCAATATGATATATATATAATCGTCTCTGAATTATAGAGAAGTGCGATAATAAAATCATACGCCCATCCCCCGCCAACTTCCGGTTTGGGGCTCGAAAGTGACATGGAGGTCAAAAACACCGGAAGTTATACCTTACGTATCGTCGTATAGGGGGTAGAGGTCGAAAATGAGGTCAAAATTGCTCTATCTCTTACCGTTTCCCAGATAAAGGCCAAATTCCGGTTTGGGGTTCGAACGTGAACTGGAGGTCAAGGACACCGGAAGTTATTCCTTAAGTATCGTCGTATAGGGGGTGGAGGTCGAAAATGTGGTCAGAATTGCTCTATCTCTTTCCGTTTTCGAGATAACTCATTGTTTTTCTTAAATAACGTTTTTTCGCCATTTCAAGGTCATGGTCAAGGTCAAGGTCAAAAATTTTTATCGGTTGCTTTAGATCGCATCGCTCTTTATATATGTGCCAAGTTTGGCTTTTCTAGCTTCAACGGCCTTGCAGTAATTGTCTTAAAACCGTTTGACCTTTTTCGCGATTTGACCTTGACTAGTAAAGTCAAGGTCAAAAATTTTTATTAGGTGCACCACTTTCGATGACCCTCCATATATGTGCCAAGTTTGGTTGGTCTAGCTTCAGTGGTCTCGGACGTTTTCAAGATAACTCATTGTTTTTCTTAAATAACATTTTTCGCGATTTCAAGGTCATGGTCAGGGTCAAGGTCAAAAATTTTATTGGTTGCTTTAGATCACATCGCCCTTTATATATATGCCAAGTTTGACTTTTCTAGCTTCAACGGCCTTGCAGTAATTGTCAGAAAACCGTTTGACCTTTTTCGCGATTTGACCTTGACCAGTAAGGTCAAGGTCAAAAATTTTTATCAGGTGCACCACTTCAGATGACCCTCCATACATGTGCCAAGTTTGGTTGGTCTAGCTTCAGCGGTCTCGGAGGAGATGTCTGGAAACCGATTCGGCGGAAGAAGAAAAAAAATTTAAAAAAAGCGAGAAAAAAAAGGAAAAATAGGTGAAGAATTCGAGGCAATCCATCCCCATTTGGCATTTTCAATGCCAAGTGGGAATAAAGTCGAACTCTTCTGACTGGACGGCATTGTTTAATATGCATACACCGCAAAGGGGTTAAACACCTAGGCTTTGTAAAAAGATATTGTTTCTGCGCGAATACTTTGAAAACAAGTTAAAGTCAAGTTCTGATAATTCTGGGTATTTGTCAATGGCGTTTTGTACATATTCTAAATTTTTCACGAAGTTTAACTTTAAGTTATTGCCAAGAGTTTGGTACTTAACGACTTCCTTTTCAGCAATCTCAACTATTCCACTTTCTTCCATTCCACGTGGACGTAGTATATGACTGTTTCTTTTCATATTGGTAACCGCTTTTTTCACACGGATATCACTTAACCATATATACCGATATCTACTATTGATATGAACTTCATCCGTAAACTGTTCGCGTTGCACATTATCATTTTTCGCACAGCTTTTATCTTCCTCACATCAAAAACCAGAAGCAATAAAGTCCTGTCTGTCGGCAAGTGCCCGTGGAGGAGTGGCCTCCGGCCATGTCTTTGTTTCCAAGGTGTATCGTGTCTTGTGCAATTGACAAAATTCCTTTGTCATTACCCCAGGGCTGCTTACCAAATCGTTTACCTAGCCCCACTTGTTTGGCATTAATGTCTTCATTGTGGTCGTCAAACATTATTGTGACGTTTTTACAGACTTTAGGAGTCGTAATATCTCTTCTTAAGTTTTTGTGTTATTTTCATGAAACTTATCGAACCGACATAGTTTGACATCTGACGATTCAATGTCAATTTCGAGTTGCCTAGATTGTTGTTTTTTGGCCAATTGCACATTTTCTTTCGTTGCCTCTACTACTGTTCCATTATATGGACGAAAAATGTTTGGCTTTCTTTTTTCCATATGCCTTGCTAAAACATGTGCAAAATCAATGACAGTTATTTTTGGCACTGACTTCACAGATAAAAGCATGTCGCCGTAATCTCTTGCACCTTCCGTTCTCAGCACGTTCTTCAAACAGTATACAACTCCATGCTGACACAAGCCAATCACATAACCACCTAAACAAAAAACAACAATGTGTACATAAAATGTTGTAAAATGTGCAGTGTCGACTAAACGCTTCTTCGAAACAGTACCAAAACAAATCTAAAAACAACACGATGCTTGACGATTCAGGACTCACCTAACCGTGTCAGTTTTAGATTCCTTGCATCTTGGTTGCACATTTTGGACATTTTAGAATGTTTCTCACAATTTCTAATCACAGATTATTTTTATAACTTATGAAACAATAATTAACTAACCACTTGCCCCTGGAATTTTTCTGAAGATTTTGCTGTGTAAAGTCTTATTTTGTAGTAGCTGTCCGTTTATTTGTACTATAATTTCTTTCTTTTACATCTCATGAAAGTCAACATTGGCCTTTCTTGCCATATTTTGTACTTCAGCTTTATGAAATTAACATCTCACATATCAACGTATCACATGCCAAGAGTGTCTAAATGCACATGAAAATATTTGCCGACCATTTAAAGCTATCATTTACAATTCTTTTAAAAATCTACAAATTTACTTAGACTGGAATTGCATAACAATTCTGTCAATCGATCCGCATCAACATCCTCAAGGTCTTCATAATTCTGGGTTGGTAGTCGAATTTTTTCCATTGGGTGTTTTAGACTGCACTACTGCGGGTTTTATCACCAATCCATGGCGACAAAAGGCGTTCGATGGACCTTATAGAGTTTTGGAGTACCTTCAGCGTAAATGAAATGTAGTTAAATATAAATATTATACATTAGACTTATAAAACTTTAAAAGCGAATGATAATAAAAGTTTTCATATACTACATCCTTGCCTTTTTTCATGAGCACAACCACAACCACCGAAATTAAGTTCTGCTCATATGACTATAATTTTGAACAAAAGATATTACCACCTCTAATTAATCCACTCGCCATCAGCTCCGTAGATAATTGGGTCCAAAGCTGATCAATATCTACTGTCGAATCTTCATAGGAATAAGTGTCGGTTTAAGGGTCTACACTTGGCACTAACATAGATAGATAATTATGTCATACGTACTTTAAAATGTTAATTTTTTATTTAGTCGATGATGGCTAAAGCGCTGCTTCAAGTATTTGATCTAAGATAGATTTGTTATGAAGGAATATATATTACTTTGGTACTCAAATGCAGTTTTGCTACACAAATCGAAGCACAATATATTCGGCTAAAACCGCAAATGCCATATTTTCTTTCGCTGAGTGCCTCAAACAGCATGTATTCATTGATATAAATTTGATCACTAGAAAATTATACATCAGAGCTGTGTTCTGGTAGACTAAATATCAGTCTCCTAATAGCAATGTTGTTCTGAAAAACAAACAACTCAGTTCTGCTATTAATTTTCAAAATGTAGATTTACTAAACAAATATATAATATCGCGAACAGATAAACCAATTTTAAACTAGTGTTATGAATAACAGGCGTGTTTAATGTCGGTCTGTTAGTTTTATTTTCTTTTAAATACCTTAAGGCCGCTGCGTAACAGCACACATATATCAAGTGATAGTAGTTGCACGTCATCATAATTTATGACGCCGTGGTTGAACTCAAATTTTAGATGTCAATAAGTTTTTCTTAAGATAGATCCTGTATGATGTGACGTAATTACGCAAATGCCGTGTGGGGTGAGGTCTGACTGGCATCGGTGGCAGTTTGCATCTATTGGATAGTGTTCTTCTCGTGGGTCTATTGTTAATGTGCTCTTAACTTTATATTGTACGTTTCTTTTTCCGAATAGATGTACTGTGCCACTTGACACAAGGCGGAACCCTTTGGAGGATATAATAGGCGTCCATTTTTTTTAAAAAAGTAGTTTCTCCATCACTGTCATTTCCAGCTTCTTTCTTTGTAGTATAATCCAATCTTTACTTAAAAGATGCCGTAACACGACACATTTGTGTGCGCATAAAGAGTACTTGCAGCATTTGCTAAACAGATTTATATGATGAGCACTCATAAGTGATAATGACTCTATTAAAGAGTGTATGTGTATAGGTACTATTCAAATAAACACGTGACCTGCATGTTTTGCCATCATATTTGCTGTGTTACACAGATCGTCTTCGCACTGAAGTTGCATGCTTTGGCCCCAGTTCTTATTTTTAACATGCAATGGTATTGATTACCATGAGTTACTTTGGAAACCATATAAACGCCGTCAACAGTATCAACACAAGTAAAACTATATTTGTTTCTTGTATTTTTGTGTTGCTCGGCCATTTGTCTATTAAGTGAACATGCCAAATTTTCTTTGTCACAAACTTAGTAATTAATTTTGGCCTTTTTTACATTTCTTACAATTTTCTTGGAGCTCTGATTTTCATCTTCACTGACGTTGGGAAATTCTTCACCAAAAGCTACCATTTCTGTATCGCTAGGACAACGGTCTTTGTTGAAGCATGTCTTTTGTTTTCGTGGCGACAATTCTTCCTCGGAAATCTCACTAAAGTACTTAACGACAGAATCTGACCCTGTTTTGAGATTCTTATCAGGAGGTGGCATTGTTTTGGTCGCAGTATATTCAAAACTGTATGGTATCGTAGAATCTGATCCAGTTCCAGTGCAATCATTATCGGATTGCTTGTGAAATTGGGGCTAAAACATGAAAGCATTAATGACAAACAATAATATTTATGTGTTTTTCTCAAAATTAAAGATATTTCATGTACTGTCTCTATGTTTCTATGAAAATTTCCAAATCAATAATTCTTGCAAACTAGATTTGAAGTAAGCGATTTAAAAATACTCTTACTGAGTTAATGTGTCGCAGTAATGCTGTCTTCTTAATGTGCACTGAAGCACACTTCTGGCAATGATAAAGACAACGACGTCTTTTTCTTTTGTTGAAATCTCCCGATTTACACGCCAAAATATCTTCCGTGCATCTTAAAACTTTGCCATCTGAACACGCAAGATTACAAGGTGAAGGCCTTTACAATGAAAAGCAAATAGTAATAAAGGGTATGCTTGAAAGCGATACTCCATCCTTCCAGTGTGAGTTGTTTATATGGCTCCTGGTTTTACTCTTCTTAGCAGGAAAAAAGATATCTTGAATACAAAATAGAAAATGGTAGTTATTTCCACCACAAAGACAGGCAAAATTTGAACACATGGAAAGAGGTATAGCTGCTCTACTTGATCATATGGAGTTAATGCCCCGAAACCAAAACAAAAGCACCTCAATATCTATCTATCTATCTATGCAAATTATGATAATACTTTCTCATAGTTTTGCATGCAGTTGTAATGAATCGGAACAGCCATGTCGCTAAGACGAATTTTCACTTTAAGCTTAGTGGTATTTTCTAGGTTGTAAAATTCATGGCAAGCCTTTAAATCTCTTGCTCCAGTACCTCCCAGTATATGTGTTCAACACATTGAGATGAAATAAATGACTTAATTGTGTATCAATGAATTTTTACTATATTTTTACAACAATCAGATAAGCTTTCAGAGTAATGAAGTAAAAAAAATAATTTGTAAATGATAAAAAGCTAATGTCACATTTGTTATTAACTGGTAAAAAATAATTGCATGTAATATCTAAAATGAAAACGGCTTCATATAAATGTGTCTTGTGTACCTTAATTCCGACGAGAGGATAAAGGTCTGAACTTTGCCAACCTCGGTAACTCTTCGCTTCTGCATTGCACATTTCCGATTTTCTGCTATCTTTTTTACTTGTTTGGAATGAGACTGTTTGGGAAATAACAGCCACTTAATGCATTTTACCGGTTCGTTATAGCATTCAACAATTGTAATAAAAGTAATTGCAAATAATCACAGTAATAAGAAAAGGCGATTTGATACCTCGTTGTAATTTAACTTTAAAACAAATTTTCAATATTTCATTTTAATGTTAACAAAAGACTTGTTTGCACTTTCGTACGACGAAGGCTGTGTTTTACGTGCAACAACCTGGACGTCCTTGACGTTGATCGCAACTGATCTATAAGAAAATTGAAAGAATTATTTTGTCCGAATTTAATGTTATTCACAAGTAAAAGCCTCGTTTTGTCATTCCTATATTAGAGTAAAACAAGTACAAGAAAAATAACGGGTGGAGAACTGAGGGAACAACATAAACAATCTTATTTAAGTTATATACCCTGTTGTGGATATCTGCCATCAAATGAGTCTAAAGCGAGAAAAATGCACCCACACCTAATCGACAGCAATTTTGGTAATAGAAACGCCAATACTCTGTACGATGACAAAATATTTAGAGTCTATTAGTAAAAGTTCCATTAGTAAAGCTTCCATAGTGCCTATCGTTAAGATAAGACTATTGTTAAACACTTACAGTTCAATTACGATGAGTTCTTTTAAATATATGCCACACTATTGAGTAATTCAGATAGAAAAGGAAGTGAGAAAAAATATATTATCAAATATGTGAAACCTTCATAAGCGCAGCTGCCTCTATCTTCTGTGCCGTTTGCTGAAAGAATATCAGCTTTGTAATTGCTCACAATAAGTTTCTTGGCAGAGTGGACAAACTGCAGTGTGAATAAACATAACTAAGTAGTTTCCAATATTTGTAGTTCGTCCACTTCAAATGTAACAATTACTTTTCAAATACATAGTTCATAACCTTTCGATAAACTGTGTTACTTATATCTCTTCCATTCGGTAAGTTCGTTATAACAGCCAAAAATATTTACGTAAATTACATCATCATTGCCGAAAGCAAATATATTGCCTGAAGAGAGATTATTGATTAAAGATGCCCCGTCTTGATACAGATTGAATGTCCCCATGTAATCAGTAACATGACTGACTATTCTGAATATAGACTGACAGCAAAGATCTGATAAGGGAAAATATACCAGAGGGGGGGGGAGATAGCCTAGTGTGGCTTACCCCGGGGAGGGGGAAGCTGTACATGAGGCAACATATTCTGTTACACCTTCATATACCCACAAACCAATGAGCGCCTTCAAAAATATTGCAGAAAGTAAGGCCCTGCAGAGGAGATTTTCACAAGGTTTAGGTATCGAAGGCGGTTTTGTGTCACAGGGTTTTGTGTCCGATACAGAAAAACTCTGAAAATTCCCTTAAGCGAGGGAGTTGGTTGAACAGTCGGCGGTGTTTTGATCAATTTGAAGTCAAAGCGCAAAAATACCTAAACTGAAAAACAAATGTACGCATGCCTTTAACAGGTAACCAGAAGGCTTGAAAAAGCGTATTCACTGGGGCCAAAACGGCCAATTTTGACGAGTATTTTGTGAAAGTATACTCAAGAAGTCGAAAAAGTGCTTCTTGTATCCAGAGTGTATTGAATATGTATGGCAATGATGGTAAAAATTAAGTTAAGCGTACTGAATAATTGGAGCCTACACGCTTCTAAACGCAATGAAGTTGTGCGACGAAATGATGCTGGGAAAGCACTTTCCCCCCAAAAAGTAATATAGGCTCAGCTGATTGTCTTTGATCTTGCGGCGGCAACATCACTTGCATGAGAAAATGCCGTGCACCGCAGCACCGCAGCTTGCGGGGGACCAAAGAGGCAGTGCTTTTACAATTAGCGATGGGGGGGGGCGGAGGCGGGGAGTTCATATGAAACATTTTTCGGGTCCTCAGTGCCACCGGGTCCTCAGTGCCACTTCGGGACCTCAGTACCTCTAGATTGTTTACCGGGATGGTAATCAGTGGTACTGAAGTTCCGAGCTGACGACAACCCTTGGATTTCTTGATCTAACATTGACGTCACCCAGAATGCATACCTCGCGCTATTCTCTGTGATCACAAATAGTCATTTCCAAGTCAGTAAAGACGTTGTGGTTGCCGTAAAAAGACCCCCCAGGAAGGATATATATATACACCTACCAAAAGCGTAGACATACCGAAGACATCCTCATTAATCTTCAGACAGAGAAATTTCTGTTTTGGCAATAACTTTTGCTTTGTCCTTGAAACAACTTTGAACCAAGAACGCTATTCGACCACTTTTACTTTTGCTGCTTTTAAACGATCGAGTCTCTGTTATGGACAAGTAATGAATACTTGGAGAGGTTAATAACATCGAAGTTGTCAAGTTTGGTTTCGGTTAAACAAATTAAATCCTAATTGTTATGTTACTGGTTTTCAATAGAAAATAAGACAATTTATATTTAATATTTACTGATGTTAGACTATTTCAAGATGGCTGACAAGTGATCTTAGGCATCCAGATTCCACGTGATTTGGTTCATAACTATGGGCCGGTATTCATGGGGATTACACCACATCCCCCCACCAGGGTTTAAATTTAAAATTATTTTTAAATTTAATCATTACTTATTTAACTTTCAAGCGAGTTTTGAGATAACAATGTCCTCATTCAAAATCAGATCCTGATGCTTTCAAATAACTGTATCCTCGCCCACAATCAGATTCTGTTGCTTTTAAGAGGGCTCACATACAAATATTAAGAAATACTTGAATAATTCAGTACTATCTCAACTACAGAATAAAATAGGAAAAAAATGGCCATTCATCATGAAAATAAGAGCATTTAAATACGCGTTATTCGGACAGTTAAATATCTATTAAAAACAGTGTCTTTTCATAAGAATAGAAATAAATGTTAAATATTTTCAATCATTCAGACACGATTTTATTTTCAGTTTTAAATCACGCTGGTTCAATCTCAGGTGTATTTAATTTTTCAGGGGGTCGCAGAATTCTCCCCGATCTTGTGACGGGTTTATCCTGTTCACCCATTGTCTGTGTTTTGACCGTTTTCAGGGATTTTGATGATACAACGCCTGTTTCTTCTGATATTGTTCCCTGGATTACGGAACAAAAGATTTTTTCGCCACCAAAGCAACAACGGCCTTCTAGAAAAACAAAAGAAACTAAAACTCCAGTCTTTGTGAGTCTTTACCAAGCACATCTCCTGAGCTGTCAGGGAAGAGAGACGGGTCTTGTACTCCAAGCCCCCAATCCTCTCAGCTGGGCCACGAAACAAAGGCAAGACTCAAACAAAGAGCTCAACTTGCCAAACAGAGGTTGCGCACAAACCTTACGGAGGAAATGAGTGGGAATAGATACTCCCCTCTTATGGATGCTGGCGATGGGAGACCTGCAGGCAGAACCTCCCCTAAGCCACCCCGCTCAAATGAAAAGCCTCCAAAAGTAACGATTAACAGAAATCGAGCTCTTAGCAAGTAACGATGACAATAATTCATTGGAATATCAGAGGTTTTTGGACCAACTACCATGAATTGTTAACACTTATGCACTTAAATGATCCGGCAGTATTTTGTCTTCAGGAAACATTCAGCAAAAACGACAATCCACCAAAACTTAGAGGATATACGTCATACAACAAACCCTCATCGGATGACAGAGCGACGGGTGGAATCGCTATGTTTGTTCGAAGTGATCTCTTACAAAGCGAAATTAAACTAAATACGCCTTTCCAGACCCAGGCGATTCGTATCACGCTTTGCAAAACTTTCACAATTTGTAATATTTATTTGCCACCACATTTGAGACCTCAACTAGAAGAGTTGAATGACCTAATAAATCAGTTACCTAAGCCAGTCCTATTCGTGGGCGACTTTAATGCTCACAGTACATTGTGGGGCAATAGTTACGTAGATTTGAAGGGAAAATTGGTAGAAAATCTCCTTAACCATCATAATTTAACCATTTTCAACGACAAGTCATACACATATCTTCACCCTGGTACTGGTTCAAAAACCTCTATTGACCTTTCTATAGCATCTGATAATTTATATCTTGATTTTAATTGGAAAGTGTTGGGTGATCTCCACGGCAGTGACCACTTTCCTATTTTATTGTCTGAGTCTAAAGCATACCACGAAAAAAGATCCCCAAAATGGAAGTTTCAGAAAGCAGACTGGTCAGAATTCCAAGAATTTTGTCATCAGAGTATCAAAAGGAAACATTTTACTGATGATGAAGACGAACATATCTCATTATTTACCTTTCTTCTCCACGGAGTGTGTGAAAAATCTATCCCAAGGACATCAGGATCCCGCAAGAAACCACTCAAACCGTGGTTTAATGACACTTGTAAAGAATCCATAGCGCTTCGTAAACAAGCTCTCAAAAATTTTTCAGACTACCCAGACATTACAAGAAAAATAGAATATCAAAGGGCCAAGGCAGTTGCGCGTAAAACAGTCAAAAAAAAGCAAACAAAAGTCCTGGCATGAATATGTTTCTCAACTCAACACAAATAATTCTCTAAAAAAGACCTGGGACATGGTTAGAAAAATATCTGGCAAGAACACTTTTAGCACAGTAAGCCATCTAGAAGCTAACAATAATATGATCACCGACCCAAAGGACATTTTAGATACCCTAGGCGAAACATTTGAACATAACTCTTCTTCCGGAAATTATAGCCACGAGTTTAGACGCTATAAAGAAACAGAAGAAACTAATCCTCTTAACTTCTATTCTGACAACAGCGAAGCGTATAATGAGCACTTTTCTCTTAATGAATTGAGAAAGGCCATAGATAGTTCCCATGATTCAGCAGCAGGACCAGATGACATACATTATCAGATGCTTAGACATTTGCCAGTCCATACCCTAAAGATCCTTTTAGAATTGTTAAATCATACCTGGAATTCCGACACTTTTCCAGAAATATGGAAGGAAGCCAAAATAATACCAATACCAAAGCCAAACAGAGATCCACGAAATCCTCAGAATTACAGACCAATTTCCTTGACAAGTGCCCTGTGCAAAACATTTGAGCGAATGGTAGCTGAAAGATTAAAATGGTACCTGGAAAGAAACAACTTGCTTGCCAACATACAGAGTGGCTTTAGGAAACAAAGGAGCACTCTGGACCATCTTGTAAGACTAGAATCCTTTGTGAAAGAAGCTTTCAATAACAAGGAACATGTTGTTACCGTTTTCTTCGACTTGGAAAAAGCTTATGACACAGCATGGAAACACGGAGTACTAAAGGATCTTTTTGATTTCGGCCTCCGAGGCCGTCTGCCCCAGTTCATAAAAGGATTCCTGGACGACCGTCGATTCAGGGTTCGCCTTGGTACAATATTCTCAGAATACTTTGAACAAGAGGAAGGCTTCCCCCAAGGATGCATCCTTTCAATTCTACTTTTCCTGATAAAAATCAACAATATAAAAGATACACTGAGACAGGGGATAGATAGCTCACTCTTCGTGGATGATTTTGCCATGTCGTGTAGAGGCAAAAGTATGAATTTGATACAGCGTCGTCTTCAGCAGAGTATTTATTCTCTCCAAGTTTGGGCGAATAAGAATGGTTTTAAATTCTCACAAACCAAAACGGTTTGTATACACTTTTGTAAAAAACGAAAACAGCACGACGATCCAGTTTTACACATCTCTAACGTGCAAATCCCTGTTGTCAAGGAAAACAAATTTTTAGGTTTAATTTTTGATAACCAACTTAGTTTTATCCCACATATCAAACACCTCCGAAGAAAGTGTCAGAAGGCCTTAAATTTACTGAGAGTCATCTCCTCCCACGATTGGGGAGCAGATCGTGATACTAAACTCATGTTGTATAGAGCTGTAATTAGATCGCGACTGGACTATGGCAGTATAGTTTATGGCTCAACTAGACCATCATATCTCAAGATGCTAGAACCGATACAGAATCAAGGCTTAAGAATATGTTTAAATGCCTTTAGAACATCCCCAGCCGACAGTTTACACGTTGAGGCAAATGAACAACCTCTCAATATACGGCGGTTAAAACTTGCCATGCAGTATTGTATAAAACTTTACGCCAATAGAAATAACCCTACTCATCAGATTGTTTTCGGATCACATTATGCGGATAGAGGTACCAATGCTAGCCCCCCCTTTGGAACTAGGATTATACCACACCTGCAAGAAGCAGGTATAATCGTTGAATCTGTTGCAAATTACAAAATACCTAACCAACCCCCTTGGAAGTTAACGAAACCTGTGGTCTTGAAGACTCTTTCTGAGTCCACAAAAGAACGAACTAACCCGTGTGTATTTCAGTCAAAATTTGCAGAATTAAAGGATACTTATAATGACTACCATTTCATATATACCGATGGTTCCAAACTTGAGGACAAGGCTGCAGCAGCTATTGTCACAGAAAATAATACATTCAGAACCAGGCTCCCTGATGGGTCTTCTATTTTCTCTGCAGAAGTTAGAGCCCTGCAGCTAGCTATGCAAATTGTCAAGATTAGCCGCTACAAAAATTCATATTGTGTGTGGACTCAATGTCAGTGCTTGAGTCACTAGAAAACTTACAGGTATCCAACCCAATAATTTTGGACTTGATAGAAAAACACGACGAAGTGGTAAAAGCTGGCAAAGAGATAATATTTTGTTGGGTACCGAGCCACGTTGGAATCCCGGGCAACGAGGCAGCCGACAAAGGCGCCAAAGAAGCGCTAAACCAAGACTGCTCAGATTTCCTTATACCGTCATCAGATTTTAAGTGCCATATTTCTAGATATGTCAAAAATCTATGGCAACAATATTGGGATGAACAAACCAACAATAAGCTATACCAAATTAACCCTGTGGTAGGGCGCAAATTGCCCTCCCTAAATGGCCTTCGCGACGATATGGTAATTCACAGATTAAGAATAGGACATTCTTACACTACTCACAAACACCTCTTAAGAGGTGAACCACAACCCGAATGTATAAGTTGTCAGGAACGGTATACAGTGAAACACATCTTGATAGATTGTATAGACTTCAATCACATTCGCCCCCGTTATTATAGAGTTGATTCCATGAGAGAGCTCTTTGAGAAGGTAAATTCCAACAAGGTCCTAGAATTTTTAAAAGAGATTAATATGTATTCCTAGGTGTAGACTACCATTAAGTCTATTTTTAGTATATTTTTTAGTATATTTAAGATTTTATTTTATAATCATTTTTAATCAATAAAGTATAAATTCGACAAAGTTACCAGGAATGACACAATATGACCTGCAACAGGTTGGCGGTGTCGTTAAACCAATCAAATAACTAACTAACTAACTAACTCTGATATTGTTTTCCGGTGTTTTCAGCAGGAATGACCTTGGTGAATTTTCCGCTGGTTGTTTAACTCTCCCGTCTGTTTTTAGTCCTTGATAAAGATGTTATCTCCAGGCTTCAGTGTTGGCAATTCGCGCGCTCTGTGTCTATAATCGTGATACATTTTCATATTTTATTCGTACTTGTTTTCTGCCTCTCTCATTGTTGGGGTTTCAGCCATTGGTTTTAAGGTGTGGGTTGCTACTGGAAGAGTTGTATGTAGCCGTCTACCCATTGAGAGTTCTGCTGGGCTGTAACCGTTATGAAGTGAACTTAACAGCGCGAGATAGGGGTCGTTGTTCTTCTTGAGTAAAGTTTTAAATGTTTTCACTCTGATTCCGCGGCACCGTTAGACTGGCTAAACTTTGATGAACTTGTAATATGTACAAAACCGTACTCAGCACTGAATTTATCCATTTCATGGTTAGCAATCTGAGGTCCATTATCGGTAATTAGCACTTCAATTATGCCATGTCTAGTCATGATGGACTTCAGATGTGTAATTACTGTTGTTGCCTTTGTATCGGTATCAAGTTTTGCGACTTCAATGAACCGTGAATAATAATCTACGACCACTAAAAAAGAGTGACCGTTGAAACCACACAGGTCAGCACCAACTTTCTGCCATGGTCGGTCTGGCAGGGGTGTAGGGTTGAGTGGTTCAGCTTGGTCTGGTTTACTGCGTGCGCATGTGGGGCAATTAGCACACAGCTGATTGAGTTGTTTTGATAATCCAGGCCACCACACTGACTGAATTGCACGATTTCGGCACTTTACTATTCCCAAGTGCCCTTTGTGAATAGCATCCAAAATGTCGAGACGTAGGCAGGTCGGTATAACGATGCGATTATTTTTCATGAGTAATCCGTTGTATACTGAAATCTCATCAGCAAATTGATAATACGGTGTCAATGCTCATGGAATGTTTGCTTTGTCTGGCCATCCTTCGCGTGTGTATTCCATTATGCGAATGCAAATTTCGTCGTCACGTTGTACCTCTTTAATCTGCTCTAGCTTTTTATCTGTGCAGAGTAAGTACCCAGGATGGCATAAGCGTAATCTTCCGAATCGTTTTGTAGTGGAGAAGATTGCTCATCTGGGATGGCGGCACGGCTTAAACAGTCACTTGTGTACATTTCCCGCCCTGGTACGTGTCGAATGTTGTATTTGTTATGCATCAGTGATAGACGGAATCTGACTTTCCTGGTGGTAAAGTATCCAGAAACTTCTCGCCTAGCAACGTAACAAGTGGTTTTTGATCTGTCACGATTTTGAAATTGTCCATACCAAGAATAAATTGGTCGAACTTTGCACATGCCAACGTTATCGCGCCAGCTTCTTTTTCTATTATACTGTAACGCTGTTCTGCCGGAGATAATGCCGTGGAGGCAAAATACACTGGCCGATATTCTTGATCCGGCGATGGTCGTTGCAGCAGGACCGCACCGTATGCCATCTTAGAGCTGTCAGAGCATATCTTGGTATCAAACGTTGGGTCATAATTAGCCAAAACCCTTGGGGACGTGATTTCTTCTTTGACTTTGAGAAAAGCAGATTCTTGATGTGGGCCCCAAACCCAAGCAATTTTCCTGCTTAGCAGTGCGCGGAGGGGTTGTGATAGCGCAGCTAGTTAACTGGAGAACTTTCCCAGCTGATTAACCATTCCCATGAACCTCCGTAGTTCTGTAATACAGGTAGGCGATGGCATTTGGTTGATGGCACTCACCTTTCTGCGGTCTGGACTGACTCCCTCTTTGCTAATCTTATGTCCCACAAATGTTATTGAAGTTTTCATGAACTCACATTTGTCAGGGTTGAGCGTCACTCCGGCGTCTTCTAAACGTTGTAGGACGGAAAACATATATTTCTCATGCGATTTTTCGTCTTCGGAAGACACGCATATGTCGTCCACCAGGCCGTTACAATTTTCTAATCCCTCCAGTATGTCATTGATTTGATCGTGGAAATACTCGGGCCCTGAAGTTATCCCAAATGGAAGTTTTAGGTAGCAAAATCGACCCCATGGGGTCAGAAATGACGTCAGTAGTTGTGACTTTTGCGATAACCGGCATTGAAAAAAGCCACTGTTCGCGTCAAGTTTTGTGAATACTGCCCCTTTCCCAAGTTTAGCTAATGTCTCATCAACTGTTGGGTAACATGGTCGGATTACGTGTTTGTTGAGTTCAGTTCAGAGGTCAACGCAGATGCGTCCTTTGCCGTCAGTCTTAGGAACTACCACCATTCCTGAGCACCACTCACTGACTTCGTTAGGATCCAGTTTCCTGATAACTCCATCTGAGACCATTTTATCCAAAGTTTCTTTGACTTTAAGAAGGAGTGGCTGTGCTACTCTGCGAGGTGCATGAATAGCTACAGGCTTAGCGTTATCTGACAGTTTAATGTCGTATTCCCCTTGAATGTTACCAAGTCCTGTAAATAACTTTGAAATTTTCTGCATCACGCGATCCTTGAACTGGATTGATTTATCTCCGTCGTTCACTGTGTTTGCGCGGGTGAGTATTTTCAAACTAGTGATAGCCGGCTTGCCTAATTGTGGTGTTTTCAGTTTATCCACTACATATATTTTCTCATTGGACTTAGATTTTTGTCCGTTCGTTGCCTAACAACACCCAAACATTCCAAGTACATTTAATGGCTGTTGATTCGCACCCAACAATATTTTATCCGAGTTTTGCAATGGCACATTTCTGGCCACTTTTTGGTACAGTTCTTTGCTCATATCTGTGACGTCACCACCGCAATTGATTTTGAATGTGACCGTCTGATTATTGATCAGTGAGTCTATTTCCCAGTCTGAATCCGAAACTTCAGCTACGGTAACGGTTCCCAGGAAAACGTCAGACATTTCTTCTGCTCCGATCTCTGTGACATTGTGACCCCGGTATTCTTTTTGCCAATGACGAATTTTGCCACACTTTCCGCATTTAGAATCACGAGCGGGGCATTCTGAACATTTATGTGGTGAATTCCCACAACGAAAGCACTTTTTTGTTCTTTTCTTTGATTTAGAATTATCCCCTTTTTGTGACTCCTGTGGTTGTGTAGTTTTGTTGTTGTTGCTATTTTGTGACTTGTTTTTCACAACATCTGTTCCTGCAACATGAATAACTGTTTTTCAATTAGTTCTTTGGATCGAACTTTTGATAACGCAGTTTTAAGTGTTAGTTTGTCATCGATTTGTAGGTTTTCACTCAATTTTGTATCTTTTAGTCCAACAACAATGCGGTCTCGGAGAAATTCCTCCTCTTTATAATCGTAATCACAATGCTCGATAAGCGCGTACAAATCCGTAATGAACGATTCGACAGACTCGTGTTCCTGCTGGACGCGGCGATTTAACCTAGCTCTTTCGAAAATTACATTTCTGCGAACAATGAAATGTTTATCAAATTTGCCTTTTACCGTTTGGTACTCTTTTATTTGATCGGCCGATAATCCGAATTTCTTCATTTGTAATTTTTGCCACACTCAAATATCGTGATATGGTTCATAACTATGAACCGGTATTCATAGGGATTACACCGCACTAATGGGTAATTAGATCGTGAAATTGATGAGATAAAAGTTTTGATTTGAGCACACATATATTAATAGAAGCAATTGTAACAGTATTTTTTTTCACAGTATGGATGCCCATTGCTTACAAAATCGCCATGTTTATCAGCAGTAATACTTCCATAGTGTCCTTCCTGGCCTATTCGGGAAGAATCTCGTCGCTTTTACTCTCATGCCACCCCGATAGGCGACGCCAGCTCGGGGTGTCAACAGAGCCACGGGGTTGTAGTAATGCAAATCACCTTCACTCAACTCTGTTCTAGCAAAATCTCATTATTTTTCGCTTCGTCAGAGTAGACTGGCCCATTCTGCGTCTAGCAAAACAGTAACGGACGCTATTGACGTTAAAATGATGAAATGCTGGACCGATTAGAAGGAAGAGCTAATCACCTTCCACTATCTCTGTTTTAGCAAACTCACATTATATTTCGCTTCGTCAGAGTAGATTGGCCCATTCTGCGTCCATCAAAACAGCTACGGACGTTATTGACGGTAAAGGCACGAAATGTGGGACCGGGGTGGCGAGAAAGCGACGGGGTAGCAAGAGAGCAAATCATCTTCCCTTACCTCTGTTTTAAAAAATCCCATTATTTTTCGCTTCGTCAGAGTAGATTGGCCCATTCTGCGTCCATCAAATCAGTAACGGACGTTATTGACGGTAAAGTGATGAAATGCGAGACCGGAGTGGCATGAGAGCCACGGGGTGGCAGGGGAGCAAATCTCTTTCCCCTACCCCAGTTTTAGCAAAATCCCATTATTTTCCCCTTCCTCAGAGTAGATTGGCCCATTCTGCGTCCATCAAAACACTAATGGACGTTATTGACGGTAAAATGACAAAATGCGGGACCGGGGTGGCATGAGAGCCACGGGGTGGCAGGACAGCAAATCGCTTTCCTCTACCTCTGTTTTAGCAAAATCCCATTAGTTTTCGTTTCTTCAGGGTAGATTGGCCCATTCTGCGTCAATCAAAACAGTTACAGACATTATTGACGGTAAAGTGACGAAATGCGGGACTGGGGTCGCGGGACAGCAAATCATCTTCCTCTACCTCTACCTCGGTAAAGTGATGAACTGCGAGACCGGAGTGGCATGAGAGCCACGGGGTGGCAGGGGAGCAAATCTCTTTCCCCTACCCCAGTTTTAGCAAAATCCCATTATTTTCCCCTTCCTCAGAGTAGATTGGCCCATTCTGCGTCCATCAAAACACTAATGGACGTTATTGACGGTAAAATGACAAAATGCGGGACCGGGGTGGCATGAGAGCCACGGGGTGGCAGGACAGCAAATCGCTTTCCTCTACCTCTGTTTTAGCAAAATCCCATTAGTTTTCGTTTCTTCAGGGTAGATTGGCCCATTCTGCGTCAATCAAAACAGTTACGGACATTATTGACGGTAAAGTGACGAAATGCGGGACTGGGGTCGCGGGACAGCAAATCATCTTCCTCTACCTCTGTTTTAACAAAATCCCATTATTTTTCGCTTCGTCAGAGTAGATTGGCCCATTCTGTGTCCATCAAAACACTAACGGGCGTTATTGACGGTAAAATGAGAAAATGTGGGACCGGGGTGGCATGAGGGCTACGGGGTGGCAGGAAGCAAATCGCCTTCCTCTACCTCTGTTTTAGCAAAATCCCATTATTTTTCGTTTCTTCAGGGTAGATTGGCCCATTCTGCGTCAATCAAAACAGTTACGGACATTATTGAGGGTAAAGTGACGAAATGCGGGACTGGGGTGGCAGGACAGCAAATCATCTTCCTCTACCTCTGTTTTAGAAAAATCCCATTATTTTTCGCTTCGTCAGAGTAGATTGGCCCATTCTGTGTCCATCAAAACAATAATGGACGTTATTGACGATAGAATGACGAAATGCGGGACTGGAGAGGAATGAATTTCTGATAGGTGTTTCAAGCAAATTTCAAGCAAATTCCAGTTGATTCATCCCTAATATCGTTTTACTTTTTTTGCGTATTGTTAAATGTGATTGTAATATAAAAGTAAGAATCTTCAACTTGGCAAAATTGTTTTCCAAAAGTGGGCTAACTTAATAATAACTTGAATACAAGTGAGTAAACATTTTAGTAGCCGAAAAGTTCTGTTTCTGCTGCCTGTCTACTATACAAATGTGTTCAGAACTAGCCAAGAGTTCAAGTCCAAGCTAATCATTGTCATTGCCATTATACGTCTCGTTCATATTCAAGTTTGTATCCCTGTTGTCATTCACTTGTCCATTGTTACACGTATTTGCTTTATTTACAGCATTATCCTGGTTTTGGAACCCAGAGAATCTATTTGAAAGAGTAACATTAGCCCCCTGTCCATATGTATTTATTTTTCTGATTTATCGCCCAGGAAAGTGCTACTTGCACCTGTTTTATTAACACTTGACAAGCTGTTAGCTTGCAAGGGTTATATGAATTTTTGTGAGCAGTCGTTCGTTCTTTTTTCTTCTTGACAGTTTCCCAATTTTTTATGTCTTCTTCTTCCATGACACTATGGGCCCTAGGACCATGAAACTTGGGAGTTATGAAGAGCTTGATCTGAACATGTGCATGTCACTTTTTTATTTTCGTCTTCGATTTCGTTTTCTTTGTTAAAACGCCATGTGAAAAGAGTGTATTTTTTGCAAGTAAATTCGGAGCATTTACAGCACAGAATACCACACGGTTGCTCGGCTTCATGGGAGCTCTCACTGCGTAAACAGATAACACAGCGTATGCCCGATCAGTCAATCAAGCCTTAAGTCAACAAAAACCAAACACTACTCGGCTTATAAGGCGTATTGAAGCTGTGTTGTTTGCTAATATATTTACCTGGTATTAAGTTATCAACCTATGGAGTTTTTTCTTGACAGTGGTCCGATTTTTTAGAATATTATAAGCCGCATAAATGTTGTGCCATAAGCTCTGTACATAATTGTATAACACACTGTATGCATGTTGTGAAACACTTTATTATTATTCAAGAAATAACCCATTGAAGGAAGTATTTTTGCGTTTTAATTTTTGTCAAGTGTTTAACATTTCGCTAGCGAAATGCGGTTCCAGTTTGCTATATCGCTTAAACACGAGTTTTTACTTGTATTTGAAGTGTTCCTTGCAAGACTTCTGTCAGCAGTTGGTCTAGTTTGACTCTTTCCAGCACTAGTAATACTGAAAAGCAATTTGTTTTGAAAGTTTGCAACATGTGCCAATGGCATGGGTATTTTAAGCGAGAGCAGTTTACACGAGGCCCAGGGGGACCACTCACGTACCAACTGGTTACCATGCGTACCCATACCTTGTTGGAATGACCCCTAAACCTTTTTGTGGGGAACGCAGAGTGCTTAATGAAAAGTACCACCCCGCCCCCCCCCCCTTCCAGCGCAGGGGTTGGGGGTATTAAGGAAATTGGCAGTCCGTGCGGACTGTGTCTGGTCTGAAAATTACTCCCCCCCCCCCCCACCTTCCCTGTGATTTTTAGACACACATAGTAACACATAAGATACCAACTATCCACCCCCTGTGATGCGAGGCTCTTGAACGTGGACGAATTACCAGACGATTTCTTGGGGCGGAGCTTATGCACTGGAAAATGGCTTTTGGTTCCATACACCCAACCTGCAAATCCAGCGCAATTGCGATACCAAAGGTAATAGAATTCACATTTGCAAAATAAATTTCAACTTTTATCAGAGATCAAGAAGCAGCTTTGCATAAAAAAGAACAACGTTTCATAGCACCACGCACATTACCCCCTGTGTTCATTCAAAATGGCGGATTTGTTTCAGGTTCAGTTAAGTTTCAATAAAATGATGCAAAGTTATTTTATTACTCTTTTTTGTTTTGTTTGTTTGTTTGTTTGTTTTACATATGTGTGTGTGTTTTAGTTTGCTCACCAAGACGAGACTCACCGTGGAACAGACATTTGGTCAACTGAAGCGACGATTGCACCACCTGCACACCTATTTGGACTGATCTCGATTAGGCTTGTGCATATTTATTCCCCAGTGTGACGGAGGGATATAGTTTTCAGCTTCTCGTTCGATTCGGTGAAAAATTGACAAAATGATAGAATTTTGAAAATAGGTAAAAATTTAGTTCGAATGTACAATGATGTGACTTTTTGTTCAGGCCGTAACTCTAGAACTGTTCATGCTAATGCTTTTTCGTTTTCGTTAAATCGACCAAAAATTGCTAGCCAATGTAGGGTTTTCAAATTCAATGAATTTACTAACACCCAATTACATTATGTGTTACACGGGGGATCCTGCCTCACTGAAGCTCTAGTTACTGCATGTGGAGGACCAAGATACAGAAGAAGCTACAGGTTGGGCAGGGGACATTCCGCACCCGGGCCAACCAGGAAGCGCTGTTCGTGAATATGTCACGAACAACTGTTTTGCGTAAAGACATTAGTAAATAGATTTAAAGGTATTCAACATAGATGGTTTTTTTTCAAAACATAACTCAGAAATGCTTACAAAACTAATTTAGTAGCAGGACTTGACTATGCAACTTAGAAATAGCAGAACAATAAAAACTGCACGGAGTTAAAATTCCCAAAATTTCACGATTCGGCGGTCAAAAACTACACAGACGACAAATGCCCTGCTAATGTGACTGCACAAAATTGGCCAATCAGCTTTTCTAGAACTCTGCAAATTACACCTGCATTTATTGAAGTTCAGACTCATGAATGAAATGCTACCGTCCTGAAGATGTTTGTGAAGGGATGGCGTTGCTGAACTGGTAAACGTTGTCATCATTAATTCCCTCTTGCAAACTTCGTTTGCACCTGGCGATAAGTTTGCAGTTTTTCTGGACGTTTCTGCCTGTCTTTTTTCCTTTTATTCTTCTTTTATTTTTTCCGTTCGACGGTCTCCACAAAACTCCTCCCACACTATTTTCTAAGAAACTTTTTTGCAAGTTCGAATCCTTTCTGGAAAAAAAACCAGCTTTGCTGCTTACTCTATGAAACGGCATCCCCCTCCCCCATCCCCCCTTTTTGCGTATATAACGCGCTGTATACAGATTTTTTACGGGTGTTTTAATTTCTTTTTTTTTCACCAATTTTGTCTGTTTTATTGCACGTATCATTCATTAATTTTAAATCCGTATACATCACGAGCCCATCTTAAGATGGTGCAAACCCATAGGCTGATTCTAAAAAAGTAAAAATGATCAGTTTATTGCAGAAAACGCGTTTATGAATTCTTTTATAATTAAAAGATATATTATTAAGATAAGCGATTCAGAACCTTATTCAGCATTGTTCAAGTAAATGTCCTAATTGTTAAGTGTAGTTTTAGACATAAAGTACTAATTGCAATTCAGTTCTATCAAAGATTGCAATAAAGGTTGTTTTTGTTTGGCGTATTGGATGTATCCAATTTTGTTACTCAACGATCACATCAAAGGAATCTGAACCAATGATAATGCTATACACCTAACAATTATTAATACACTTAATTTTTTTACCAAAAACCAGAATTTTAATAAAATATATTTCATCCGTATAGGAAGCAGACCCATCTTAAGATGGCGCAGGTCCGTATATGGGTCGGAACACATACACCCGTTTTTATAAAACCAACACAAACATGTCACTATGCTCAGCGTATTTAGCAAATATGCAGTTAATATTATGCAAATATCATTCATGTAATGCAGAAGAAATGTAAGGAGAGAAAAACGGTCCGAAACTTTGGCCCCGCACAACTTCAGTTAAACTCTTTGCAAGTCTTGGACTTGTAGAGTGTAAATAAGCTCACCAGTGATATTTTTTCAATGAAATATGATTTCCACTAATGACTCCCCTTTTTGTGTTTATTTTCTATTATTTGTTATTGTTGTGTTGTTATATCTTGTCTTGATAGAAATGTTTGTCGTTATGTATATTATGGATTAATTTGGACAGATATTAGTATGTTTTGCTACGTTAAGGCCAGGAAGAAAAGTACTCGTGTTTCTCATCCCATTTTTTAAGTGGTCACGGCCGGCCAACAATCTTTTTCAATGTTTTTTTTTTTTTTCTAAAAAATTATACCCGGCCTAAGCCGAACTTCTCTTTATGTCTGAAAATTTCGGCAATCAGGCATTGGCCAAAATACCTGTTTCGTTTTTCTTTTCTTTTCTTTTTTTTTAACCAAAATGTGGTTTGATTGTAGAGTGCCGAAGGCGCAAGCACAAAAATGTCAAGATGATGTTTTCTACATTTCTACGTTTCTGCAAAAATGTCAAGATGATCTTTTCTGCATTTCTGTAAAAAAAAGTCGAGATGATCTTTTCTGCAATTCTGCATTTCTAGTTATTTAAGGGGTAGTTTAAATATTGTTAAGTGCTGACAGGTTATGTTGCCTAGCACCAATGCCTTATCGGTATTTGAATTTAGAGTCAGTCGCTTAGGGACATGGACGCTTAGCAATATCACCATCCAGGTGCCCATTTATCTAAGTAATCAGCCCCTGCTCATCATTTCAAAGTTTTGAATCTTAAGTATCTCATAAGCGCGTTAGCAAGCGAGTCGCGCAGCAAAAAATTTCTGATCAAGCGAAAAAGAAATTACCCACTCTCCACGGCCCCGTGATATTGAAAAAAAAAAGGATGGATGAGTAGCGAGTGCTTGAGATTCAAACTTGTTTTCTGATAGTTAATGTATTTCTAAAAAAATAAGTATTTGTGTGTAGTTGAATAATTTTATCATGTTTCCCGTGTAACCATGTCTTTATTGCATGTTTATAATTTTACGAAAGACATGGTCACGTATTGAGTGCTTTGGTTAAAATACAAAGTGTTTTCTCCAACAGTTTAGTTTTATTTATATTCTGAAAAGAAGGCTAGAAACAGAAGGACCACAGACCGATTTTAGCTTAATGAAAAATGTCAAGATGATCTTTTCTGCATTTCTGCAAAAATGTCAAGATGATCTTTTCTGCATTTCTGCATTTTCTTTTTTTTTTACTTTAAAATTTTGTATACCGCAAGGCCGGTCGACTTCTTTTAATTGTGTAATCGAATTTTTTTAGCCTCATCCTCGGCCGAAGGCTCCTTTTTTAATTTGCGATTTTAGTGACCCGAGGGGTGAGAAACCAGGTGATTTTTTCGCCTTATTTCGCCGTAACAGACAAGACACGATTTGAAGAGTTTATTTTTTGTTTATAGTTTGTAAATCTTTGTTTTATGTTTATGCAAAAGATGTGTAAATAAACATAAAATGCATTTATTAAAACACAAATCAGTTTTTTTTTGTTTCTTTGTTTTCACTCACAAACGAATTTCATAAAATTCAACTAATTACTTACAAGTTAAAAGAAACAACAATGTTTTAGAAGTCCACTTGGATTAAATGGTTTAACATTTTTATCACAGGAAATCTGGTGCTATGTCTGTTATGATTAAATCAGCGCAACTCAACGAAATATTACAAATGAAACATAAATACGAAAATTAAATTTACTTTCTTCAGATATTTAACAAATCCAGTTCAACGTCTTCTAGGCAATTTTAAACATTGTTGTGAAGGAGGAACTTTGAGGAAATTATTACAGGAACCCAAGCAGTAGAACATTTTTCGACCGCTGCACTACTGTTTCATTTATCTCTTTCGGTGATATTAAAGGCAGGGAAGTTAACGGAGAAAAGGGAATATGTCATTCAATAGATCAATATGAAGGAACGCAGTACTCGAGATGACAGTTCAAAGTTTTTGCAATGAAAATCGACGGAAATTCCGAGTTATCCTACTGTGTTTCCAAGTCGTTTTTTTTTTTTTTTTTTTGGTCCAAAAGTGGAAAGTAGGGGTGGAACAAAACTTTGAAGGATCTCAAATAAACATGTTTTCTGTTGCAAATGAATATGCACAATTATGGGACACATTAACGGACACATTCAAATCATTATCACTCCGAACTGAAATATGCACAGTTAAAAAATTACTGTGCCTTTTTTAGCCATTTCCAAATAAAACTATGGTTTTTTGACGATGATAAACATCAAATTAATACAGTTAGGTAGTTGGTTTACCCAATGAAAAGGGTAGGTTTTGGGTGTAGCTGCTGTGATCTTAACGTACTGTTTCGCCAAAAAATGCCGTCGAGAGTCGCGTTTCAGGGCGTGATGCCGTGATAACCGATGCCACATCACTCACAACCTCGCCCCTCTCCTCTCGCTCTACTTTATCCATCGCCATACGGCGAATAGTGTCTCCATCGAGCTGATTCTGTAGGAAATCAGCAATCTTATCCAGTGCTTTATCCATGTTCGTCTGGAGCTCACCAACTTTGACGCCATTTTGATTGGACGCTAACTGCATGCGATTCAACTCGCTGCGGTTGTACATGCCGCGGTATTTGTAATACACCTCCATCGCCGAATGCATCTTCTGTTGAAGGCCTTGCAACTGGAAGAAAACCGGGCCAAATACAATCATAACCAGTTAATTGCATGAAGTATCATTTCAAACAATAAAGAACAGGAAACAATCTCTGCAGTTAACCGGTTTATGCGATAAACCGCCATGCGACTGGCCGATTTCACCCAAAGATTAAGCGCCAGAGTAAGATTTTTACTTAAAGAACTATATAAAAAATCCGGTTGATATCCCGCGTGGCTTTGGCACTCGGCACAGTTTTGACGGTATTATATCGTACGTATCACTGAGTAGTAATATTTGAAAGGGGCAACATGGGAAACATTTTGGTGAAAAAAAATTAGATGGTGAAAAGCACCCCCCCCCCCCCCCCCCGCCCAAACCCGTACCCGCACAAAAAAGTAAATGTTACAAACGAAACAATCAACGACTGTAAAAGCACCCCGATCGAAATCTTAGGATCAGAAGCATTGCATACGTAACTTTAAAATATTTTACAAATACTGTCATTTTACCGTTTTCCTCCGATGTGACGGGAACAATGGCAACATTTGTAAACAATTCAAAGGAAACACCTGAGAGACAATTTTTAAAAAATCTAATCGCTATCTTATCAAAACTCGAGGGGAGGATGGGGTGGGGGTTACAACAGTTTTTACCAAATCGGGACTCACGGAGAATAAAGAAACTGACTATTATGAGAAGAAATAAATCCCTCAAAACACTGATTACATAGATATGAAGAATACTGCGATGTACGTTACAGCAGATTCTGCATCAACATACAAAATTTTAAATTTGAAGAATCCGCAATGAACAGTTTCAGAGAAAGCACTTGGAAAAGTTTAACACACCACTGACAGAAGAAAACATATAAACTCTCGGTCATTTAAAATATAAGCGTTGTTTGATTCGAAAAAAAAAAACTAGAAGCTCATTCCGCTAGCGAAACGTTAAACACTTGACAAAAATTAAAAAACTAAAATACTTCCTTCAGTGGGTTATTTCTTGAATAATACATGTATATTGCAAACAACACAGCTTGAATACGTCTTATAAGCCGGGTAGTGTTTGGTTGTTGTTGACTTGAAGTTCTATTGACTGATCCGGCATACGCCGTTTTATCTATTTACGCAGTGAGAGCTCGCACAAAGCTCACTGAGCAAATGTGTATTCTGTGCTGTCGTTAAATGCTACGCATTTACTTGCAAAAAATACACTCCTTTCACATGGCGTTTTAACAAAGAAAACGAAATCAAAGACGAAAATAAAAAGTGATATGCACATGTTCAGATCAAGCTCTTCACAAGTCCCAAGTTTCATGGTCGTAGGGCCCATAGTGTCAGAGAAGAAGACACAAAAAATCGGAAAAACTGTCAAGAAGAAAAAAAAGGACGAATTTTGCTCGCACAAATTCATATAACCCTCGCAAGCCAAAGGCTTGTCAAGTGTTAAAAACCCAGCTAACTGCGGTACAAACACGCCTGGCATCATGACATTTCGTCAACCTTCCCCATCCACTGGCTCTTTCCCTTGCACATGCTGGTCAAACATTCTACACACATACAGGAGTAGTGTTAGCTCAGTATGCGAGCCAATTGCAGAGCACTTTACATCGCACTTTTTTGCATGCTAACCAATCACAATGCAAAATACATCACACTTGTTGCACTTGTTTCACAAAGTGCAACAATTAAGTGAAACAAGCAGGAGAGAAAGTTAGCGAACTTTCCCCACTTTAACACGGGGGAACGCATTTACAAGGTGTGTATTAAAAAACTGTATTAAAGAACTCTATGACAAATAATAGAAACGAACATTAAAAAAGAAGAGATGCAAACATGGTGTTTGCTTACGTGTTTGTTATAAACCGGCATTCCATTTTAACAATTAATTCATGCACTTAAAAAAATAATAGGGTACTGGAATCGATACCCGGCATCTCCTCATTTTTCTGTTTTTTTTTTTTTTTTTTCTTGTATTTTATATTGAGATATCACAAAGAAAACAATAGGAAAGAAGTATCCAAGAGATATTTGATTTGTTTTCAGTTTGTGCAGTTCTTTGATAAGTCGAAAAAAATGGAGAACATCGCAAGTCTTTTTTGTGGTGTTATAATGGACTCATTCATTACACCGAGAAACCTTCGCATTGGAAATGTTAGAAAAGAGCCTTATGGATTCACTGCCTGATACAGCTCAAAATTTACAAAAAATGTCGCTTGTGCACTTCTTATCCATGACCCTTTTAATTCATTCTGTGAAACACCGACTAAAAAAATTTGACTTGTTAAATTTTTTTGTTTAATGGTGTCCTTTACTAATATTTATGATCAGATGCGACACTTTTTTACCCAGATTTCAACCTCTGCATGAACGTTGAATTCAGTTGTTTTTGGAACCATTTCCGAGACAACTGTATACTTTAATGTTCTTCTGTCTAATTCTTTCATCTGTTTTCCTCTGAACATTGTCATAAAAAGAGGGAAGGGAGATGCAACTGAACAGAAGATTCAAACCGACCAAAAATTAAACTATTCCTCTGTCAAATGGAATCAATATTTCTTTTGTGGCTTGTGACAGGCAACTGTTAAAATGCCTGTTTTGCAGGCTTTTCATGACTTAATAGCCGTTTTTAGCCCGGGCAGGGAGGGTGGGGGGAGGAGAGCTTGGTATCATTCATGTTGCCATGACTACTCCCCCACCCCCCGTCCACCTCAGAGTTCAGCTGTTTCGATCATATTGTTTTGCAGCAGTTATTTTTTTTCGCATCTTCGTAAAGTACATATTTTTAGGCAGGCGTATGAATGCGCAAGGTGTAGCCTGGATTTACAGTTACTTTCTTCATTGAAGTTGTGTGATGAATCTCAACAAAACACAAACGCAAAAATAATACACGAACAAAAAGACACTCCTCCCCGGCGGGGAATCGAACCCCGGTCTCCCGCGTGACAGGCGGGGATACTTACCACTATACTACCGAGGAGCTGGTATCTAAACAGCGATTTAGCGAGGTACAAATCAATGACACTTCAAAACCAAACACTGTCACTTCGTTCACAGTGTATCTTTTCAAAACGGCCCCTTAAACTTGCTATTCACATCACGCTCTCTTTGAAGAGAGAGTCCCGAACAAGTCATTCTCACCTGCTTGAGATCCTTAATTGAAGATTCAGCTTTTATATTCCTGTCGTAACCATCCAAAAGGCGATTCTTCAAGAACACGTACTCGTTTGTCAGTTTTCTGTGTGAAAAAAAGAAAGGTTTCTCAGTGACGGACCATATTAGAATTATCTCCCAATGCGCGGGTGTTTTTTTTTCTTTATCAATTGCCAAATTTGTACATCTAAAATTGTGAGATTAACGGTATCAAATTTATATTTAGGCATTTATAAATATTATACTGTTAACACTTCAATATGTGCCTTTTTTTAGATTATCAATTAAATTAGAAGGTGAGGCATCTCACCTATAATCTGCAGCCAGAACTTTGTTCAGGGCGAAATTATCCTTCAAGTCCTGCTGGTGTCTTTGAAGTACTTCGTTCCTGTTCTTCATGTGTTCTTTGTGATGCTTGTCATTCGCCGCAGTTCGCGCTAAAAAAATAATAAATACAGCGGTAAATTAAGTACAAGTGTTCATGTTGCAAACTGTTGGGAAATATTGCCTTATGGGCACACTGAGCGACATCGTTACCAATTAAGCTAATTATCCCACTTGCTCTCACCATTCTGCAGCACTGAAACGATGCGTGTGTAAACGGAACAAAAACAGGAAAACCTCCGATATATGGTTAAATACTTCATGTGCAATAATAATAATAAAAATAATAACAGAATTTTTTTTTTCTTTTTTTTTTAGTATATATATATTTTTTTTTTGATGGGGGGGGGGGGGGGGAGGGCGTGAGAGAAGTCTACAACTCACTGTTAACCATGTCCAACGAGCTCTGCAATTCCTCGTCGATATGGTGAGCATCGTCCAGCTGTGTGTTGAACTCCTGTAGCTCATCATCTAGTTTTTCTGTATTAAAAAAGAAAAAAAAAACACGCGTTATGCGACCACAGGAAATGTGCCCTTCTAAATCAAATGTATATATCGTGCCATTTCATAATGTTGTCTTAATAATGTCTAAATGGTTTATTATTTTTATTTATTTATTTATCTGGGCACTAAATTTTCCTTCTGGGTCATAATCCTTAAAGAATATCTACACAAGACCGGTCGATTTTTTAAAATATGACCAGACATGGTCAGTTTTTATTTATGATTTTAGTGACCCCGCTGCGAGAGGAGGCAAGAAGGTTTAATTTGTTTACAGGTTTTATGCTGCAATAAATAACTAAAAAAAATTAAATTAATTTAAGTGAAATTAAATAATTCAAAAAATAAAATGACAAAATCGCCTACCTATAGCGGAGGATGAATTTTTGATGGATTTCTGCATCATTGAACTGGACGCGGACATGTCTTCCATCTTTTTCGTCATCATATCTTCTTTCCAGTTCATTTGTTCGATATGTTTCGCCAGGACGTCCACCTTTGACTAAAATAGCAAGTTTTCTCTTTGAATTAACAGTCACGAAATTATTTTGGTATGACCTAAGTATTGTGACCAAAGTAAGCGAGACAGTTTCTTAAATTCTTTCCACTTAAGCAATTGTTCTGCCTTACAGGCGGTAATTCACTCTTACCAATATCTTTCCACCACGGATCCTGGAAGGTTCTTTTCTTTTTCTACTAAGAATTTGCTGGGCATATGTATTTGAGAATTAAATGATGATAACTGTTATTCTTAGGCTTACCACAGACAAGTGAAAGAAATTTAAAAATCAGTTACTGACTTCGCAAACATGTTTATTGCACGGGCCCATTATGAAATAACATTTTAACACATTGATCGCAACCGAGACTGGTCGATATCCGTCATGCGCTCGTTCAAGCTTGGATCAAACCACTCCAGCACACGCAGTTGCCATAACGCTCCCTCATAAGACAGCACGAATGGGAACAAGTAAGAAAAGTAAATTCGGTTGAAAAAAAAAAACGGAACTCACTTTCAACTCTTGGTACGTGGGTAGGAGGGCTGCCTTCCTCTGGGCTACGTCGTCGAGAACGCCTTGGACTTCCGTGTCCAGCTTGGTTTTCTCCCGCTCTAAATCGCCTATGATCTACCAAGGTAGGACAAAAACAGTTCCGCAAGCTCTTTCAAGCATAACGTTTCAAATAAAATACATTTTCCGTTAAAAAATTTGTAACATCAAATCGTTATTTAAACATGAAAAAACTCATTAAAAATAGTGATAAAATTAAGAACCAAAAATATGACTGAATATTTCTAAGACTGGGTACCTTCGACCTTTCTCTGTGCGCATTCCTCAGTTTATCGACCTTCTTTTTCACAGATTTGACCGCCACTTCCACTTCGCCGACCATCTTCTGAGTCTTAACACACAATACATGTACAAACAAATATATAGGCTACAGGTAGGAATGCTGTCATTTTACAGAGGGTTAAAAATTATTCGAAGGCGACACATAAACAGGTTGCATTCCCTGCATACAATAGCCCTTCGTGAGTGCACCTGCACTTTACTAGTTGATGTCGTATGTTGTCCAGCAAGTGCAAAAGCTCGGGGTTTATCGCTAAAGCATCCCTGTGTTTACGCTTTAAACTTACTAAAAAATGAAAACAACTGTGACTATAACATCAAGGTGATAAAATTTTGCATCAAATGCTGCAAATAAAAAAAACTCGGTGGCAGTAGAGCCAGCATGTTCAGAGGAGATGACCAAATTATGAGCCAGAGTTCCCCCCCCCCCCTCCCCCCCTCCCCCCCAAAAAAAGTGAAGAGTTCACAAACAAATGCAACAGAACTTTGCCAGCCTTGCCAAACTGGTATTTCCAAATAATAACAGACGTATTGCTTGACGTAAACGTGAAAATATTCAGAAAATCGTGACATAAAATCATGTTTTGCATTATAATGCGTGAAGAAATGAAACTTGTTTCACGCTAACCTTTTGTTTCTTCTGAGTCGTTTCCTGTTCAAATTTCTCGTGTTCCTCAGTGTCAGCGCTCATCCTCGCAGCAATCATTGTACGCGAGTGAATCTCCTCCTTCACCTGTCGCTTCAAAGCTTCCGCCGTGGCCTAAAACACATTAGCATGCGCTTCAAAGCTTCCGCTGTGGCCTAAAACACATCAGCATGCGCTTCAAAGCTTCCGCGCTGTGGCCTAAAACACATCAGCATGCGCTTCAAAGCTTCCGCTGTGGCCTAAAACACATCAGCATGCGCTTCAAAGCTTCCGCTGTGGCCTAAAACACATCAGCATGCGCTTCAAAGCTTCCGCTGTGGCCTAAAACACATCAGCATGCGCTTCAAAGCTTCCGCTGTGGCCTAAAACACATCAGCATGCGCTTCAAAGCTTCCGCTGTGGCCTAAAACACATCAGCATGCGCTTCAAAGCTTCCGCTGTGGCCTAAAACACATCAGCATGCGCTTTAAAGCTTTCGCTGTGGCCTAAAACACATGAGCATGCGCTTTAAACCTTCCACTGTGGTCTAAAACACATCAGTACGCGCCTTAAAGCACTCACTGTGGCCTAAAACTATCAACACGGTATAAAACTTCCGCCTACCACACACCGATACAAGCTTTAAAACTGAAGTCGGAGGCTGGTTGGAATGGGACTTATCCAGAGCTGCTCCTTCGCTAAGAGCTTGTAGTTCTTCCCCGCATCCAGGGGGCTGTGGTAAGGATAGGGGGGGGGGGGGGGCTGGTGGGAGGAGAAGAGAGAAGAGGAGCGGCAATTGGTTATAGTGTAGGTTATCATGAGCTGCTCCCCCGCTCAGGATGGGAGTGGGGAGGGAAGGAAATGGGTGCAGCAGTAGGTTACAATCACGCTCACCCTGAGCAGTTCCTCTGAGGACAGCGTGCGGTCCTCCTCCGTCTGCACGGGGCGGCAGTGAGGGGGGAGGGGATTGTAGGAAAGGGGTTTCAGCGGTAGGTTACAATCACGCTTACCCTGAGCTGTTTCTCTGAGGACAGCGTGCGGTCCTCCTCTGCCTGCAGGGGGTAGGAGTGAGGGTGGAGGGAATGGCGGGGAAGGGAAGCGATGGTTCGTTATAGTGAGGCTCACCCTGAGCTGCTCCTCCCAGAACAGCGTGCGGTCCTCCTCTGCCTGCAGGGAGCGGGAGTGAGGGCGGTGGAGGGTGGAGGTGGGGGCGCAGCGCATCAGTGGGTTACAATCACGCTTACCCTGAGCTGTTCCTCTGAGGAGAGCGTGCGGTCCTCCTCCGCCTGGAGCTGCTCGCGCGTCGCGCCGTTGACGATCGTGATCTGGGCGAGCTCCTCCAGCGTTGAGTCATACTGCTGCTCCGTACGCGCCATCTCCTTGATCATCCGCTCCACGTTCTTGTCGTCTGCCAGCTTCTGTCTCTCGCTGCAAGCAAGGTCAAGGCCGCCGTGTAATAACGCCATACATAATTACATCGACCCTAACCATTTCGACATACCACCCACATCCACATGTAGAAAATCCATTCCTTTTTCTATGAAACGGTCCAAACCTTTATCTTGACAACTCGTGGTGGGCCTTCTCCCGAGGATGTCAAAGTAAGACTTTTTTAAATTTAAAACATCTATCAGCACACATATCTAACAACGCACAAGAAACACAAGCAAGGCAATGCATTAAATAAATAAATTACACTGGATTATTTTTAACCTGAAAACTGAATATCATAGTCGTTAAAATTATTTGTTTTACTTTACGAAATCATAATCTCTGAGTGGGGCAAACGTCAACGTACCACTCGTTGAGTTTAAATTGTGCATCTTCAATGTCCATATCGAGCTCATTATTGGTTCGCTTCAGCTTTTTCAGTTTTTCTTTCTGGTCTTCAATCTTTTCATGTAGATCGGCGATGGCTTTCTCATTCCGATTTTTCTGTCGAAATTATACAAGATCAGACTGATTCAATTTAAATAGTCAAGACTACACAACTGCAAGACTACAGGTAATTTCGATCGTAATTTTTCTCGTGGTTGTTAACTACATACTTTTTTTAATCGCAGAGAAATGACAGCCAGTCTTGCCGTGAAAAACTTGGGAAACTTTGAAATATTTAGTCACACATTTAGAATACATGGTTAATGTGAATGACGCCGTATTACGTCACTTCCGGGCAGTACCTTCCACTCCTTGGTGTCTCTCAGCTCGATGTTCTCCTCCTCCAGCTTCTTCTGCTCATACTCCGCCTCCTTTATCTTCTTCTGTAGTTCTTTCACCTACAATAGCCAACCTGTCAGCACTTCACATTGCCAAGTTCAGAACTGCAAAAGGCGCTTTACAAGCCAAAAACACCCGTTTGGAAAGGTGTGGCCCACCTTTTGTTTTTTTTTTAATTTTTTTTTTTATTTATTTATTTATTTTTTTTTTTTTTGCTTTCCGCTCTTGATATGGAAACGAATTGGGCAATCAAAACTAAACTGATGTTTTACATATATTATTTATACATATGGTTCTTCATCAATCACAAAGAAGGGCCATATAATATTACGCATAAAATAGGATGAAGCCTTAACAAAATAGGCTGCGCACCTTGGTGTCTTGGATAGCCTCGGCGGCTAGGGCATTCTCGCTCTTCACCGTCAGAACCTTGACCTCCCGCTCATTGTCTTGTATCTGTTGTCTGTAGTCATTCGCCTGGTGAATATACGAATTGTAGTTCATCTTGGCCACGGATAACTCCTCCCTGCAATAAAAACAACCACATTATTAAAATTTAATTAAGCTTTTAACTGAAATAACTAAAAGGTCCCTGTGGATGATCACTGTATTGGAAGAAGCGGGGGGGGGGGGGAGGGGGGGAGAGGGGGGTAACTACTCAAGTGATGCGGGCCAAATCGTCGCGTACATTTCCCAGGTCCATGTGGATGGTCATCGTGCGCGGCGCGGGAGGGCCGGGATGGTCTCCCTCTCCTCCTCCGCCTTCTTGTGCGCTTCGTCGGTCGAGGGGGGGGGGGGGGTGGGGTGTAGGGGGGAGGAGGGGTGGAGTCTCACGTGATTCGGGCCAGGTCGTCGCGTACATTGTCCAGGTCCCTGCGGATGGTCTCCCTCTCCTCCTCCGCCTTCTTGTGCGCTTCGTCGGTCGGGGGGGGGGGGGAGGGTTGGGTATAGGGGGGGAGGAGGGGTGGAGACTCACGTGATTCGGGCCAGGTCGTCGCGTACATTCGCCAGGTCCCTGCGGATGGTCTCCCTCTCCTCCTCCGCCTTCTTGTGCGCTTCGTCGGTCGGAGGGGAGGGGGGGGGTGGGGTGTAGGGGGGGAGAAGGGGTGGAGACTCACGTGATGCAGGCCAGGTCGTCGCGTACATTGTCCAGGTCCCTGCGGATGGTCTCCCTCTCCTCCTCCGCCTTCTTGTGCGCTTCGTCGGTCGGGGATGGGGGGTGGAGGTAGGGTGTAGGGAGAGAAGGGGTGGAGACTCACGTGATGCGGGCCAGGTCGTCGCGTACATTGTCCAGGTCCCTGCGGATGGTCTCCCTCTCCTCCTCCGCCTTCTTGTGCGCTTCGTCGGACTTGGACTGCACCTTGGCGCATCGACGAGCCACCACGTTCAACTCGTCGTCCGTCTGAAATGGCCCACATAGTTCACATTTTAACACTGCTCTACTTAGTTCATATGTTTATGATCAAACGCATGTAGTAAATGGGTTGCATCATTTAATGAATTTCTCACATCTTGAAAATCCTATAAATGGATATTTTTTTCAAATTATATGTACTTCAATTCAATTTTGAACTGTTACACTTAACCCTGTTTAAAAACATAATCGCCGATTTTTTCCGCACTATACACGCACAGAAAAACTCGTTTGCAAGCTAAAGCATATTAATAGTGTATTTTAGCATCGTGTATTGCTGTGGGTGATCCTTACGTCTTGTTGCGCTTGCTCAATTCGCGCCATCGCTTCTTTTTCCAGCTCTAACTTTTCTTGGACAAGAGGTCTAAAAAAAGCAACATCGTGAAACGAAAACTCGTCATGAAACGAACAACCAAATGTAAATTAAAGCTGGCACAAAAGATCATGAAATGCATGCTTTAAAATAAACAACAACAACAATAAACAATAATATTATTGAACAACTTCATGCACCTAACTCGAATTACATTTGCTTTAAGATGACCTTGAGCATGTCGTTGGCTTGGTAGATAGCCATACTGCCACTAGCAATATTTTCAACACATCCCATAAACAAAACTATCTGAACTGTTAAATATGACTTGCATTTTATTGAAATATAGGAGACAATAATATATTTGTACACACAAGAATTTAACTGTCAGGGAGACTGAGAATACAATCTCGAGCTTTTTGTAAGCGGATATACAAGTACTGTACCAACGAGTAGAGCCTTATTTTGACTCCCCTTAAAATGACATGTGTTCGCTTTTTTAAAAGATTTCAAACCGCGCTATATAAATATAAAATTAAGTGCTAAACTAAAGCTGCAACCTCTATAATGGACAGCTTGTCACAAACGTTCTCAAAATACCTCACAAATATATTCCTTTTTAAGGGAAAAAAAAACAGAGTAAATGTTAAAACAGAGAAAATCAACACGCAAGCCAGCTGCCAGGTGGAAAGAAATATTTGGAATGAACCCTAAAGCCCTTTAGTGGCAACGGGCAGGAAAATACACGACCCAAAAAACTAATTATAGTAGGTTTTGAACAACCTCAGGATCCAAACTAAATGTTCGACATGTGGAATATTTGAGGCATCGAATGAGGACACGCACACAGTAAATAACATACGAGTTACGACATTTCGTGGCGTCAAATTCAATTTATCTAAATGTGCACAAGTCTTAACAAAGCCAAATACGTATTTAACATAAATAAATATTGTTACATTACATTACATATACAGTTCTTATATAGCGCGTGGTCACACTGAAGTATCCCAGCGCTGTACATCGAAATGTTCGCCATACGATTTCTTGAAAAGGTGTGTCTTTAGAGATTTCTTGAATCTTTGAAAGTTTTCTGTACATCTTATTTCTAATGGCAGAGAGTTCCATACTGTTGGAGCAGAAACTGTAAAAGCACGGTATCCACATCTTTTTAAATTATACTTAGGTTGCCTCAATAGGAAAAGGTTCTCAGAGCGGAGTGTGCGGGTCGGTGTATACGGTGTTATAAGGTTACACAGGTATGACGGTGCCATTCCATGCAGAGCTTTGAAAGTTAGAGTTGCAATCTTGAATTCACAGCGTTCTTTTATTCGAAGCCAATGTAGGGAGACTAGGGCCGGGGTAATATGTTTATGAGGATGGGTATAGGTAATAATCCTAGCGGCTGAGTTCATAACCCTTTGAAGTTTGTTCAGTTCTTTTGTATTTATACCAAAATATAACGCATTGCAATAGTCCAGTTTTGACATAACCAATGAGTGCACCAAAGACTTTGTCGCGTCCTCAGTTAAATACTTTCTTATACGGAAAATAATGCGTAGGCTGTTGTAGCATGATCGACAGATATTGTCGATGTGTTCTGAAAGGCTCAGGGTTTGGTCCATGGTAACTCCTAAGTTTTTTGCCGATGATGACTTAGGTATAATCTCATTGCCCAATACCAAATTGTCGATTTGACAGAGGTCTACGTATTTCTGTGCGCCGAGAACCATAAATTCTGTTTTCGTTTCATTCAGTTTCAGTTTGTTTTTGAACATCCACGAGCTGACTGATGATATTGCGTTCGAAATATTTTCTAGTTTGGCTTTTTGGTCGTTTATTGACTTTGGATCAGCAGAGTCTAGTAGCTGACTATCATCTGCGTAAAAACTGTAGAAGATATCAAAGGGACTGATTGCTCGTCCAACCGGTCGCGTGTATTGTTCGTATGCTTCTGGACCGTAGATAGATCCTTGGGGGGGCACCACATGTTAATTCAATGATATCCTACAGTACACCATCTATTTTCACTCTCTGCTGCCGATTTTGAAAGTAGGATTCGAGCCAGTGTAGAGCCTGTTCATCGATACCAAAAGTTAGCTTCAATTTTTTTATAAGTATGGAATAGTCGACCGTATCAAATGCGGCTGATAGGTCCAGTAGGCACAGAAACACAACACGTCGCTTATCCATAGCCATCAAAATTTCATCAAAAATACGTACGAGAGCGGTTTCCGTGCTGTGGCCTTTCTTATACGCAGATTGCATGGGCTCGCTCAGTGCATGGGTTGAAATGTTAGACATGTCTTCGACGAGAAAAAAAAACGCTTGTTTACTAGTCGTCTTTTAAAATAGACAACACGCATCCCCCCCCCCCCCCCCCCCAGTGACTACCTGAAGATAAGGACAATTTTTAATTTATGCACTGGCCAGGACAATTCCTAAATTGAAGAAAACGGCCTGCACATTTATAATAAATATGCTAATTGTTTTTAATTTAGTTTTCACGGACAATTTTTAAATAAATAGAAGTACCTGGTCACGTTTTTAATTTTGCTCTTAAAAAGTTTTTGCCACGTTTCCGTAATGTTGCCTGCAATTTTGTGATGTTTCAAGCTGAATATAGTATCCATTTAAATCAATGTGCCTAGCGCCTATTTATAAACAGACAGCCTATTTATAAATGGGAATCGGTTTTTATATTTAACATTTGTCCTGGCCAATGTATAAAGTGGTCAGAAGTTAAATCTGACCTCAACACAGTACATGCGTGAATCATGCACCCTGCATGCAGGAAAAAAAATAAATAAATACATAAATAAATTAATAATAATAATAATAATAATAATAATAATAATAATAATAATAATAATAATAATAATAATAATAAAAAAACAAAATAGGAAAGCATAACGATGAAGAAAAGAACTTACATGTGCTGCTTGATAAACTCAATGTCTTCTTTGAGTTTGGCGTTCAGCGCTTCCGCATTCTCGCAATGTCTCTCGATTGTCTCCTCGTTACGAGACTGGAAACCCACATGCCAGTTGAGCTCGGCAATGTCAAGGGCACATGCTTCGTGTTCTGCCAATGTAAAACCAACGCTTCATCAACAATCAAAATCATACTTAAAAATGCACACATCCTTTTGATTTTTTTTTTTGGCAATTATTTCTTTTTTCTTTTTTTTTTGTCGGACTGGAAAGTAGATTGCAGCTTCAGTCCTTTTTTGGACAAAAAACCGTTTATTATTTGTCATAATCTCGCTACCAATCCACTCTTTACATATGCTGATGTTGAACATGTAACAGTTCGCTTGGGGTTTTAGAGAAGATGATTGTCAATATTCTCCTGCGTTTCCCCCTTTTCGGAAAAAAATATTTCTAAGGAGTCGCACGAAAACACGGAGTATAGAACTATCTAAAGAAGTTTGTCTACACAAATTTTCCAATGACCTCTGTAGAAAAGGACAATACCCTAACAACGCTTGATACTTAACAAGATGAAAAAAAAAATAATGCAACTCTCTCACCTGCTTGAACAGCTTTCGGTAAATCGCACATTCGCTTCTGACAATGCACGTCTATTTTGCTTTTCAGGATCTTTGAGCGGGCTCTTTCTTTCCTCAGCTTCTCTAGCGTTTCCTGGCGGTCGTTCTCCAGTTTTGCTAGCAATGCCACCACCTCTTCTACGACTTCTTCCCCTCCCAGGTACGGTAACTCAAACTCCTCGACAGGAACAGGATCAGGAATGATCGCGGCGTTACCTGAACAGATGCAGATTGAAACCAGTGCAGCTCTCGCTCTGTATTCATGAATACAGACAGAGATGTGTATCATGTGTGACAGAAATGATTATTTTACTTTTGTGGATGAGACACGGACGGACAATTGCGGACAAAACACAAATATCCACTAAATGGTATCTTATCCGTCTCAGTACAGTATCTCTTTTTTTTTATTATCCTTCGATCCACGGCTCACGGGATGCCATGACGTCGCCTACTTCGTAGTGATGACGTGACCGGACAAACGTCACAATGACCTTTGCCCGGTCACGACAATCGCATCAGATAATACAATTGAGAACAGGTTATTAATTATCGAAAAGCGATTTCATCACACATGTAAAACTTGAGCGAATTAGAAATCTCAAAGCGAACGGGGCTTCATCACTTTTATAACCCTTCGGGGATAATATATTAAAAGAAAACATGAACAGCGGCATATCTGTTTGATTCGGCTGTAGTGAATCCGAAATCTAAAGCTTTGAACTTAAAATTAATCTCAGAAAAATTTGATGTTAAGTCAGAAGCAGCTTCAGAGACAGAGACTGCACCCACTGACCTTTCTCATCCTTGGCGCCTACACCAAACACGGAGAGCGTGGCGTTGGTTTCACGGCTGTATACGGTCCTGTCCGGGCTGTAGTCGCTGGCTGAGCCGACAAACCTCAGCTGTCTCTTTCCCTGTGTGACGCTCCTTGCAGTGCTCACTGCCAAAACCCAACAACAACAAGCCATCGTCGAAGGCGCAGACCCCAACCGGACACAACAAGTCGCCATTTTGGCAATTTTTGACCAATTTGAAAAATAGTACGACATTGCACAGCTTCAATATATATATATATATATATTCACACTTCAAGGTAACACATGCCTAGGATAAATAGTTTCGGAGAAGTCGCGTGGAAAAAAACAGCATCCAAAGTGTGACACACGGACGGACGGACGGGACGGACGGACAGAGGGCATTCCTATAGATCCAAACCCCTCCCCCGGGCTGGCCCGGTTGGGGTCTAAACATTTTGTCTCGCGTTCTGTGTAGCCAACAGAAGAGGATACATAACAAGAGGAATCGGCATTCTAAGCTCTGTGACCAGTCAGAACATGACTACAAACACGTACCTTGACTTAGGCATGTCGGTGGGCGGCTTAATTGTGTCTTTCTGGACGACGGACGGCTGTCAAGGCTCTCGGCTTCCTTGAACCACTCTTCAATAAGGCCCTGTTCAAACATTTCGCTATGTAATGCTCGTGATGTTTAAAACGAAATCTTTTCCTTTTTCTTTTTTTTTTGCAATGAATATAACTATCTCGCACGGCTGTTCCCGTTGAGTATATTTGGCCTCTCCTTTGCTATAATTCACGTGAGACTTGACATGGCACTGGAAGGATACGAATTAAATTGCCACTGGTTCTCACCAACCTATGACATAAAACAATCAGTAACCACTCTGTGGGGCACTCATGAGACCCCACCCCTCTAACCCTCCCCCCCCCCCCCTCCCTGAAAAAAAAGTAAATAAGTGATATGATGTAAAACAGACCTTTCTATAAAAAGAGATTAATATGGCACTACCGTTGTTTTAATTTGTTCATGAACATAAAGTTAAAGCACCTGTAAGAGTTCTAAGTGTGCAGCGGCTTTGTTTATAGACGGCGATACGGCTGTCGTAAAATCCCAACTTCTACGCTCAAATATTGCCGGAATCTTTGGCCAGTTCTCCGGCAACGGTGCTACTTCATCTAGCGACCACAACAAACACACCATGCATTTTTTTACTGTTATCAATTTCATGGAAATGCAAGAGCCTTCGACAAAAAAAAAAACACAAAGTATGTTCACAGGCAAAAATGATCTGAAATGCAATAGCTTTACCATTTTCTTCTATTGCTTCTAAAGACTTGTCGCGATCTTCAATGATGTCGCCTTGTGGCAGAGCAACTGCTAATGCTTTCGCACTATCTGTGGTTCCTAAAGAATCGTCATACATAGCATACTTATTACATCTTTTATCTGTTTCACTTCTCTACACATTTTTTGTTACCTTATTTTTGTCTGTACAGCAGTATACTTTGAAATTATGCAGCTGTTAAAGGTGGAAAAAAATTAATCCGTATATAATATCCATGTTCTACAAAGATGTTCACTGTTTTGCTGTTGCAGCTCGATTTACTTGACAAATAGAAATGAAAACAAACAAAAGAGAGAGAGAGAGAGAGAGAGAGAGAGAGAGAGAGAGAGAGAGAGAGAGAGAGAGAGAGAGAGCGAGAGAAGAAAAACGCTTCCTTCGCAAGTCACCTTGTGTAGTTGCTGTTTGCGATCGATTCGCAAATTTACTTTTCAATTGCGGACCGTCTAAATCGTTGCCTGCCGTGACAGTAACTAAAGCTTGTACAAGATCATCATGTAAGGTTTCCCCTGGGGTCGGGGAGAGAGCTTGTTCTACTCTCACCACCTTTGCTTTGGCTGCCATACTTAAGAACAAAATATTTTTTTAACCTGAAAAAATAAAATCAGCTATGAGAAACTAATTAAAAGATCACTTGAGTCATTAGCATTTAACTCAGGGATAACCCGAGTGCATTTTCTACAATTTCTAGGATCTGAGAGTTTTCTTTATCCTTTAATAATGCGCGATGGCAGCTCCTCTGGAATCCTTATGAAAATCAACGGAATCCCTGTCAAAGTTCCGAGAGCAGTAGGATCCCGGTAAAACAAAATCGCCAAAAATACCCAGATCTCCGCCAAACTGTGACATCGGGATTCCCATCAGGAAAAAATTGTCGGGAAAAGACCGGGTTTCCGGTCTATCCTGTGACCCTAGAATCCGAAATCGTTTGCTGTCAATTCGACAAAGTAACAAATATTTAAGCTAAAATAATCATTCTTGTATACATAGGTATGCTTAAGTATTACTCTTGTATTATCGCTTAGTTATGTCTTTGCGAATGCTCTTGGCCATATAGAATTATGAGCCTTCAAAATGATCGTTGTTGTTCCACAGCCTAACCTCTGCAGTGGATCGGACTGTCGTGTGCTTTTTACTCCACAGACCCACTGCAGATTCCGCGAACATGGTACTCATAACAGAGAGGAACTACTTTTTAAAATATCGAAGCGGTTTGTGTTCAGTGATATAACATATAGATCTCAGAGGTCAGCTGCTTTATAACAACGTAAAAATGGTAGCAGTCATTCCAAATATTACCTGAACAAATGACATATTTTTTTAGTTTCTTTGGCCGTTCCGGTGCAGCTGGAGCCACCACCGTCTGCTTGTTATTTATTTACACACTTGGTACAAGCTATGAAGTGTACCCAACGATCTTTTCCTTTAGATATCTGCTCATTCATAGAAATTCAGCTAGCCAAGAAAAAAAGAACAGATATATCAGGACAAATCGTTCTACGATTTTTATCCACTGACAGCTTTATACTTAATGGTACTTAATGATATTATTCGGATAAATATTTTTGAACGACTGACAACATTTGGTCAGATTCTGCTTTGAACAAATGACATCGTTTGGTCAGGCAACATTTCGAATGATATCACTTGGTCTGGTAATGTTTTGAACGAATCAGATCATTCGCCCAAAACCTTATCAGTCAGTTATCAGTAAAAATCTTAAAGCATGAAAAAGGGGAGGGGTGAGTCTGAAAGGTTTGGTTTAGGTAACCATAATGTCTATAACCGAAATAAAAAAGAATTATATCATTGGATCACAGGGTTGCAACGCAATTTTCAAAAAGAATTTTCGTGGCGGAGGATTATAATGTGAGAAAAGGCACTCAATTCGTCAATATTTTGACACGAACATAATTGGGAGTGCAAATCTAGTGAAATCAACCAGATTAGAAGACATGAAACACAATTACAGAAATATTAAGAATTAGAAATTTTGAGAAAAAAATTCCGGTGTTCAAATTACCCGACTTTTTCCTGACTTTTTAGGAATTTTTTCCGGACTTTTCCCGACTCAAAAATTTTTCTGAATTTACACTGTGATTGTAATATAAAAGCTATAAACTAATCATGTCAGTTCTTCATTTATAAACCTCGCTGAATATATGATGTCTTACTTACAGGGTTTGCGCTGGGTTTTCAGGAAAGTGAGTCAAAAAAGGAAAGTGTGACTCAGTTGGGTCCAGAAAGACTCGGTGGGTTCCGAAAAAGTGAGTCACTTCGTAAAAAATACCCAAAAAGTGGAAAAAAAACCCACCAACGCGAACCCTGACTTATAAACAAACTATGAACATTTTCTGTCATTTTATTTACTACCAGGTGTGAGGCTAGACAGTTGTACGAATGATATCATTTGTTCAATGTTGCGCTTGATCCATTCCCATGAGATTTTCACAAAAGCTACGTTTCATTTTCGCATTTGCTACGCTGATAAGTTTAGGTCAAGTTTTGTAAACACAGATAAGTTTTGGGCAGGAAGTAGCTTTGCTAACATGATATGTTTTGTTAGGCCAGTTTCAAAACAATCGCTTCAATCAATGATACGATTCCCACAAGCAAACTTACCTAACAATATCATTCGAACAGGCACATTGACCCAATGATATCATAGGGTCAGTGATAGGAATTGGTTGCAAAAGAAACAAGTTATCAGTGAAACTGATGGATGTCCCCCTCCACGAACTATGGTCCAATCGAAAAATAATGCAACGTCGCACAACTTCACTATATACATTTCCACTGTACCAACAATCAAAAGCCAGGGTTGAATACCGGCTGAGATATCGCGTGCACAAAGTTGCAGTGTAGGCAACAGAAATACTAAAACATTGTCTATTTTCAACAACTCGCCATTTCGTCATTTTTGGTCGAATCGCAAAAATAATGCAACGTCGCAAGACTTCAATATATATGTTTTCACTGTAGCAAAAATCAAAAGCCAGGGTTGAATAGCGGCTGAGATATCGCGTGCACAAAATTGCACTGTAGGCAACAAAAATACTAAAATATAGCCTACATTCAACAAGTTGCCATTTCGTCATTTTTTGGTCGAATCGAAAAATAATGCGACATCGCACAACCTCAATATATATATTTTCACTGTAGCAAAAAATCAAGAGCGAGGGTTGAATAGCGGCTGAGATATCGCGTGCACAAATTTGTCCTTCCAAGTGTCACCAGACAGACGGACAGGCCCGAATACTATAGTCCCCCGCTCCGCGCTACGCGGCGGCGGGGGACTAACAACAACAAATCAAACTACAATTGCAAAAGGACTATCTCAAGTTTGGGATTTTCGTTAAAAGAAAAAATAATGCGCTATACGTCTTCTGAGCTCCCACGAAGTGGATTGCTACTGGGGTTCTGCGTGCCGCTTCAATTCCTCGCTATATGGTTATATACATGGGAAATGCGCTCGCTTTGAGGCATCTCTGGGGCGATTTTGCACGAGATTCAAAAATCTATGGGATTACAGGGACTGGTACGCAAGATTCGTGCCTCTGAACATATTTTTTGCCTTATCAGCGGAACAACTGAAGGTTTCTCTGACAGAGATATATATACGAAATTATTTGGGAAGAGTTCACTCCCAGCTGGTTACTTGTCAGTGTGCATTTCAGGGGAAAGCCTTTTCGTTTTAACCTCGGTACCTTGAATCGTGAACCAGAAGATCAATAGCCTGCGAATGTTACATCTATTGCCCTTATAGTTACCAAACCACAATCTCCCTCTGTTTGATTCTGATTTCGCAAAACCCGCATAGTGGAAATAACGATAAAAACTTTCAACCCAACGAAGAACTAAAACCGGGCGATAATAAGATGATATTATGGTTTCTATGTAAACAAATCAAAAATTAATTGAATTTTCTAGTGTAGCCAAGTCACATATACAAATCTAAAAAGGATATGGATAACAATATACTATTTACGTTTCAGTGCATTGTAATATCACGTTTTACTTGTCCTTTTCCTGATTTATAGACACTTATCGAAAATTTTCAACCAATACATTTCCATTCGAGTTGTCATCATATATTTTACGGATGGGTCCTCACCACAAAAAAGTGTCCGTATTTAATGGGGAACACCGGAATATAATTCCATTAAATACCCATATGTGATTCCGCAAATATATATTAAAATATGTATTTCATAATTATGTTCCTCAGACAGTACTCATACGCTCAAAGCATTATGCAGATAGAAGAGATATCATATTTATTTATTTATTTATTTATTTATTCATTCATTCTTTTTTTCTTTTTTTTTTTCAAACAATAAAATGTACAACATAAATGCACATTTAGACCAGACTGAACATTATAATACTGAATACAATTTTTGATGTAATGCTTGAAAAAAAAAAAAAGAAGAAAGAAAGGCGTGGCTTGAAGTTAAATAACTTATACTAGAGCACGCCTGTACTAATGAAATACACTAGAAACATAGCAGCTATGGATACCTTAAATACTAATACAATGCTATGAAGAATGCTTTGACATTCTTTTTGAAAGAATTAATACTGATACACGACCTTATGGTGTTAGGAAGACAATTCCAAGTTTTAACACCAACAGCTGATATACAATACGACTTCAATCTTGTTCTTATGAAATTGGTTTTAAATTTATCACCTTGTCTAGTGCTATATGAACTAACACAGTTGCCAATCTGGAAATAGCTTTGCAATCGTACTGGAATGTGACCATTGAATACTTTGTACATAATACATGCTGTTTTTAATTTTACAATTTCTTCGAATTTTAGGAGGTTACACTTAATAAACAACTCATTAGTATGATCATAGAAACCTGCATTATTGACAATTCTTACTGCACGTTTTTGTTTGGTGAATAATACTTGTAACTTAGTTTTGGTTGTATTTGCCCATATTTCACAACAGTAGATAAGGTGTGGGTAAAACAATGAGTAATATAAAGTCAATAATGAATCTGTATCCAGTAAAAATCTGACTCGATATATGATTGCTAAAGCTTTAGATAATTTGTCTGCAACGCAACTTATTTGTTCATGCCAATTTAAGTTTGAGTCAATTATTACACCAAGAAATTTTGTATTAAAGACTTGTTGGATTTCATAACCATTTATAAATATACTGATATTATTTTGCACATTTCTAAACTTTCCGAAAATCATAAAATTTGTCTTTTGAACATTCAATGATAGTTTATTAACATTAAACCAAATGTGCAGCTTATTAAGTTCTAAACTTATTTCCGCTGCAAGAGTTACCAAGTTATGATCACTTTTGAATGCATTGGTATCATCGGCAAATAAAATGAACTGCCATATCAACCATATGGTATTTTGTTCTCCAGCTTGGAAACCCGAGGAACAAACCATATCAGTTAAGTCTGAGAGCTGAGGCAACAAGAAGAATGAACAGATACGAAGGAACAAATATAGATACAAAATCTCATTATGAATGCAATTAAAAATCTATGTATAAGAACCATATTTTATTAATCAACTGGTAATTGGTCAGAAGTAACGTTTATATTACAATTTGAATATTGATTATTATTATTTTTAAACATATATATGTAAATATATTTCAAACACACATATATAAATAAAATAAATAAAAGCGTATATAGCAAAGGAGCAACATTTGTTGCTTTAAAAAAGTGTTCATTTTCCTTCATGAAAAAAATTAGAAAAGGACACTGTTAGCTTCATATAAAATATAATAAAAGACTGTCGGCATGCGTTTTTCTGTAGAAATTAAGGACGAGAAAGACTGCTGTTTCTTGACCATTAAATAATGGAACAAATTTATTCACAAATGCTTCAGGGTTCATCTATGCTTGTTAATAAGATGAATTATACGGTAATGAGTATATCCATAAATCGAATGACCCAAGAACTTCTTTTTATTACGTCACATCATATTTACAAACAAAAATCATAGCAACGGTATTGGTGCGCCACAAGTCACATTTTGTATTGAGTCCACTGTGTACTGTTTAAAACAGTGAACTGCACAAAAGGAATAAACTTGTTCTTAATCAAGTCAGTTAAAGACATATGAATTTTTAATTATTGCAGATTCCGTCTATGGATTTATAAAACTAATTTTCAAATGTGCTGGAGTTTGTTTACATTGGATGTGTTGTTAGTCCACACTTGACAGTCCCGTATTATTCGATATTTAAGTGTGGATAAAGGTATAGAATTTGAAGATGTCAAAATCAGCAGGAACACTCATTACAACAAACAATGCCACATACATCCCTCCTAGGTTTATGCCTGGGTAAGTTATAAGATTATCAAGATGTTACCATACTGCATTTCAAATTATTTTATAAGCCAATTCGCACTTCGGGTTTTTTCCGGTGGAGGTGTTGTTTCGACTGAAAATGTTGGGGGATAAATTATAAAGAAATGATAAGGGAAAAACATAAAAAGTCTAATTTTCTTTCAACATGCACATTTTCAAATTTATAAAGCCATCATATGATCTTTTAAAAACTATTTTACATATTATTCAGTCCCTTTAATAACCGACATGTGAATATATTTCTGGTAAAATGGAATTTTATTGATTTTTGCCGTTTTTTTCCTATCATTTCTTCATATCCTTATCCCACCTGAATTCAGCCGAAACGCAAAAACTTTTCGGGAAAAGTCAAAAGTGCGAATTGGCTTATTCATTACGCGCGTATGTAGCAAGCCAGGAGCTGTCTTTCCGGGACAGCAAATCTTCCTGGCAAGGCAGCAAAAGTCTAACAGTATTTATTCTGCAATGAGCAGGCACTCTTGTAGCTCCAAGAAGCTGTTGCACTTTTGGTAGCCCCTCCTGAAAGAAGTGTATTTGCTTTTGTTAAATTTCCACAGCTAAAAAAGACCAATCCGTTTCAGGTTGACAGTAACTAGTATAGTTGAGTGGCCCCACCACATTTATAGCCATATCCGCATCTAAATAAGAGAGCAATTCTTAGTTTTATGCAAAAGGATATTTTTACTCTCAGTCTGAGCTTATAGAAATATTTGGGGTTACGAGCATTTTACAGAGACGGGACTGTACAAGGCCCAAACCGTAGAATGGGACGGAGAGTAGAATGAGACATTTGACGCAGATAGACTGAAACCTGCTTTATTCATTTTACTATTAGATATCCTTAGATCCACATACTTGGGAAAGTGTATATCATAATATTGTAACATAAAATTGAAAGTATCTTTTGTCGTTCAAGAGAAAAATTAATAAAACCAGCCAGACTGATCAGCTGTTTTTTTTTTTTGTTGACGTCGCCATCTTGGTGCTGGAACATCGTTTGTAACGCTGTTAATGATTGGTTTATACTTTTGTGTATTTTAATGTCCGTATACTGGAAAGTTGCTATGTTGTGTATCAGCAGTCTTTGGTTAGACCTCTTCTGTCGGTTGTTTATATTTGTTCACGAGTAAGTTGAGGGATATTTCACTAAATCATTAAAAACCCATAATTTTGTCCCAATTACTGTCTCGTCCTTGCAGCTGCAATTTCGTTTAATGGCGGGAAATGATCAGGCTTGAGATTCACCGACATTGCCTTAATTTAAATCCAAGATAAGAGAAATATTAAAGAGACCAGCGATTTACGATATTTATATGTCCATTCACAAAGGGTAGTTAGCCCGGGTTCTTAAATTTTAAGCGGGGCTAGTCTGTTTAAAATTTTCGATTTTAATTTAAATATTTCGACGACCGCTTCGAGGTCGGGATCGAGTACAAAACCAAATGACGTGATGTTCTGTGTACCTCAAAATTAAAATATTGTATTACATACGTAAAAATTGTATTACATACGCCGAGTTAAATTAAATGTAATTGTAGGTGAATGTGATTAGTAAGTTTAGACTTAATACGACAGAATCACGTTGTGTTAAGAAAGCCGTATTGTTTAAGATGCAATTATGTTTTTTTTTTCTAGCTATCGTGGTCATGTGCCCACCATGAAATTTGACTATGGGGAGACATATGGAAACCACACAACCAAATATTTCCAAGACTTTAGGTCAAAAGCACTGGAAAATTCAAAAACAAATTACTGCAAAGGAGGTTATTTGCCAACCTACTATTCATACAACCCAGATATGGCAATCAGTGCAAGAACGCGAAAGTGGGACAGGTGGCTGAATGAACCAAGATATGCATTGACCACATTGGACTATGACAGAAAGGAAGAATTAATTCGATTTGACAAGGTATCATCAGTGTTCGCAAACACAAATAGTTTTAGTGGCAAATGTTTTACCAGGTGGTATATATCTTTGTCTTCATTTAAGATCAGAAAAAGGTCTAGGTTTGACTTGATTTGATATATTTCGTACATTTAGTTATTGAAAAATTCAGTTTATTAGTCTTATGTTGATTTTTCAGTTTTTTTTTGTTTTGTTTTTGAAGAACACTACTTTTAGTAATCATTTCTTTCAGCAAGCAAAGGCACACAGAGAACACTATAAAGACAAAAGTGGCGAGGTCCACAGAGTCGACCACTTTATGCTGCCTACAACTGCTGAAGATCAGTTTAAGAAGCACCTGCCCTTGTAAGCAACTATTTCTTTTCTTTGTGATTCATTTTAGTTTGAGAATATAATTTCAGTTTTAGCCCTGCTAATTTTTTTCAGTGAAGAAGTCTTGCAAAAAGGACCGGTTTACTTGGAGATACATGTGCTCATTTAATTTTTCTTTCAGAGTAGAAACCTCTATTGTTTTTTTTTTCTCTGTTAAGGCAGTCAAAATATGAGAAAAAAAGCTTTTATAAGATATTCCTGAACTTGTAAGATGGACCCTTATCCGCGGAAATCATTCACGCACCATTAGGTTCCACTGGAGAGATTAACTTCTCTGGTGATAAATAGAAAGACATTGATGTTATTTCTTTGTGTTCAGTAAATACAAACCCACTGAATTCGCACACTGTGCCTATTCAAAAGAAATTATTGTTATGCAGTATTGCATCCAAATCTTCAGAAAAACACCAAAAGACTTCTCGGAAATGTAAAGTGCCCCTTTTTATCGTGAACTTGCCGAGAAATATTTCGATATGAAAGCCTTGAAGCGATACAACGTAGAATGGCACATATACCCTTCCAGACCGGTACGAAGTTCCATCAATACACGCGTGTGTGGAAGATTTTTAGACAAATCCGAGCTTCAGATAAGGATTTTTCGCAGCCATATGTTACAGTCATTTCTGCATTTTTATGGAATGCGCGTGTCACGGCATGTCGCTTATTACTATTGAAACTAGATTGAGTTCTGTTGAATGTGTGTGTGGATTGCAGTGGTTTGATATTTGGCTAAGTTTATATTAATGCTTCTAGTGTGACAAACTTGCGGCTTGTTTCCATTTGGTGGGACGACAGGAACTTTAAAAAATTGCAACTTAAAATATGTGTTGGTTTATAGTATTGTCTATACAGATGGTGAAAGTATGTTTTAACTATAAATTATTTTTTGTTATTTTAAGTATGCAGTTATGGCTTTATAAAAGTTTTAATTCTTCGTTGTAACGACATGCTGCACGCATGTCTTCGAGTTGTTCCAGCAATTAAAAGAACACTTACTGGTAGTATCTTCCATTAGTTCCCTCGTTTTTACATCTGCCTTTCAAAATAAGAGGATTACATCTGAGCTCGAGAGAGGACAGACAAATAGCCCATTTATTTTCCATGAACGAAACTTATATATCCAGTGAAGTGTAATACCAGATGTCGTTACAACGAATGTCTACTTTTGCAAAGATTACTTTATGGTATTATAGCAAGCATTAAGGGATTGTTAGAATTTTATTTGTTGCTTGAATTTACTTTATATATAAAATGTCTTAAAACATTCTTTTACAGTTGAAGCTTGAATAACATGGTTGCTGGTTGCTTAAATCATAAGTGCCATTTTTCACTTTTCACATTTTGCATCCGTGCTGGTTTTTATACAAAACAATGATGGCGCCGTGTAGCAGCAACAATTAACATTATCTTTAACTGAGCCATCGCTATCGAAGAGTTGCTCTGCAGCCAAACCATACGTATTCTGTTGTAAAACTATTAGACATTATAAGGTTGCCCTATGGTTAACTCAGAGACGCAAGAGATGCCATAGTAAATATTTCTGAGCATATGGTGTCAGGTTGTTTGTATATTTTTTGTCAGCGTTTCATTATTTTGAGTGGATAAATTTGTACGATTTCACTCCAATTCAGCGCTTGATGCTGCACGTTAGAGTTGTTATATTGTATACGATATATACTTTCCGTAAAAGAAAATCATATTTTCGTCTCTGTGGTTACAAAGGCCGTTTTCAATCAAGTGGGCTTTTTGGCCAAGATGTAGAATCTTGTGTTTTCCCATCTTAAAAAGCTAACTTTAAGATCTGGATACTGCGATTATATGGAAATTTGAATTTTAAGCGCGAAATGATCAAATCAAAAAAAAAAAAAAATAGAGAGATTGGTTTTGCCTGTAAATTGCAAAACCAATCTTCATAATTTGTAACCTCACATCGTTTTCGGATTTTTTTGCAAGACAGTTTGTTAATTGATTAAATCCGCCCCCTAACAAAAGAAAACACTTAATTTTTGTTATTTTTATATTTTTAATTGGTAGCAGAATAAAATATGATCATGTTTTAGCAGTGAATTTATATGAATAAGAAAAGAGGACAGAAATAAAGTTGTGCATGAATAATTCGTTATTTTTTATATTGGCCCGTCTTTGAACAAAAACATATCGAAATAGAAATTCAAATGCAAAGTCGTGGAAGTGAAAAATGATAGACATGGTAAGTAAGCTTTAACGCCGATGGTTTTTCCATAAATCTAGTTCTCTATATGCAGATTACACGCATTAAATCGAACCTTGTAACCGCAAAAATGTTTTATGTTTGTAACTGAGCTAATTAAAATGTGGTTGCATTCATCTTCGAACCATTTTTTTTTCGCCGAAGCGGATGGTTCTGTTTAATGGGTTTTTAGTGTATCAGACTAGATCCCTTTGGTGCATGTATTCTTTATTGTTATAAATACTAAACGCCTGTACGTGTTTTATGTTATCTGGAACTTAATAATGTTTCGGCATCTAAGAATCTGCTTTCTTTAAATCGTAATTTGTAGAAACTGCGATTACATACTGTTCGTTTTCAAACATATGTTTTGAGGCCAAATAAATTTGTGGGATGCAATATGATAAATAACTCACGTGTAAATCGAACTTAGCAGAGTTAACACTCCATTGCCACAGCTACGAACAGTAATTAATATTCCAAGATAATTGCCTACATTTCAATCTCTTTTACGCATATTTCTTTAGATCATAAGCTAAGTTGTTAACGTTAAACGTTTCTTTTGCTTTGGTGTAATTAAGGTTTCTTGAAATGTTATTGATTAGTTTTTTATGCCATTATAATGCCTAATTCTGCATGTTAGTCCAAATACCATTTTGGAAATGAATGCTGTAGTTAGTTATCCATCATATTTCACCTTTGATTGAACATAAGATTTCAACGTAGATTCCTCTTTCTTGACATTGATTTGTATATGAAAAAAAAAAAACAAACAATTTCTACATGTAATGTTGTTTCAGAAAAATAACCGAAATACATGTGTCTTCAATTATACGAGAAATATAGTCGATACCTTTTCTTTGTAAAATGTGTATCTAATAACTTTCTGAAAAAATCTCATGGTAAATTATAACTGTAAAAGTTATATTTCTTGCAGGCTGTTTCCCAAGTAATGACAGTTTCGTAATATGATTATGTTCTTCATATCAATCTTCTTTCCGACCACACACATAAATCGGTAGATATCTGCAAACCATGCTTACCAGTGTGAGGTTTAGGTGTTATTTTGTAATTCATAATAACACCCTCGTAGTGTTCCACATGCAAATGCATATATTGACAATGGTGACTTAACTGCTGTGGTATATAATATTTCATAATATTCTTGCTTAAAAAAAAAACAAACGGTTTCTTAAAGTTTTCTGGGCTACATTTCCCGCAATATAACGATTTTTCGTTTCAGCATGATTTTGTCTACCCGCTACACGGATGACATCAACGTACCCAACACGGAGCACATTGCCCGTCGGGCACCCATCGAGAAGATCATATCGCCGCTTTCCTCGCAAAGAGACAGGGCCATGAGAGACGTTTACTTTGAGCAAAGATAACTGTTTAACTCGCCATTATTTTAATATTTGGATAAAAATGGACATTACATTTCAACACTTAGAAACCGACTTGGGACATATACAAGTCAAATTTGGTCCAGAAGATTATACATGAACTTCGTATACACATATTTTTTTTTTTTTTAAAAAGGCGCAAGCTAACCAGGTACTAATTTGCGAATTAGCTATTTTTCGATTACATGTTTTGCCTTGCATATTCTTATATTTTGGAATTTTCCAGTGCTAATGGTATCAAAACGCAAATTTTGCAGAATATTCCTTAACTAATTTCAACAAATTTGCACAAATTTTCAACAGATTTGCATGGTCGTTCAGTATGAAACGTAATGACCAACAATATTGGACGCGCGATTTCCTAGTGGCGTTGTCTAATTTCTTACTGCAGTATTTCACCCACCGCTGCGTAGACAGTTAATTTGATATCCTTAAAATGGGTATCTTTATTCTATAGTTTATATTAATTTAGGAGCCTATTAAAGGCCGAATTAGATTAAAATCGAAATTATCGAATTCATTTTTGAAAAAAAACGTAGTATTGTTTGCTTCGATTTACTGATAGTTACTTTTTTATGTATTTTTATGTGAGTATTTGTCTGTACACTTCTTCTTTTTTTTTCAATTACTATTGATCAGTATTAAGCGTTTGGCTAAAGTATTTATACACTGTGTAATCTTCATGTTTGGAGTTATTTATTTACATTCTATAGCTGAATTAAAGAGTTAAGCATAAAGTAATAGTGCACATATTCACGTTTTCTTTTGTAAGACCAGAATGAACAGCTAAGGATCAGAATTATGCCAGACAAATGTAGACGCATAAATCCGGCAGTAAACAGAACACTCGGCACGCTGCCAAGCTAAAGCGGATTACGTTTATTTCTCTGACACTGATCCCGTTCATTACGTATGGTAAAAAATGAGCGTTATGACACCCCTGAATTGCCGGTTTGAAAATTCAGTTTAAGACCAACTGTCATTATTTACATTTATTTTTTTCATATAACTTCTTTTGTTTTAGAAATTTTTTTGAATCATTTTTCAAACAACCTTTTATTTTTGTTTTTTAATTTCTAGTGTGAAATATGATTTATTAGCTGATACAGCAACGTAATAAAATACTGTTGTCAGATAAAAGTGTTTTATTCAGATAATGATTGAAGAAAATAAATCTGTTAGTACAATCAAAGTAAATGAAATGTTTCATCGTAACACGCGACAAAAACTACGGTCACTGTAGCTTCCGTTAAGATCACTGCCAAACAAAAACCACACTTTTGTCACAGAGTATACAAGACCAAATATTCACTTAACTCCTCATCATATTCACAACCAAGAATCCACTATGTGTTACTGACTATATCACAAATACTTCGCCGGGTTCAGTGACGCAAATTTCACGAAAAGTTCTACGCTGCTTCTGCCAACAATCAGCAAAACTCGCCATGCTATTTTTAATGTGACGATTACTATCTGGGCTACCCGAATACTTTTTTGCACGAGTTTTGGAATCCGTTTAGTTTCTAAAACATGGCATTTTTCATTAGATTAAAAGTGCGCCCAGTCACTTATCAATTAAGATTATAAGGGAGTTTTGCTCAGGATGACAATGGAAAACAATAAATCACACTTAACAAGAAACCATCAAATTTCGTACACTAGTTTCGATTTGTTGCACAACACCTACATACGTTTCACTAAATACCAGCAGTCTATTCAAGTTGCATACCGAAAATGTATCACATTCTGCTTTTCAGTCAATCTGAAGTACAGGTATATGGACATAATTTTGTGACATTATTTATTAAACGCACTACATCTTAAAGGCATTTACCAAGTGCCATGCTGATTCACAAGCGACTTCTATATCAGCTGAAAACCGCTGTTTTTGGATAGCCAGGACCAGGCTCTCTTTATTCCATGGTAGCTTCATCAACATGCATTATCCAACACGCCTCTTGAAATTAATCACTGATGTACTACATTTGATACCTTATTTGATACCCACATGTAAGAAAGAACTGCGACAAGGGAGTGTCATTCTGCTAAATTATTGAATAATGTAGGATCTTTAAGGCCGGCAAGAAAGTCTTGTTTCTTATCCCAATTTGAAAAGACTCCGCCGGCCACAGATCTTTTATATTTTTCTTGAATAAATTAGATGCCCCGGCCGGGACTGAACTTTTTTCTTTCCTTTTGAATTTGTTTTCGTAAAATGTGGTGTAATGGGTTTACAAATCCCTTTATATGACAGAACCACATTATCAATTTATAAATTATTATTATGTAGCATCTGAAGTGTTAATTGCGTAAACAATTTTAAAAAATTAAAAATTTGGTCAACGGGCGGACTTTTTTTCGAACTCTTGGGTCACTTCTTTTTACTCACCAGGCCGAAGATCAGAAATCAGGTCAACTGTTTGTTGCCTAATTGGGAGTTTTTAAGCTACTCTTTGCAAAAATAAAGCAATATATATACAGCGTATGTGTGACAGTGAATCTGTCAAATCAGTCACTGGTTCACTCAGTGGCATTGTAAAAGTCACTATAAGTTATAGTCACTTTCAAAAAGTCACTGATTTTAAGCCTTCAAAACTTGGCCGATTACTTAACTAATCTGACTTTATTTATTGTTATTTGCTCATTGGTTACCGTGTGTAAAACTTCAAATCATAATCAATGAAGTTAAATGGTACTGATTTGACCTTTCGAAAATTGCAGTTTTTCCACTGACGTCAACCAAGCCACTCAATTGATTACTCTGGCCTGTGTTATCTGACCATGGAGAATCGCAATTGGCCGTATTCTTTTCGCGTAAAAGGTGTTTGGGTTTCACGCACTTAATGCAGGCTCATTTGAATATTCCGGGCTGTGACAGTACAATTTTGGCCTTGCCATTGTCGCTGTTACTTTTTCGCCAAAGGTCTGCATTTCCTTGTCAACTGTTGTTCAACACAGTACTGGGTTGTGACTGTATAAGTTTTCTTTGTTAAGAAATACACTCCGGTGTGGGATTGCATTATTGGAGTGGGGTAAACAACCCAGCCCCCCCCCCCCCCCAAAAAAAAAAATAGCCAAATCATATTTGAATTTCTATTCAATTGAATTACGAATACTTCCCACAACACTGATCCTAACTGATTAAAGAAGAATAACTACTACGGTTCCACAAATTCAAATCAACACCATCACAACCTGGAGTCCTCCCCCCCCCCCCCCCCGCCAACCCCAATTCTACATGGTTTGATAACAAACACCAACGAAGAAACAACTGCAATTTTACAATGGCCACATTAACAGCACCACAACGAAGAATAATCAAACTCGTTTCGATGACTTATGGAGGTTTAAAATCACTGACTTTATAAAGTCATTAAAATTTTCAGTGCTTTTCAATGTCACTGAGTGAACAAGTGACTGTACAAAGTGAATGAAATTTCCAGTGACTTTTTAAAGTCACTGATTTGATAGATTCGCTGCATCATACATATGCAATGCGTTCATATTTGTCAAATTCTATTTGCCCACATATAAAAATAAGATTTGATTTGCCTTAACGTGAGAATTTTGTTACCAGAGTTAAATTTGCTGTACCACTGACATGATGATGAATAATTCATGATCGGGATCCAGCCTCTTAAATTTGGTTATTTTCATCGCACAAAGAGAACAGGAAAATTTTAGCAAGTACCTCTTTTTTTTTCGAAACAAACAAGCACAACTTTGTCATCTTATTATACCACGACTGACAGGACCTGGGATACGACACATGTTTTTGTATAAATTATATTCAAAATATGTATGAAATCAATATTTGCATATGCACAATCTATCACAGAGATAAGAGTAAAAATATGAATACATTAAACTATTGCACTATTCGAGTTAGCAACATCAAATAACGCGGAATATTGTTTGCTAATCTCCTATATACAAAGCACAAAAAATGGAACAAAAAATCTGCTAAGCAAAACAACTGGGCTTCCTCTTAAATATCATGAAAAATTTTGGCGAGCGATTAAGAAATATAGCGAACAATAACTTAAAATTTGAGAAAACAGAAACAGGCCTCCGCCATCTTAGTAAGACCAGAACAGAAGGATTTATTTTATGTATTGTTTTTTTTTTTTTTTTTTTTTTTGTTACTTTTTTGTTGTTGCGTTTCTGGTGTGCTTAATTATACACACCTGAAACCGGATTAATGCTTTACTCTATAGACCAGTTAATCGAATACTTTAAAATATCTTGCCGAACTGTTACGTTTAAAATATACCGGTTAATCGCGCATCAAAAATGGGCTATCTACCGGACCGGGTTCGACAGTAATTCGCTATTTTCACAGCATAGCAGATAACAAGAAAGCCCAGCGTCCAAAAAGTCGGACTTAAAAATCAACCAATGTAACGCAAAGCAAACATAAAATGTCTCACAAACAATATGATACAATTTTACCACTAAAACGAAACTTCGTTAGTTCAACAAATATTTCCTTTTTTTCGGAAAGACATGACTGGCCACCGTTTACCAGCAGTGGAATAGTAACATTAATTTCAATTAATCCCATTAATCTCAGAATCATGTCAATTTAAAAACTGTACTTTATGACGACGGAACAAAAACTTACTCAAGCTTCACTATTTCATCAGTATCTCCACTTTTCAAAAACTCTGACACTTGCATAAAAAAGAACTTGAAGTTTTGTATTTTGCATTGTGATTTTACACTTGACGTTTAAGAAATTACATTTTCTTTAAGTCACACTGGGCACTATAATTTGTATTTCGTATATTCTGTTGTTATGGCTAATTGAAACCAGTTCAGTTTCAGTTGAGTTTTTGAAACCAGTTCAATTTCAACGTCATGTTTCCACCTCCTAATAAATGTATCTTAACATCGCACAGAGAGAAATATTCACGAGGAGGTCATTTTTACGAAGCGAGTCTGTTCTCCAAAATGAGTTCTTGCGACATTGTACCATCACAAATAGACAAAACCCAGGCAAATAAAATAACATCTACAGCACATATGTTACCTTCACAGAAAGTAGGACCACTAGTTACATTTTAATCTGATGGGCGATAAGGATGCCCTTTGAGAACAAGAGATGTCTTGCCATTTCAGGTACACATATGGGTTTACAAGGAATGCACAGGATGCTGAAACGGGCATACGACATCCTTTTTACTCAATATATATATATAAAATCGTGTTTTACACGCCACAAATATTTTTTCAAAACACTTTTTATGAAAACCCAGTTTACAAAGTCACGAAAATACCTCAGGCGTGAAATTTTCCCCTCGCGTAAATTTCTTTTCAGTATAGGGCAGGTGGAGTCTCTGCAGGAATGCAAGCTAAAACCGCTTTACAAGCGGATTCTAAAGGAACTGTAAACACCCAAATCATTTGTTATTAAACTAAGTACTATTTCAAAATCTATCAGCCAGATAAACTTAAACTCAGTATTAACTTTCTTTCGTTTTAACAAACAAATATTGCACAGTATGTACCATTTACTCTTCGATATCAAATTAAGCCTAGAAAAAACTTAAGTCTCTCACTGGTGTTATTTAAAAATGCATAATGGTAACAAAGGCAAATGCTTACTTTACAAAATCTGGAGCCTTTGTGATCACGTGCTCAAATTCAGCAAATGAGAGTGACTTGTCATTGTCTAGATCAGCTTCACTGTAAATCTGAAGACAAAAACAATGAGCTAACGAGTCATTTCCTACTCTCGTGAACTGTCACATAAGCAACAGATAAATACTAAGAGAACAGGAACATTTACTCCACATGGGCAATGCCGGAATCACCGTATACGACCTGAGGGACAACTTGATCCAAAACCACTCACATAACTGCCCACTTTATTATCACTCTCTTCACTTGTTAACCATTTCCTCATTTCGATAAAAAATATTTCAGCTTACTACACGTTGCTTTTAACTTTTATTGATAAAAACCCCAAATATAACTAATGGATGCATAACTGGGGATAATGGGGACAACATCTAATGTATGTAATACACAGAATTAAATACAATCAACACCAATGTGCAGGACAAATGCCAGACGGCAGATCCAAAGCTGTGGCATATCGGATGGAGGCAAAAATCTCTGATTTGGGGGCAGACGGGCTGGGGAGGGGGGGGGGGGGGGGGGGTTGGCGGCAAAACTAACTGACGTTTGCATTTTGCCCTTTTCGGAGATTTACACCAGTATGTCTATGTACACACCTTCATCAACACATACCCTTGAAAGTATTGCTGATATCTCTTCACGTCAATCATGCTGTCTGCCACAAAGATTTCGCAGAAATCGGTTGCAAATTTAAACAAGATCATGCGACGACCCCAGTGCTGACTACTCATGACTATTGGACTGGTTTTACGATTTAATTATCCTACATCTTGTCGACCTCGTTAAAAGTATAACAGCGCCGAATACATCGGTACAATACCGCAAAACGTTATCCAACACCTGCTCTTGTAAGTGTGGCTCAACTCCATTTCTAAACATCGATAATTTCTACTGTGCGTTACGTGTAACAGAATGCCCTTTGACGTTTCCGCGGAGTTCGTTGTGTAAGTCTCTATCAAAACTACAGGTTTTGCAGTCAAAGCAGAAAACTTATAATATGTTACAATTGTTGTGACATACCTTTTCATTACATGGGTTATTTGTTCCAGCAGGTCTCGCACTATGACGTCACAATACTCTGCAGCGAGTTGCGTGTATGTGTGTTACATTTCTAAGTGCTCATGTGACGTCACCATACTCACTAGTTTGTCAAGACGCTGCCCGCACGTGACGACACGTGACGTCACCTTACTCACGTTTTCGATGAGTTGGTCCATGTCGTGATCGCTGAGTTCTTGATCCCCTGTCAGTCTGTCAATGACATCTTTGAGGTCGGCGGTCGATATCATGTCGTCACCATCGAAGTCTATTCAGCAATAAACAGGGCGGGGGTCATTGGATGGCAGAAGCATGTACATGCTAATCAAAATACCACTCCATGCAAATTAATAAACAAAAATTACTCTTCCAAAACACATTGATTATTTACACAAATTAAAAATTTTCAAAGCAAAAAATAAAATGAACCTAATTATAAGAGCTCATCGAAAACCAGTTTAAGGTATTCTTTAAAACAATATAAAAAAACACATCGCAAAAAGCAGTTTGTTCCACTCTGCGACACACGACGACGGAAAACGCATTTTTGGCAACACAACCAGGGTCGTCGGAGTGGTGTAGCAAACTTGTACAAAATACCACTCCATTCCAAACAATCAAGGAAACATTCTCCCAGTGAAAACAACGACAAATCTTTTTTAAATGATTCCAACCTATCGTACATTAAGAGGAAAAAATGGCTAAGATCAATATTATAAGAAATACACTGCAATTCCTAACTATATCCCGCAGGTTTCTGCTGGACATCCTGTACTAAACCTCCCCTTAAGCTTTCTCCCAAACGTGTCATAAAAATGTGGCTTATGGCTCAAGCACTGAACACTGGACAAGTTTTATTTCTTTTCCGATAAGATTATTTCATTTAAAATCCCGAGCGGGTAATAGTTCAAGAACTGTTACAGACACCAACAAAAATAGAAGAAAATATCAATATTTACATAAAGCACACAGGTTATGTACATATGACTGAAACACGACTCAGCGATACTACCTTTTCTATCAACTGGTCGATATCTTCATCATCGAGTACGGTCAAGTCCTTATCAAGCGCTGCCGTCAACCTCGTGATCATCTCACGCAAGTCGTTCGGGTTAAGTTTATCGTCGCCGTCAAAATCTAACCGACCAAGTCATGTGTTAAAAGTGAAAACGAACTAGCGTACATTACGACTGCAAAAAGTCGAGTGATACACATAGAAGACGGACACCCAAATAGCGCATAGATAACCACAATGTGCTAGCTATTTGTGAAGAAATTGTTAGGCATTTCACACTCTAGTGAATGAGCCACACGGAGATGTCAGCCCAGAAGGTGTTGTTGGAAGAAAAACAGTAAACGTCTAGCTCAAGTGACTTTTAATTCATCAAAACTATTGGGTGCAGATATCCCTCCCCATGCAAGGTGAAAATATAATACTGCAAATCAGTTCATCATCATCATCATCATCATCATCATCATCATCATCATCATCATCATCATCATAAAAAAGAAAAAAATAACTAAGCTGGACTTTCGTAGAAAAAATTTGAATGTATTATGACGTAATAAGTCCACTACTCGAACAGTGGGATGAATTCGACTGCGATTTTGTTGTAAGAGTAATAGAAATTTCCCAATTTATAGCATCCGCCATTTAACAATAAAGCAACTATTCCATTTCAATGTTTTATGAAAAATGAACAGTTTTTCTGACAGGTTACAATATAAGATGCTTTAGAGCTATTTGCCGCAAAAAAAGAAGGTCATTCAATTCAAATAAACTGATTCAAATAAACTGATTCAAATACACAAATGAGCAGGAAAAAAAACGTGAGTTAGTTTTGTTGAAAACTGAAAATAAAGCACTAACACACGTTAATAACTATACCAGCAAATTAAATTTTTAGACAGAACGAATATGACACTGGGCAGGCAGCACATACAGAGTGAACAACGACCACTACTTCACGTGGAACGCAAAATCAGTTCAACAGTGACTGGACCAGTCACGTGACTGGACTTTCTGCCATGGACGCGCTGCTTTTCAGTTGGTGCGTCCTTGGGATCCATAATTAGTAGCTTCCAGATAATCACTGCTTCAGCATGCAGAAAAAGGTTTATGGATAAAGATCTTTGAAGTGCTCACTGCCCAGTTTTTTTCAGAGATCATAGCCACAAAAAAAATCTAGTTAGCTGTGTTCTACTTCTTGTTTGACAGTGAGTCTATTCTGTTAAACAAAAAAAAAAGCGTCACATGGCACCCAACGCCTGTAAGCCTATTAAATGTCAGCACGGTCTACTTCAAGCTAGCAAGTGATTTTTGTCTTACCATAGATTCTAAATGCATATTCAACTTTGACCGTTTTTGGCGCATTGTCGCTGAAGACACTCATCATATCAAGAAAGTCTTCAAAGGTCAGATCGCCGTCCCCGCTTGATGAAAAGACTTCACATATCCTGTCCCTGAATGGATTTACCTACAAACAAAAGAAAAATTTATAGTTAACCTCATAACCTGCTGTTAACTGAACAAGAGGAAATAAGGTGTAGATACCAATTTCCAAAAATCGCAAAACTACAAGGGATACAGAACAACTGCCGTATAAAGAAAAGTTAATCTGTTGATTCAATTGAGCGGGTTCAGCTTTGGGGTTCGCCGCTGAACTGCGTATTAGCTCAACGACTGGTTCAACGGTCACTCAACAAAAAAGACAACGCTGGTTAAACTAGAGCAGTGTGAATAGCCAACATATTCCTCACAGGCCCCCCATCAGTTAAACACGGCCATTAAAAGTCAATCAATAGCTGAAATTTTCCAAGTCCAGTTGGTGCATTTTCCTTCGACGAACCTTGCCCGTTTACAATACCAATCTGTGTTTGTTCCCATAGAAGCTACATACCAAGTTTCATTAAAATCCTTGGAGCAGTTGTTAAGTTTTCGTGATAACAAGCTCACACAATAGTCAATACCAAGTTTCATTAGAATCCTTTCAGGAGTTTTTACGTTACCGTGTTAACAAGCTCTTGATCACAGACCGACAGACCGACACACGGTCGATCGCATATATTCCCCACAGGTTCTACCTATGGGGAATAAATAAATAAATAAATACCACTATATGCGACAGGGCTGGTATGATTTAAATCAGCTGATTTGTATCAGAATTTAAATCATTATTTAAATCAAGATAAAACAAACTGAACAATTTTTTTCAATGTTTCTTGCATATTCAAGGTGAAAAAATCAATAAGTGATTTAAAAAAATTCAATGTCCAAAATTTAGAAAAATCAGCACATTTTTCTTTTCTTTTTCAATACCCACAAGATATTACGTTAAACATGTGCTAGATGACAAAATAAAATTCACAATCTATTTACATTGTGCTATGTTCACAGCTAAGACATTTCGCCAACTGTTTAATATATAACTTGGAGTCGACAGTCGTTCTTTTATGTCGTCTAAGTGACCACTCAATGCAATTTTTTTATTCAAGGTGATACTTTTGTGTGAACTGGTCGGCGGCGGTGATCGGCGGTAAACGAATCAAAACAAGTGTGTTGTATAATTAATGATGCCATTGATTTTTTTCTGTGAGTTATACCAGGCCTGATATGTGGACTAGTCCAACCTCCTCCCCCCCCCCCCCACCCCACTCCCTCCTCCTTTTCCTTGTACTGTACGTGATTATTAATTACCCGCAATTCTTGCAGCTCTAGAATTTTGTCTTTGGATATTCTGGCATTTCTGTCTCTAGCCACAGCCTCCGGGTCCAGCTCAGCGAACCGTTTGTGCACACTGTAACCAAAATAGTTCTTAAACAATGAAAAACGAGGAATTCTTGGGCAGTTTATCCGTTCTCGTACAAACATCGCTTACCATACCAAAAATTTGATAAAAACTGCATAAAAACCCAGCTAGATTCCAAAAACGGACGTGCAATTTAATAAGAATTAATTAAATTACCAATCTAGTTGTTGAAGCTGTTATATATAAACTTCGCACTTACTGTAATATTTCTTTTTTGGTGAAATATGTCAGTTCCTGAAAACAAATAAGTGGGGTTACTAAATACACAAAATGTACAACGTAAATGTCCCCAACGGCGACCAGCTTGGGTAAGGAAAAAAATCCTGCGATTTGGTTTGCACTCCAAAACGCAGAATTCTTGCGAGTTTCATTAGGAACAGATAAAATATGATTGGCTTACACAACAGCAATACGATTTTTCTGTTTGCACCAAACAAACCCGCGCTTTGACGCGGTAAAGGAATGACAGTGTGGAGATGCATATTGTGTTCTGGAGAACCGAAAAAAAATAGCAGCGGAAATAACGGTAAACGGAAAACAGAAAGATTTGTAAAGTGTTGAAAAAATGGTAAAAGTTCTCAGGAGCTCAGTCAGGTTCATTTTCCTGGTATGCAACAGTAATAATAATTATCTAATTTCGAGAAGCATGCAGTCAAACTTGTTCCCTAGTTCTGGATGACTCTTGGGATCTTTCTATGACAGCTAGAATCACAGTTCCGATACTGGCACTGGCCACAGAAGTCAAATTTGCCAATCTCTTGCTGTTCTCTTGGGGTTACGATCAATCACATTGTCGCAAACGTCAACAGTGAATAAACAATAAGCCAACCCACACTTTGGTAGTTCGAATAAAATGCGCAAAACGTTCAGTGTTTTGACTGTCAACCGAGCAAAAAATGATTGTTTTGGCATGAAAGATCTTTTATTTTTTTCAACTCGTGTAATTTTATTTATTTATTTTTTTTATTATTATTATTATTATTTATTTATTTTTTTTTTTTTGGGATGTTTTGAAATAGTTTTTACTTGTAATTGCTCGTATGTTCTAAGTAAAAGTTATTTTTGCTATATTTCCTCTGACATTTCGTTCATTTTCACCCGTTGACCTGCAAGTCAAAATACTTTTCAACACATGTCATTGACCGTTATCAAATTCCAAATCGGAACAGGGGGCAAAAAATAGCTATACTTGGAGTATTTTTCACAATCATTTACCATTTCAAAAACTTTTCTTACTATAACCGAGAAAAATCTGAAGGTATCTTTACACATCTGAAAGAGCAGCATCTGTTGAACGCAATCATTGACAAGAACTTGTTATTAATCCTCTGATACGGGAGAAATTTGCTCGCAGATCTGCAAAGTGAGAGTGATAAAAATTTGGTTCCGCCCCAAACAACCCTGCTGCAAGGAAAAATCTATCGCAGCTGATAACTTGACCCGCTCTTGTGAGGAAGAACGGAAAAAACATAGATTGAATTTACTAAACAGCAGTACTTGAGCTGTTAAGCTCTTGAATCAAGTCATAATTTTTTTTTTTTCGCATCAGTTAAGCGGATGCACAGTTTGTTCTGCGAGATTCACGCCATAAAACGGACTTCGGTTTTTGTTTTATTCATTTATTTGGGGGATAAACATAAGCAGAGAAACTGAGAAGCATAGAAGTCACTGTCTTCAATCTTCAATGGTTGTAAGTCCCAAAAGCTTATAGCCATCCTGGACTGTACTTAAGTGCATATTTACACCCGGTGCACAAAACTCAGAACAACTAAAACACTTCGGTAAAATCTTTTGTAGGTGATGACTAAAATCGTGGCGTTTCATGTCTACACTCGCCCCCACGCCGGTTGAATTTCTGTTCTAGCAGCAGTGGGTACTGCCCAGGAGTTGAGGAGGGAACTGAAGGTATCCAGAGTTGGTGCAGTTTAAACGAGAACAGGCAGTTTATTCCAAATCCTAATTGTACGCACGAAGAAGTGGTTACGGAATGCTTCTGAGTGCAGGACTTGTATGTGTATGGATGATGAAGGATGATGGACGCACTATGGGAGGGAAACTGATGTTTATGAGGTCGTTTCTCACTTTGTAGAAAAGATGCAAATCGTGTAACTGCCTTCGTGACTCTAGGGTAGGCCATTTCAGAACTTCTCTGATGCTGTGTGTAATGCAGACATCAGGACCGTAGCGATATTCCCCAAGCACGAACCGAGCTGCTCTACGTTGAACCGCTTCTATCTTGCCTATACTTTGCTTAGTATGAGGGTTCCACGCAGCGGAGGCATACTCCAGATGTGGACGCACGATAGCTTTGTATGTCGTTTCTTTCAATTCTGGAGAGCACATGCTAAGGTTGCGGCGACAGAGGTTCAGTAGTTTCGTAGCTTTTTTGACGATTTCATCAACGTGTGATTTAAAAGATAATTTCGAGTCCAGAATAATGCCAAGGTATTTGTCACTTGTGATTTCCTGCAAGGGTTCTGTAGCAGATGATGTGGTGCTTTTCATTTTGTAAACAAAGTCTATCTTATATTTGATTCGTCGGGTAATTCGTAGGGAATACGTCAAATACGTCAAAATCACTTTGAAATAGATATGTGCCGTTTTTTTTGTTTTTTTTTTTTTGTTAGAATCCCATTATAATAATCTCATCATGAACATTTTTTTTCAATAAAGTTTTGGTGCCTTAGATTCGCCATGGCACAGAAAATCAACTTTTAGTGTATTTCTTATTTGCTTCTATACGGTTTCTATGAAACCTGTCAGGGTTTCCGTCTGAGAATGGGCCCTTTAAACTGTGATAAGCCAGTCTGTACTTTCGGGACTTCCCGACAGAGGTACCGTTTCGACTGCATACATTTTTTGGTGTTAATTATAAAGAAACAGTAAAGGTAAAGCATCAAAAATCTTAATTATACTTAACATACGCACTTTTAAATTAAAACAAGTATTCAGTGAACACTAACAGGCCCCAACGTCCCCAAAATTGTAAGGGGTCGTCTATGGTTTTGAACCTGTTGGCCAGTTTAGGCCAAGAAAAATAAATGTCCTACTTCTGCTAAAAACTTTGAAAAACAATGATACTGGCTGGCGGAAAATCTTTTTTTACCCCCAAAATTAAGCAGAAGAACTGACCGAATATGGCCAAAATGGCCTAAAGGTACATCTACCAGTCAAGACTTTTCAATTGAGCCCAACATCAAGTCTATAGGCCTCTGCGTTCTCGAGATATCGCCTGTACCAATACAAGTCGATTTTTTGCGTTTTTGGCCAATTTGGCCAAGATCACGTGATCGAATTTGGAAAAAATGGCCAAAAGGCACATCTACAAGTCGAGACCTTTCAAATGAGCCCAACATCAAGTCTCTAGGCCTCTGCGTTCTCGAGATATCGCTTGTACAAAAAAGCGATGACGGACAGACAGACGGACACCCCAAGTCTATAGGCCCCCAACCCTGTAGGGTTGGGGCCTAAAAAGCTAATATATGATCTTTTAAACACTACGTCCTTTACATATTATTCTGCCTCTTTTACAGCCCACTCCTGATAGTCCTAGATGACTCTTGCGGTCTTCCTATGACAGCACGATTTCCAAAAAAGATAGAAAGCGTCCGCTGGGACTAACTCCTGAAAATGTTTCTTGTAAAATACAGTTTTGTTGATTAATGCTATTTCTTCTAGTATCATTTCTTTATGTCTTTACCCCAACCTTATTCGGTCGAAACGCCCAATCTTTTCGGCAAAATACTAAAGACGAATATCACTACTCGCTTTTAAACAAGGTGTGTCTGCTGTAGCTCCAAGAAGCCCTCCGCTACTTAGTTTCGGTGCGTATAAATAATGAACAGCTGAGTTGGAGCTATGTATGCTAACTGGCCCTAACTCCATGTAATCTCCCATCTAATTCCACTATAACTATAATAAGTAAATCAGTGTTCAGCACCTGATAATCTTCAAGTTCTTGTTCAGAAAAAGCACTTGATGAGGCACCCATGTTGTCAAAATACTGTTTCAAACTTTCTTTTGGTTCGCTACGAAGTTATGGATGCAGCTTTATGCAACGGTCTTAAGGTAGCGCAGAAATGTTTCCGGGCGAATAAAACTATTTTACTGTAAACGATCGATCTGGCAATGGACCACAATTAATTTTACACAGACTTTTCTTCCTGTATAACATTTTGAAATCTGGCACTCTCCACAACATTGCACGATCTAAAACAACCATAAAATCAGATGTACTGCACATTTGGAAGAATAAGGGTCTTTAGATTCGATTTTTTGCTATGCTGATTGGAAAATAGCAACCGTGGGTTTCCCAAGTTTTTGCCACTTTTTTAAATTCTTAGATAAGATAAGATAAAGTTTATTCCTTTTTGAACAAAGCATTTTAAGTGAACATTAAGAGTTATAAATTCGATAAGGGAATAGGCGAAGCGACGAAGTCCTTTCGGACTTATAAAACTGTTTCGCCTATTTACAAAAAAAACACATACAAAGGACAAGGCTCAATAAATACAAGCTATCAATAATGTAGCAGTAGGGTGAAAACGAGAGAATCACCGCACTTTGTGACGTCATACTGTCATACCCCCCCCCCCCTGGTCAAGAATCATATACCATGGGACCCCCCCCCAGTAGGTAGAAAAGGTTGGTTCCACCACACTTTGTGACGTCATACTGTCTGGAAGTGACGTCATCATGTCTGGAGCGGATTTCTGCGCCACTTTGTGACGTCATACTGTCTGGAAGTGACGTCATAGCGTCTGGAGCGGAAGTGTTGTCTGGACCGGAAGTCATGATAAGCGTTAGGATAGGCGCGGCCATCCATGAGGTCATAATGAGGTCATAATGAGGTCATAATGAGGTCATACTGTCTGGAGCGAAAGTCTGGAGCGAAAGTTGCTTGATAGTGTTGGCCGAGTCAATCATCATGAAGTCAACGAACTCCACCTGTCAATCAGTGTAACCATGGCAACAGACCCTAAAAAGCCATGACCTCCCCCCCCCCCCCCCCTCGAAATTGTGATTTTTGCATATTTATCCGTTTCAGACGATTCTGAACATTTTTCATTTTTTGGGTCGACCACCCCCCCCCCCCCGAAATTGTGATTTTTGCATATTTATCCGTTTCAGACGATTCTGAACATTTTTCATTTTTTGGGTCGACCACCCCCCCCCCCCCTCGAAATTGTGATTTTTGCATATTTATCCGTTTCAGACGATTCTGAACATTTTTCATTTTTTTGGGTCGACCACCCCCCCCCCCCCCCTCGAAATTGTGATTTTTGCATATTTATCCGTTTCAGACGATTCTGAACATTTTTCTTTTTTTTTTTGGGTCGACCACCCCCCCCCCCCACCCCTCCCCTAGGCGAGCAACATTCTGTCAAGTCAGCTTCAGTTCCATCAGAGGGGTATATAAGGAATGAGCATACAGCAGTGACAGTCATTTCGGTAAGTGGAGCAAGAGTTACACACTACAATTGGATCACATCAGATCCAGGGATGGCATTCAGTGACAACTATTTCGGTAAGTGTTTATTGAAACTTTAGAAATAAAAAGTGAACTTTGCAAACAAACTTTGTAAACAAACTTTGTAAACAAACTTTAGTTATTTGCATGATTGAAACTTTGTAAACAAACTGTGTAAACAAACTTTTTAAACAAACTTTGTAAACAAACTTTGTTAACAAACTTTGTAAACAAACTGTGTAAACAAACTTTATAAACAAACTTTATAAACAAAATTTGTAAACAAACTTTGTAAACAAACTTTATAAACAAAATTTGTAAACAAACTTTATAAACAAAATTTGTAAGCAAACTTTGTAAACAAACTTGACTTATTAACATAATTGAAAATTTGTAAACAAACTTTGTAAACAAAATTTGTAAACAAACTTTGTAAACAAACTTTGGTTATTTGCTTAATTGAAACTTTGTAAAACAACGCCTTTCATTATACTTGGTCGATTTATATGAAAATTTCACCATTTGATTCAGTTTTATGTAAAGTTTTAACATGATCATAGGCTATTTGCGCAGCTAGCTGTATGCATTTTTACCGCCATTTTAACTTAAAATTGTGATAACTTTCGTTATAACTTTCGTTATAGTTGACTGAAAATTTCACCATTACAGTGCTTCTTCGCGGTTGAATACCATTTGGCAGACCATTTAACTTCACCGCTAGATGTCTCTGCTGTGCAGCAGTACAGCTGTACAACTGTAAGTGAGATATTCATATACACAAGTAAAATTCTGCTGAGTCAGCAATTTTTGAACAAAGTTACACACCATATTTTGATTACATGGAAGTAGTATAAAAGCATGAGTGAAACATGTCAACTAGTCAACTAGTGATACATTCTGCTGAGTTAACACACCATTGAAGTGGTATAAAAGGAAGAGTGAAACGTATATTTTACTTCATTTCAGTTCTAGCAGTTGAAGAAACAACAACGATGGCAACAGTCTACTGTCATGATTGTGATGTGACATTTCCATCTCTGGAAGTGTTCGTGGCACATACATGCAAACCAGCTAGGATGAAACGTGCTCGTGAAGAGCTTGTTGAGCAGATTGAAGCCAAGAGACGAAAGACCTTACAAGATGATGTTGAAAGACCTGATCCAGTCCTCTGCGGTGAATGTGTAAAGATATTTGCATCTATGGAAGCGTTTGACACACATGCATGTGTTGAGATGGAAAATGTGTCTCATGAAGAACAAAGAAAGAAAGAGACAGGACAAGTAGGCAGAGGCAGAAGAGTGAGTCTTGGTGAAAACGCACAGGAAAGACGGTTTGAGCCTGAAGATGGATCGGATTTGCTACTCGAAATGCGACAACAAGAGAATAGAATCAAGAGACATTTGTTCGAAACGTTAAACCGTGGCATGAAATGGTACATTGTGGTACATGCACGCTTCAAGAAAATGACACCAAATGTTGAAGGCGTGATGGTAGAACAGGTGGATAATGCCTTCATCAGTAGTCCAACGTATGCAGCATACAATCCAACAGATATTGAGAAGGACTTGCCAGAAGCCTATAAAGAATTGTTTACCAGGTTTGATGAACATGAGCGACAAGGTTCTGGTTGGGTGTTGGATAACATATTATTCATTGAAGTGCATACAGCTACGTCAGCGCCACTGGAAGCGAGCAGTTTTATCCCACTACCGAAGAAAGTAAAGAATACAGGAGGTGTGTTAAACATTCAGAATAAAGACAACAAATGTTTCTTATGGTCTGTATTGGCTCACCTTCACCCTTCAACAGATAGAAACCCACAGCGTGTGCATCAATACAAAGCATTTGAGAACGAATTGAAGGTGGAAGGCATGACATTTCCCACACCGATTACAGACATTCCAAAATTTGAAAAGGAGAATGATGTGTCCATTAACGTGTTTGGATATGAACATGATGTAGTTGTTCCCATACAACTGAGTCGAAACACCAGTGCGAGAGAAATCAACTTACTTTTGATTAGCAATGACAAGACAAGACATTACTGCCTCATCAAGAATTTCAGCAGACTGATGGCTTATCGAACAAAGCGTCAGAATGCAATATTTTATTGTTTCAACTGTCTTCACGGGTTTAGGCGACAAGATCTGTTAGACAAGCATCGTGAAGTGTGTGGCAAGCATGGCGCACAACGTTTATCATTCCCCAAGGAACCCTTCATCAAGTTCAAGAATGTAGCCAAACAACAGCGAGCGCCGTTTGTCATTTATGCAGACTTTGAATGTTTCACGAAAAAACATGAAGGAGACAAGTATCAGCATCATCGTCCAAACAGCTTCGCCTATGTGGTTGTCAGCCAGTATGATACACGTGCTCCAGTCGTGTATCGAGGAGATAATGCTGTGAAAGTCTTTTTAGACCATATGGTGAATGAGCGTGATCGTATTGTGCATGGTTTACAACAGAAAAAGAAAATGGTCATGACTCATGAAGATGAAGAGCATTATAAGAACGCCACAGATTGTTACATTTGTCATGAGCCTCTAGGAGCAGATCATGTGAGAGATCATGACCATATCAATGGCAAATACCGTGGAGCTGCACATAGTCAATGCAATTTGCAATTTCGACTTAGAAAAGATCAGCAAGGAGATAAAGATTCTTTCATCATTCCTGTGTTTTTCCACAATTTACGAGGCTATGACAGTCATTTGATCATGGAAGAAATTGGAAAGTTCAAAAACGAAAGGATTACAGTCATTCCCAACACCGTTGAGAAATATATTGCATTCACCATGAGCAATCTGAAATTTACAGACAGTTATCAGTTCATGAGTACTTCTCTACAGAAGCTGGTCTCCAACCTGGCGGCAGAAGGGAAAGAGAACTTTTATCACATGACGTCACACATTCACGATAGTGACCAACAAGAGTTACTGTTGAGAAAGGGAGTGTACCCTTATGATTACGTGGATGAGCCATCCAAGTTTGCTGAAACACAACTGCCGTCCAAGGACAAGTTTTACAGTCTGCTCAGTGAAGAAGACATTAGCGATGAGGATTATGCGCATGCGCAGAAGGTGTGGGAGACATTCCAGTGTACTACATTTGGTGAATACCATGACTTGTACCTGAAATCAGATGTGTTGCTGCTGGCTGACGTGTTTGAAAACTTTCGTCACGTATGTCTCAACACGTATGAATTGGATCCTGCTCACTACTATACAGCGCCAGGACTGTCCTGGGATGCCATGTTGAAAGCGACAAAGGTGAAATTGGAATTGATCAACGGCATTGACATGTATCAAATGGTTGAACAAGGTCTACGTGGAGGAATATCTGTCATCACACACAAGTATGCGAAAGCAAATAACCCCTACGTAGCGGATTACGATCCCAGGAAACCGACCAACTACTTGACGTACCTGGATGCAAACAACTTATATGGCTGGGCCATGTCGCAAAGCATGCCGGAAAGTGGATTTATGTGGGTGAGCGAGCCAGAATCCATTGACTTTATGGATGTGGATGAAGATGACGAGATTGGATACATTTTAGAAGTGGATTTGGAATACCCATATGCAATCCATGATCGTCATAATCACTACCCAGTGGCTCCAGAACGGAAATGTGTGAAAGTGGGAGAATTGTCAGAACATAGTCAGAAGCTACGGAAAGATCTAAACATGAAAGGCAAACCTAGTGAAAAGCTCATTCCCAACCTGTGTGACAAGAAGAAATATGTGCTTCATTATAGAAATTTACAGCAATATGTCTCACTGGGATTGAAAGTCACGAAGGTGCATCGTGCCATCATGTTTGCACAGAGCAAATGGTTGGCAAAATACATCTCCTTGAACACGGAAAAGAGAAAGTTGGCCAAGAACCCGTTTGAGAAAGACTTTTTCAAACTGATGAACAACTCTGTGTTTGGCAAAACCATGGAAAATGTAAGAAAACGCATCAATGTGGAACTTGTTCACCAGGAAAAGCGGTTCAAGAAACTTGTGGCCAAACCTTCCTTCCACAAATTCAAAATTTTCAACGAAGATTTGACCGCAGTACATTTACGCAAAGTGGATTTGCTTCTGGATAAACCCATTCAAGTTGGTTTCACCATTCTCGACCTCAGCAAGGTGCTCATGTTCCACTTTCATTACAACTACATCATGACCAAGTATCCCAACGCCAAGCTGTTGTTCAGCGACACCGACAGTCTATGTTATGACATAGAAACGGACGATATCTACAAAGACATGCAGGAAGATGCCGACTTGTTCGACACAAGTGACTATCCCCCAGATCATTTCCTGCATTCCAACGTGAACAAGAAAGTGCTTGGGAAAATGAAAGATGAGACGGCGGGCATTCCCATTGAAGAGTTTGTTGGACTTCGACCGAAAATGTATAGTATGATATATGGTGGGAAAGAAAAACGTACGGCCAAAGGCATCACTCGCGCGTGTCAAAGACGGATGAAACATCAGCAGTATAGAGACAGTTTGTTCAACCAAACGCAAACGATGACTACAGGACACATCATACGAAGTCATGACCACCAGATTTTCTCGGAGAAGTTGAGGAAAGTGGCTCTCTCTCCCTTTGATGATAAGCGATATGTGATGAGTGATGGCTATTCCACTTTGGCGCATGGGCATTACAGTATATAAGGGGGAGACACTTCAACTTTAGAGTCAGTTGAGGTGTGAACACTGAAGCGTCAACATGAAAAGATCTGCAACAACGGATATGGATACTCTTGCTGATACAGTGAAAGACATGAATGTGAAACATCCTGATACTACCATCAAGAAATTAAAAGTGGAGATAGCACCAACACCACAGTCGTGGGATGGAATGCTTTCTCTAGGCAATGGAAAGTATATCAAGATTATGAAACAAAGTAATGAAGGTGTGATAAACATTCGCAAATACCTCAGAGATGAGGGGACTGGAAAAAACCGTCCAACGAAAAAGGGAATTTTGCTGACAATACCTGAATGGAAAATGCTGAAGAAGCAGGTGAAAGAAGTGGATAAAAGGCTTCGCAGACAAGACGACAAGTCATAACAAGGTAACAATCATGAATGCACTCATGTTGGACGATGGTGTTTACCTTAAAGTTAATGAGAGGAATGAAGTGATGATGGGTTCTCGGAGATGTTCTGCTTATCGGTTTAAACCTGAAGTGTGGAAAGACTTTAAAAACATACCGCTTGAAGCTGGGTTTAAACGCAGACTTGAAAATAAACTGGAAGTGACGGTGGCTGAATATGATTCTAACATACGTGTGACATTCTGTAGAAATCTTTTACAGGATTATCCAAAGGATTATAAGGGAGTTGTGCCAGACACACCCTATGCACAGTTGATCTTCTTTGATATCAAGAACTGGCGCGCAATCTTACGATTCCTAGAAGCGATACAACATCCGCTGTTCGACATCATCCGAGTATAAAATACATGGACGAGATGGAAGACGACTATGTGTTGGATTATGAACCCATGACATATGGATTCTCATACATGAGAAACTTATGTGATGATATTGTGCTACGACATTTTGGACAGTATCTCGTCCTATCGCTTGATGACCAATCCGTGTTGAAGGATCATCTAGACAAGTTGAGAATACCCGGCTTTCTCCTAGCAGTCTCAAATGAATTAGAAGTGCGTGTGACTGAGAACGGTCTAGACGTGTTTGTACAATTTCGCCAATATGACGAGCTTACAGAAGACTGCGACATCATCACCCTCAGCACCGTGGAATGGAACGCGCTGTTGCAAGCATTGGATTGGAAAGAACCTGACGCTTGAATTCAAAGAGCATGGAATACAACTTATGCGGGGTACCAAATCCATTGAGCTGACACAACATATATGGACATGGATACGTGTGATGTAATGTCTATGATACCTATATCAATTTAGATTCTAATGAATGGCATGCATTGATGAATGTATTGAAAAATGAATGTGATTGTAAATAAAAAGTTTGTAAATAGTGTAAATAGACTTTATAGTTAAGAATTTGTAAATAGTGTAAATAGACTTTGTAAATAAAAGTTTGTAAATAGTGTAAATAGAATTTGTAGTTAAGAATTTGTAAATAGTGTTGGTAAACTTTGTAAATAGTGTTTGTAAACTTTGTAAATAGAACACAATAAACAAGACAGTTGTTTGAAACTTGGGTTGTTTTATTTAACAACAACAACTTAACTAATATAACAACAACTTAACTACAACTTAACTAATATAACAACAACAACATTAATAAAACAATGGTTTATAATGTCTATATGCAAAATCCTTTACAATAAAATCGCCATCCTTTCTTTTTAATATATTCACAATATCAAACATACTCTGACCTCGAGCTCTATGTAATATATAATATACACAATAAAAACCACATGACGATGATATTGGCGTTTGTAATGAGATAGAATTATACATATAGTCATTTCTTAAAAATATGTCTAAACGATCATCGAGAGGGAACAGTCCATAAGAGTCAAAATATTCTGCAGGGTCTTTATCATAATACACTGCCACCCAATGTTCTCCTGGTTCATCTTCATCGTCTGTGTTGATCACATAGGCGCCGCGTTGTAAAGATGGTAACTGGTCCATGGCAAACACGCCTTGAAACAAGTCTTTGGTCATGCCATCATGACTCAATATGGCATCAATCTGCTTCGTGTTCATGACTGGTAGTCGAATTGAATGCTGCGATTTGCACTGATCTCAATAATGTTGTCAAATTCAGCATAGACAATGACATTGATGGTAGGTTGCAAAGCCGTAGCAAAGTTCATTTCTAGCCGCAAATTCCCATGCTTGATCAGGGGGAAATGATCATCGCCATCATAATCCGGTGTTAAGTCAAACGAAAATAAAGCATAACCTCTAGGCCAATCTTCCCGTTTTATAATGGAACTTTTCTCACCATTCAACCGATCAAACGATTTGTAAAGCGTTTCAAAAGCGTTCAGGTATTTGTTCTGTGTAATGTCAAGCTTGAGAGGTTTGGATAGAACTGGTTCACCATCCATGTACAGTTGCATATAGTCCAGATCAAAATGTTTGAAATCATATGGATTCCTCAATACTGATCCACCAAAAGCTTCATTATGAACCAGACCAATAACAATACGATTTGGTAATTGACCCAAAAAGATGTTATCTTTCACAAAAGACTGAAATCCTGCTGGAATAGCCAAGACTTTACATTCTTTTCTAGTGATGATGATCTTGGCAGGACTTTTCATCAATGCATCTGTATGTCCTAACTGAATACCTGGACTCACCCTCACTTTGCGAATGGTTAAAAATGCCTCTTTCACTTCTACCTTATAGGTATTATTTGCAGCCATCAATACATAGTCATCTTTTTGTCTATGGAAACGCAATTTCAAACTGATGCCATTCGGAAGATAACGATCCTGCTCAAACAAATCTATCCTTAAACCACCTGCGAGCATAACATCACGGCTAAGACGAGTATGTAAATAACGATGATGTAAGCCATTGTTTCCTTGCTCAGCCAAGTCACCACCGTCAGCATTGACATGAAACCCGGATACATATTGTTCATGATTAGGTCTTTTCACCTCATGACTATTCATTGACCCAGCAGTATCCTTGTACATGAGACGCATAGAGCGCTCAGAATGCAGACTTTCTTCCGAGTCATGGATGAGATGAGAGATAATGCTGGTATAACCATGAGTATTGTTGCTATGCGAAACCAAACGATCATTCAGAAACAATTCAATATTAGACCATAACCCATTAAACACATCATTGATGCAAGAGACATTATCATCTGCGCCACACTCTGTTCCATCAGCCTTTAGAATGCGACATACAATATGGAGTTTGCTGTTCTTTAAATCCAGATATTCTTCTGTACTCGCAGGAATGTAGAATTCTATTGGAGCGCCTTCTCTAATGCTTGTAAGTGGTTGATAGTCAACATTATAACTTTTCTCTACAGCAGTTTGCGTTGGTGGTGCGTGAAACCATTCCAATGGAGAAAGACTACATTCACACGAATGATTATGAATGAGAGACATGATTTCAAAAAATATCTTTGCGATGTTTTGATGTTATCCGTCTGGCTGTTCTTCGTCTTCTGGCACGTTTCATCGGTTGCACGCGCTTTTGTTCACCAAACACACGTTCTGCTACTCGGCCCGTCACATCTTTCGCGACATTCTTTGCAGCCTTCTTAAGATGTGGCGCAACGATCTTAGCCCCAGCCTTAAGTAGTGGAATAGCTTTGCGAGCCAATGATCCCAGTATGGAACCAATACCATCGCCATATTGGATTCGCGCTCCTTTGAAACCTGGTAATTCCCCGCCCACTTGACGAAGAAAATGGTTGCGATATGCAGACGGATCGTGTGTATAAGCTTTCATATTGCTTTTGGTCGAAAATGAAGTTTACAGATCACCTTTCCAGTTTGAAATGGAACATTATAGCCTGTGTCGTCCTTAATATTCATTTCTATCACGTCAAATTTGGACGTGTTTACAGGAACATAATGCGGTTCGCCGTACGTTTTCATAACAATGTCACCATCATGACCTTGTATTCCAACAGAACGTAGTAAGGGAACATAATAATCACCAACAACTTGTGGTTCACAAATGCTACAATACACATAAAGTGTATAAAATCCCTGTTTCACATCTGCTTTATGGTCAGCTGTACATGTTTCAGTATACCATTGATCTGGGATAAATCCTAAAATCTCAGCTAATCCAGCGGAAAAGGACACTTCAAAGCCATAATTTAGAAATAGAAACACACGTCGTCTAATCTTATCATACTTTATCCGAATAGCTTCTTTAAGTTCATCTTTCATAGAATTAGTCGCTTCTTCATTCACTGCCTGGCATATCTCTTGTATGGTTCTATAGTAGCCATAGGGAATATTGATAGTGTCAAGTGTCTCTGTCAGTGGTTGTTGTCGAAACTGAATAGAATAGTCCATGCCATGTCTCATCGTTGTCCATGTATGTGGATATTGAATTTCAGCTAAAGCCACTTCATATTTTCCGTTCAGATAAATGGTTCGAGGCATACGAATTTGGTAATTCGAAGCCTTGTTGTTGGGAGAATAGTTCATACTCGCATTGCTAGGCAAAGTAATGTAAAAACTATTCGACTCCATGATGGGAACTAAATGGTATAGGTGCGTTGACGTTGTCTATATACTTCACGATAGCGCGCGCCATTCGACCAAGTATGCCAAATCTCATCCTCATTCACATGGTCTTTTATTTCTCCTTCACAACACGCGCTTGTACATCTTATTTTTACAGGAATAGTTGTGTCTTGGCAACAACATAGCTCTTTCAGCCATGTTAAAAATTTTCCCATCCTTCAGGAAACTGTCTTTGTTGACGTTGTTTCATTTCTGTTGTAATGTCGTCACGAGTAGTCTTTTTACTAAACATTGTTTTTGGAATATTCGCATCAACAATTTCCTGGATAAATGGATGCCAGCCATATGGTGGTATGGCTCGTTCTTTTCTTCTTGTTGCCAACAATGCTTCTTTCATCAAATCAACCATGTTGGAATTTGCTATAATATCGCCCGTTTTCAACACAAGTTCATTCTTCTCTGACCATGTCTTACCATATTTCTTCAGTTCGGCTAAAAGTTGTGTTATTTTTCCATGATAGATAGGTTGAAAATGACTTAAAAATAACTTTTCTGGCTTTTCAGGTGATGATGATGAGGGCTTTTGCTGCCTAGACTGACTTGTTCGTAAATGACGGCCAAGAAGTTGAGACATTTCTATAGCCTTTTCACGTGTTCGTTTCCCACGTAAAAGTGTATTCACTTTCGTTTTAATATCATTTTTCTTTTCTAGCAACATTTTATATTCATATTCAGGAATAAGAACCATTTTCATCATATGTTTCATTTTAGCAGTAGTTTGGCTAACAAGGGCAATGCCAATCTAGCAATAACTCCAATGAATCCTCCTTTCTGATTAATCAACTTCTTTTTTCGTCGAAGGGATATCTTCTTATCTGCTAGAGTACGTAGCGTATGACGTTCACGTTTAAATTCCTTAAACCGTTTTGAGCTTAAGGGTAAATGTCCTTGCAATATATTCAAACAAATTTCAAACAAGCTTGTTAATTCCTCCTTTGTAGCTTGCTGTAGCAAGGATTTACGTCGTTTAGGCCCACTGCGTGCAAGCAAATGAAGAAACGGCTGGTTCGCTCGAATACGTTTAGACATCTTGACTGCGAATGGTCAAATGAGTTGGTTCTTGTTCATACACTGCTTTATCAATATAGACATAATGTGTATCTTTTGGTAAAATGCCTGTACGAATACGTAGTTGATCATTTGTCTTTGGTTTTAAATCAATGAATAAATAACCATGAGGTTTGCTAGTAGCATCTTGATAGGCTTCTATGAGAAATTGAGATCTTCCAGGATACATTTGCCGCGCCAATGTACTAATTTGTTGACTGTCTCTCGGATTTTTAAACAGAATGATATAATGTGTATTCAAACTAATATTTCGCATCTCTTTCCCATGATGGAATAAATTATGCACAATAAAAATAATGCTTAGATTTTGATGACTGCTGCTAACACTAAAGAGACGTGTCATACGCTCATCACTATGACATTTGGTCATTAAGTCATCAATGATAAGTAAGTTTGGTTTCTTCGGGTTAAAACGCTCTTCAATGTCATCTGGAATGCCTTGGTAAAATTCCACGCCTTTCATTCCCTTGTACAAAGGCTGATCGGCTGCATAGAGCCATAAAATGTTTTTCGGAGAGGGTTGAATCAATTTTTGTTCTAGAATTTCCTTCACCAGAGACGTTTTGCCACTGCCTGTAGGTCCAGAGACCAAACATGTAAATGGATGCTTCATTGTTGAATATCTGTTTCTTTCACCCAACTGTTAAACTTGTTTGGCCAACCTAACCACTTGACAAATAATTCTTTCACACCTCCTCCTCGTCTTTTACGTGTTTTCAAGACCTTTTCAATTCTGTACACAGATTCAATATCTTTGGTCACTTTCTGCAGTTCTTCTTCATAGAAATGACCATCAATATCTTCGTCTAAAAAGTCTTTCACACGATATAAATGTATTCCTTGCTTCTTACAACGATGTGTGACAATGAAGACTTCTTGCGTCCATTTGATGTGATAATCGCGTTGAAACACATATTTAATGTGGGAAATGCGAACATGATCGCCAATGTTAAATTTGTACTTCTTCTTCTTTGGTTTCAATTTCAGTTTGTCGACATACATATACTTCCACACTTTTGATTCGTTGTCTTTACGAATCTCGGCTGGAGCATATTTATTAGGAAGAGAACCATGAGGTCTATGGTTGTAATTGTACACCAAGTCTGGAAGAATGTCTAAGTAACGGTAAGTTTGATTATGTAGAAAATACCGATACATCATTCCCTTCAGAGTACGAATGACTCTTTCAGCAAAGTTGGCTTTGGTTTCATTCTTTGTGGTATAAGCATGAATGCCTTCTTTCTTCAAAAATGCTTTAACCCATCTGTTTTTAAATTCTGTTCCTTTATCAGACCTTAGAGTTCGCGGTCTTCGTCGTGTGTCATGAAAAATCTTTGGAAAGCTTGTATGACGCTGGTATGTGATTTATTAGGTATTGGCTGTACCCAGACATATTTGGAAAACACATCAATGACAATGAGTAAAAAGCGTATGTCATCATTATAGGGAGCTATGTTTCCCATATCAGCCAAATCAATATCCCACATATCATCAATACCACGTGTAATGACACGTTGTCTTTTGAACCTGTATTTTACAGGTTGGAGTAAACTAAAAGCATCTTGATCCTGTAGCCATTTCTTCACTTGTGAATGTGTGACTGGTTGATTATGTTTTCGTAAGATGTGATACAGTTTGTAAGGACCAGCAAATGCTCCAGGCTGTCCAGGTTTGAAGTAAATATTGGTCAAGTAGTCTTTCCACGTCGACATAGTCACACCGAATGAAAACCACCTTCTCAACAGAACAGCTTTTATTTTATAACTCAACAGAACAGCTTTTATTTTATAACTCAACCAACATCACTTAACTAACATAGTAACTTAACTAACATGTATTTATAACTAACATATATTTACAGATCAAGTATGGATACAATGGTATGAATCACTGGAGACCATTGGTCTTCAATGAACATTAACCAATGACTGAGTTCATCCAATGTAATAGCATCTACACCATATTTCTCACAACGTTGATTTGCATTATCTAACACTTTATCTAAATGAATGTAATATTTAGCTTCATTCCAATATGTATAAACACATGCAGTATGATAAGTATGTTCTGAACACTCTTCATGTTGACAAGCAGGACAGACTAAATAGGCAAACTTTTTTACAGCGGATAACATTTCTTCACAATAAGCTTTTTGCACAATATATTGTCTCAGTGTCATGTCCGCCATTATGCAGTCTTGTGAGTCTTGCAGCACAAGTCTGTCAGGTTTAGCAAGTTATGCTGCTCCGGCAATGTAGCACAAGTCTGTCAGGTTATGCTGCTCCGGCAATGCAAGTCTGTCAAGTTCAGCAAGTTTTTTCCAGTTGCTGTTCACTTAACACACTTCTCCATGTTCACACGTCTGCACATCAAGTCTCACACAACAAGATTCTCCATGTTGACTTTGTTTCTGTTGTTTTATTCTGACATGTCGGTTTCTTCCTGTAATAATATATCTTTTAATATATTTGCTGCCTCTTCTATCATGTTCTTTCTTTGTTTACGTTGAAACCACTCACATAAAACTAAATTTGCTAGTAAGAAAAACATTATTATCAATTCACTATGTTGTTACAAAGATGATTAAAAGGTTCTCTTACCTGATAAAGCTGCTCGGTTTCCTCTTCTTCTTTACAACAATCTCTCAAATGATCCACTACGGTGAAATATACTTCAACATCAGTACGAGCAGAATAAAGTGCAGAATCAAAGTCAAAGTCAGGATCTTCTTCTATTCCAATTTTATGACATTCTCCAAGAAATCTTGAATGCAGTTCAATCACATCAAGACTATGATGTACAACATCCCAAAAAGCATCCAAATGATAAAGTTGATAGTCTGGAGTGCCACAGCAAGTAAGTTTAGCAATCATCAAGTCAATATAAGCATTTTTAAAACATGCGTCCATCTTGATTCAGTGTGTCTTGTGAGCTTTTTACTTTGCTTCACTGACTTTAAGTACTCCACACTTGCCGCAGAAGTTGTTTGGTTCACACAACTTGCAATTATACTTGTGGCAGTGGCAATGATAATCTTCCACATATCCACAAGCACCGCAATAGTCACAGGTAAGTCCAAGTTGATTTTGCACGTTCATGTTCTCCAACTGAACTTCAGTCAGCCTTTTCTTGGATAGCTTTTACACTTTCATCCGACCATCCTTTTGCAGCTTGATGATTGTTTTCTTGTCATGACATTCCTCACATGGTGATAGGGCTGAGTTGATGTTGTCCATCTCCTGAAGCAGTGTCTCCCATTCACCATCATTCATGTTGATGTGATGTGTGTATTCTTTCCCTTCAAACCGTGACGTGCGCACAAAACTCACATAGCGCATATCCAAGTATGAAATGACTTCAAGCCACTTCGTTTGCGTTAAGTATAGTTTGAAGCCAATGTCGCGTAAATTTTTCAAGCTCTGGCAAACAATCTTCCACAAAGATGGTGAATAAGCACACCATCTCTCTCCACGTGTGATGCGTAGAAATGGCCCATATTCTCCATACTCCACAGTAATGGTTAAGTTAGCACTAATTTTAAAGCTGCTGCTGCGCTGCGCTGCTGCGCTACGCTGCGCTGCGTTGCTTGTCTTGTTCTCCATGGCTGCCACAATGTATTGATGATCCACTCCCTCCAACTGTCTGCTGAGAAATGACTCCACTCTGCTGAGTTCACTCCCTTTTATACCCAACTGGTTGCTGAGTCAAGCTTTTCAAACTTCTTGCAAACGTTTGAATTCACTTCAACTCGTCCATGGTTGAATCGAACAAGGTCTGATACATTCGTCGTCAATGGAACATCATCATCATAAAGTAAAATGATTCTTGCAGCTACAACTAACATGAGCTCAACTGCCCAAATTGTATTCGCGTTGATAAATGCTGAATCAATGTCATAAGTTGATATGGTAAATGTTAAATCAATGTTATAAGTTGATAGTATATGTAGATCTTCACAGTCACGTAGAAACGAGTCGATGAAATCACTTGGAATAGTCTTTCCGACAGCTTCCCAATGCAGATGTAAATTCTTCACTTGCTGCATCCAATCCCATTCAAAAGTAGGAAGCTTTGAAAACACATAGTTAGTATAATTCACTTTGAAGACGTCGTCCATAGTCATACATCTGTCAAGAAGTAATGCTGACATTGTGAAGTCTTTTCTCGTCACACAATGTATTACTAGTTGACTAGTTGACATGTTTCACTCATGCTTTTATACTACTTCCATGTAATCAAAATATGGTGTGTAACTTTGTTCAAAAATTGCTGACTCAGCAGAATTTTACTTATGTATATGAATGTCTCACTTACAGTTGTACTGCTGAGTTCAGAATCGTCTGAAACGGATAAATATGCAAAAATCACAATTTCGAGGGGGGGGGGGGGGGTGGTCGACCCAAAAAATGAAAAATGTTCAGAATCGTCTGAAACGGATAAATATGCAAAAATCACAATTTCGAGGGGGAGGGGGGGTGGTCGACCCCAAAAAAAATGAAAAATGTTCAGAATCGTCTGAAACGGATAAATATGCAAAAATCACAATTTCGAGGGGGGGGAGGGGTCGACCCAAAAAAATGAAAAATGTTCAGAATCGTCTGAAACGGATAAATATGCAAAAATCACAATTTCGAGGGGGGGGGGTGGTCGACCCAAAAAAATGAAAAATGTTCAGAATCGTCTGAAACGGATAAATATGCAAAAATCACAATTTCGAGGGGGGGGGGGGGTGGTCGACCCAAAAAAAATGAAAAATGTTCAGAATCGTCTGAAACGGATAAATATGCAAAAATCACAATTTCGGGGGGGGGGTGGTCGACCCAAAAAATGAAAAATGTTCAGAATCGTCTGAAACGGATAAATATGCAAAAATCACAATTTCGAGGGGGGGGGAGGTCATGGCTTTTTAGGGTCTGTTGCCATGGTTACACTGATTGACAGGTGGAGTTCGTTGACTTCATGATGATTGACTCGGCCAACACTATCAAGCAACTTTCGCTCCAGACTTTCGCTCCAGACAGTATGACCTCATTATGACCTCATTATGACCTCATGGATGGCCGCGCCTATCCTAACGCTTATCATGACTTCCGGTCCAGACAACACTTCCGCTCCAGACGCTATGACGTCACTTCCAGACAGTATGACGTCACAAAGTGGCGCAGAAATCCGCTCCAGACATGATGACGTCACTTCCAGACAGTATGACGTCACAAAGTGTGGTGGAACCAACCTTTTCTACCTACTCCCCCCCCTAGGCGGCAGTCGGGACTGACCCCCCCCCCCTAGGCGGCAGTCGGGACTGACCCCCCCCCCCCCATTTTTTTTTTTTTTTTTTTTCTTATTATTATTATGATAATATTTAATTAGTGATATTTCAATGGTTTCCCATTACTTCTTCACCGATGTGTAGAGACCATGGATGACGTCTTCAAAGTGAACTATGTTGACTATGTGTTTTCAAAGCTTCCTGCTTTTGAATCTAATTGGATTTTACAAGTGAAGAATTTGCATAAGCATTGGGAAGCTGTTGGAAAGATAATTCCAAGAGATGAATTCATCCGCTCATTTCTACAGGAATGTGAAGAACTACTTTTACCATCAACTTACGACATTGATTCAGCATTTATCCGCGCGAATACAACTTGGGCAGCTGAACTCATGCTAGTTGTAGCTGCTAGAATTATTTTACATTATGATGATGGCGTTCCATTGACGACGAATGCATCAGAACTTGTTCGATTCAACAATGAACGAGTTGAAGTGAATTCAAAGCTTTGTAAAATGTTTGAAGAACTATAAAAAAGCTGACTCTGCAATTTCTAATGGCATAAAAGGAGAAGGGTGAAGTGAAGTCATCATTCAACGCGCAGCCATGGAGAAGACAAGCAGCTTTAAAATTAGTGCAAACTTAACCATTACTGTGGAGCATGGAGAATTTGGGCTATTTCTTCGAATCAAACGTGGAGAGAGATGGCTTGCTTTATCACCATCTTTGTGGAAGATTGTGTGTCAGAACTTGACAAGATTACGCAACATTGGCTTCAAACTGTACTTAACGCAAACGAAGTGGCTTGAAGTCATTTCATACTTGGATATGCGCTATGTGAGTTTTGTGCAAACATCACTGTTTGAAGGGAAAGAATATACGCGTTACATCAACATGAATGATGGTGAATGGGGGACATTGCTTCAGGAAATCCATAGCATAACTCAACCTTACTGCCATGTACGGAATGTCATGGGAAGAAAACTCCTGTTAAGCTGCAAAAGGACAATCGAATGAAAGTGTCAAAGCTATCCAAGAAAAGACTGGCTGAAGTTCAATTGGAGAATATGGATGTGCAAAATCAACTTGGACTTGCCTGTGAATATTGTGGTGCTTACGGATATGCTGAGGATTATGATTGTCACTGCCACAAGTACAATTGCAAGTTGTGTGAACCTGACAACTTCTGCAACAAGTGCGGCTCACTAACAGTATCTGCCGAGTAAGACTACAAGTCATTTGCTTGCCAGTCGTCAAAGTGTGTAGACGTGTCATATGGATATGTGAAAGATGGATGTAGAAACGTTTTTCAAGGAGACGTATGTGGACTACATGATAAGTGAACTGGCGCGTTTTGGATCTATTCAACAACAACTGGAACACTTTGACATCTATTGGGAACTTGCTCATTCCACGCTGAACGTACCGAAATTACGTGAGGATTTCATCAAAGAGTGTGTGCTTTCAAACATTGACGGAGCTGAGGAGTTTGATGTGGAAGCAGCATATCACTTCGCTCGATTTGATCCAAGACTGTTTGATGAAGTGAGAGAGTGGTTAATCTACATTGCAGTATAATGACAGATATTACATTGAGACAATATATTGTGCAAAAGACATATTGTGAAGAAATGTTATTAGCTGTAAAAAAGTTTGCATGTTTAGTATGTCCTGCTTGTCAACATGAAGAGTGTTCAGAACATACTTGTCATTCTGCATGTGTCTATACATATTGGAATGAAGCTAAATATTACATTCATTTAGATAAAGTGTTAGATGATGCAAATCAACGTTGTGAAAAATATGGTGTAGATGCTATCACATTTGATGAATTAAGTAGTTGGTTAATGTTCATTGAAGATCAATGGACTCCAATTATTCACACCATTGTATCAATACTTGATTTGTAAGATATGTTGATTGAGTTATAAAAACATGTTGATTGAGTTGTAAGACAAAATAAAATACAAGATATGTTGACAAGTGTTAATCATTTAGTGTTAACATGTCGACGTGGAAAGACTACCTAACCAATATTTATTTTAAACCTGGTCAACCCGGGGCATTTGCTGGTCCATACAAACTTTATCACATATTAAGAAAACATGATCAACCAGTCACTCATTCGCAAGTGAAGAAATGGCTACAGGATCAAGATACCTTCAGTTTACTACAACCTGTAAAATACAGGTTTAAAAGGCAACGTGTCATTACGCGTGGAATTGATGACATGTGGGATATTGATTTAGCTGACATGGGAAACATAGCTTCCTATAATGATGACACCCACTTTTTATTGGTTGTCATTGATGTGTTTTCCAAATATTTATGGGTGCAACCAATACCTAACAAATCACATATCAGCGTCATAGAAGCCTTTCAAAAGATTTTTCATGAAACACAACGAAGACCACGAACTCTAAGGTCGGATAAGGGAACTGAATTTAAGAACAGATGGGTAAAAGCTTTTATGAAGAAGGAGGGAATACATGCCTATACGACAAAGAATGAAACCAAAGCCAACTATGCTGAGAGAGTCATTCGTACTCTAAAGGGAATGATGTATCGATATTTCCTACATAATCAAACGTATCGATATATGGACATTCTTCCAGACTTAGTGTATAATTACAACCATAGACCACATGGCTCCCTCCCTAATAAGTATGCTCCTGCAGACATTCGTAAAGACATAGAATCGAAAGTGTGGAAATATATGTATGTAGACAAATTGAAATTAAAACCGAAGAAGAAAAAACCCTACAAATTTAAAATTGGTGATCAGGTTCGCATTTCTCACATAAAATATGTATTTCAACGAGATTATCATATAAAGTGGACGCAAGAAGTGTTCATTATCACACATCGTTGTAAGAAGCAAGGAGTACACTTGTATCGTGTGAAAGACTTTTTGGATGAAGATATTGATGGTCATTTCTATGAAGAAGAACTACAGAAAATGACAAAAGATATTGAATCAGTCTACAGAATTGAAAAGGTTTTGAAAACACGAAAAAGACGAGGTGTTAAAGAATTATTTGTGAAGTGGTTAGGTTGGCCAAAGAAGTTTAACAGTTGGGTGAAAGAAACAGATATTCGAAAATGAAGCATCCATTCACATGTTTGGTCTCTGGACCTACAGGCAGTGGTAAAATTTCTCTAGTTAGAGAAATTCTAGAACAAAAGTTAATTAAACCCTCTCCAAAAACCATTTTATGGCTCTATGCAGCAGATCAACCTTTGTACAAGGGAATGAAAGGTGTGGAATTTTACCAAGGCATTCCAGATGACATTGAAGAGCGCTTTAACCCGAAAAAGCCAAACTTACTCATCATTGATGACTTAATGACTAAATGTCATAGTGATGAGCGTATGACACGTCTCTTTAGTGTTGGTAGCAGTCATCAAAATCTTAGCATTATTTTTATTGTACATAATTTGTTTCATCATGGTAGAGAAATGCGAAATATTTGTTTGAATACGCATTACATCATTCTGTTTAAAAATCCTAGAGACAGTCAACAAATAAGTACATTAGCGCGACAAATGTATCCTGGAAAATCTGAATTTCTCATAGAAGCCTATCAAGATGCTACGAGCAAACCTCACGGCTATTTATTCATTGATTTGAAGCCGAAGACAAATGATCAACTACGTATTCGTACAGGCATTTTACCAAAAGATACACATTACGTATATGTTGATAAGGTGGCGTATGAACAAGAACCAAGTCACTTGACCATTCGCAGCCAAGATGTCTAAACGTATTCAAGCGAATCAACCATTTCTTCACTTGCTCGCACGCAGCGGGCCTAAGCGACGTAAAACCTTACTACAACAAGCTACTAAGGAAGAATTAACTAGCTTGTTTGAAATTTGTTTGAATATATTGCGAGGACATTTACCCTTAAGCTCAAAAAGGTATAAGGTATTCAAACGTGAACGTCATACCCTACGCACACTAGCAGATAAGAAGATATCACTTCGAAGAAAAAAGAAGTTGGTTAATCAGAAAGGAGGATTCATTGGAGCTATTGCTAAATTTGCATTGCCCTTGTTAGCTCAGTTGCTGTTAAAATGAAACATACTATGAAAATGGTCCTCATTCCTGAATATGAATATAAAATGTTGTTAGAAAAGAAGGGAAAAGATGGTGAAATCAAAACGAAAGTGAATAAACTTTTACGTGGGAAAAGAACTCGTGAAAAGGCAATAGAAATGTCTCAAGTTCTTGGCCGTCATTTACGAACAATTCAGTCGCAACAACAGCGACAAAAGTCTGTTACATCATCCAAAGCAGAAAAATCAGAAAAGTCCCAACAGTTTCTAATCCATTTTCAACCTATTTATCATGTAAAACTAACACAACTTCTAGCAGAACTTAAGAAATATGGTACGAGATGGACAGATAAAAATGAACTTGTTTTAAAAACGGGTACTGTCATTACAAATTCCAACATTATTGATTTGTTGAAAGAAGCATTGGTTGCTACAAGAAGAAAAGAACAACCAGAACCACCGCATGGTTGGAAGCAGTTTATTGAGGAAATTGTAGATGCTAATATTCCAAAAACTGTTTTTGGTAAAAAGACAACTCGTGAAGATATTACAAAAGAGATACAACAACGTCAACAAAGGTTGTTTCCAGAAGGATGGGAAACTTTTTAACATGGATTAAAGAGTTATGGTGTTGTTGTTGTAAAGAAAATGGAAATAAAACTACTATTCCTGTAAAAATTAGGTGTGTTAGTGCTTGTTGTCAGGGAGAAGTAGTAGATACCAATGTAGATCATGTAGATAGCAATTTAGACGACAATGTAGACAACAAAGTAGAAAGTGAAGATGAAGAGTGTCAAACATGAAGTAATGTATATACACATCTAGTCTATCTACATTACATAAACGATTTAGCTGTCATGGAGTCAACAAGTTTTTACATTACTTTACCCAGCAATGCTAGTATGAACTATTATCCCAACAACAAGACTTCGAATTATCAAATTCGTATGCCTCGAACCATCTATCTGAACGGAAAATATGAAGTGGCTTTAGCTGAAATTCAATATCCACATACATGGACAACCATGAGACATGGAATGGACTATTCTATTCAGTATCGACAACAACCACTGAATGATATTGTTCTTGACACAATCAATATTCCTTATGGTTACTACAGATCCATACAAGAGATATGTCAGGCAGTCAATAAAGAAGCAACTAATTCTATGAAAGATGACCTTAAAGAAGCTATTCAGATAAAGTATGATAAAATTAGACGACGTGTTTTTCTATTTCTAAATTATGGTTTTGAAGTGTCATTCTCAACTGGATTAGCTGAGATTTTAGGATTTATCCCAGATCAATGGTATACTGAAACGTGTACAGCTGACCATAAAGCTGATGTGAAACAGGGATTTTATACACTTTATGTGTACTGTAGTATTTGTGAGCCACAAGTTGTTGGTGATTATTATGTTCCTTTGCTACGTTCTGTTGGAATACAAGGACATGATGGAGACATTATCATGAAAACTTATGGAGAACCGCATTATGTTCCTGTAAACACATCCAAATTTGACGTGATAGAAATGAATATCAAGGACGACACAGGCCATAATGTTCCATTTCAAACTGGAAAGGTGATCTGTAAACTTCATTTTCGACCAAAAGCATTATGAAAGCATACACACACAATCCATCTATATATCGCAACCATTTTCTTCGTCAAGTGGGTGGAGAATTACCAGGATTTAAAGGAGTGCGAATACAATATGGAGATGGTATTGGTTCAATACTGGGATCATTGGCTCGAAAAGCTATTCCACTGCTTAAGGCAGGGGCTAAAATCGTTGCACCACATCTTAAAAAGGCTGCAAAAGATGTCGCGAAAGATGTTACAGGTCGAGTAGCACAACGTATGTTTGGTGATGAGTTAGGAGGACAAAAGAGAGCGAAACCAGCAAAACCTGTCAGAAGGCGAAAGGCAGCTAAACGGATAACATCAACAAAATATAAGAAAGATATTTTTTAATCATGTCTTTAATTCATAATCATTCTTGTGAATGTAGTCTTTCTCCATTAGAATGGTTTCACATACCACCAACGCAAACTGCTGTAGAAAAAAGTTATAATGTAGACTATCAACCAATGACTACCATTAGAGAGGGTGCTCCAATAGAATTCTACATTCCTGCGAGTACCGAAGAATATCTAGATTTAAAGAACAGTAAACTCCATATTATATGTCGCATTGTAAAGGCTGATGGTACACCGTGTGGTGTAGATGATAACGTGTCATGTATCAATGATTTGTTTAATGGGTTATGGTCCAATATTGAATTATTTCTAAATGATCGATTGGTATCACATAGTAACAATACCCATGGTTATACCAGCATCATATCTCATCTCATTCATGATCGGAAGAAAGTCTCCATTCTGAGCGCTCTATGCGTCTCATCTATAAAGATACTGCCGGGTCAATGAATACTCATGAGGTGAAAAGACCTAATCATGAAAGATATGTATCAGGTTTTCATGTAAATATTGAAGGTGGTGATATAGCTGAAACAGGAAATAATGGTTTACATAATCGCTATTTGTATACACGTCTAAGCCGTGAGTTTATGCTTACAGGTGGTTTAAGGGTAGATTTGTTTGAGCAGGATCGTTATCTTCCCAATGGTGTTAGTATGAAATTACGTTTACATAGACAAAAAGATGAATATGTATTAATGGCTGCAAATAATGGTTTTAAAGTAGAAGTGAGAGAAGCGTTTTTAACCATTCGCAAAGTGAGGGTTAGTCCAGGTATTCAGTTGGGACATGCAGATGCATTGATGAAAAGTCCTGCTAAGTTTATTGTTAATAGAAAAGAATGTAAAGTTTTAGCTATTCCAACTGGATTTCAATCTTTTGTGAAAGATAGCATCTTTTTAGGCCAATTACCAAAACGTATTGTCATTGGAATGGTTCATAATGAATCCTTTGCTGGAACAGTATTGAGAAATCCATACAATTTTGAACATTTTAATCTTAACTTTATGCAGCTTTACTCTGATGGTGAACCAGTCCTATCCAAACCTCTCAAGCTTAATATAAATGAAGGCAAATATCTTGATGCTTTTGAAACTCTTTACAAATCTTTTGATAGATTGGATGGCGAGAAAAGTTCCATTATAAAACGGGAAGATTGGCCTAGAGGTTATTCGTTGTTTTCTTTTGACTTAACACCTGATTATGATGGTGCTGATCATTATGCCCTTATCAAACATGGGATTTTGAGACTAGAAATGAATTTTGCTGGTGCCTTGCAAAATACAGTCAATGTTATAGTGTATGCTGAATTTGATAACATTGTTGAAATAAGTGCAAATCGTAGCATTCAATCCGACTACCAGTCATGAACACGAAGCAGATAGAAGCCCTCCTATCCCATGATGCCACGACAAAAGACTTGTTTCAAGGTGTGTTTGCCATGGACCAGTTACCATCTTTACAACGCGGTGCCTATGTCATCAACACAGACGATCATGATGAGCCAGGAGAGCATTGGGTGGCAGTATATTATGACGAAGACCCTGCAGAATATTTTGACTCTTATGGACTTTTACCTATAGACAGTCGTTTGAATAAGTTTTTAAAGTTTAATTTCATTTATAATTCAGTTCCATTACAAACACCAATATCCTCTACATGTGGATTTTATTGTATATATTATATAATTCAAAGAGCTCGAGGACATAGTCCTTTTGAAATCATTGATGTATTAAGAAGAAGTGATGGTGATTTTGTTGTAAAGGATTTTGTATATAGACAGTATAAACCATTATTTTATTGATGTTGTATTAGTTAAGTTGTATTAGTTAAGTTGTTGGTAATTGTGAATTGTATTATGAATATTGTAAATAAACAAGACAGTTTTATACAACATTCTTTTTTATTGTGTTATACATTATTTACATTTTAACAATTATTTCACATTAAGCTTTTATTTTACAAATACATTCAATACATCGATAAACACATGCCATTCATACCAATCTAAATTAATATATGTATCATAGACATTACATCCACGTTTGTAAATGCTATGAAAACTAGCATAACACTGTCCATTACCAAACTTTATTATTTTAACATCTTTGTGTTCAGACAGTTTCAGTTCATATCCATGATCATTCATGTCAATGTCCATCACCATAACACACATGGGATGCGTCAGTTCAATGGACTTGGTGCCTCGCATGAGTTGCACTCCTTCCTCTTTGAATTCAAGCGTCAGGTTCTTTCCAATCCAATGCTTGTAACAGAGCGTGCCATTCCACTGTGTTGAGGGTGATGTAGTCGTAGCATTTTTTAAGCTCGTCATATTGGCGAAATCGTACAAACACGTCTAAATAGTTCTCAGTCACACGCACTTCTAAATCCTCTGAGAGTTTCAGGAGAAAGCCAGGTATCCTCAGCTTCTCTAGATGGTCTTTCAACACAGATTGTTCGTCAGTTGATAGAATGATATACTTTCCAAAATGTTTTAGCACGATGTCATCATATACGTTTCTCAGATATGAGAATCCATGCGTAATGGGTTCATATTCCGATAAAAAGTCTTCCATCTCGTTCAACAGTCAGATGAACTATGAGCTGTCTCCTTGTCTGCAAAGACGTTTTTTATGCTCGCAAGATGGTGAAGAGTGGATGTTGTATCACTTCTAGGAATCGTAAGACTGCGCGCCAGTTCTTCATATCAAAGATAATCAAATCTGTATACGGTGTATCTGGCACAACTCCCTTATAATCCTTAGGATAATCCTGTAAAAGATTTCTACAGATTTCTACACGTATGTTAGAATCATATTCAGCCACCGTCACTTCCACTTTATTTTCAAGTCTACGTTTAAACCCAGGTTCAAGTGGTATGTTTTTAAAGTCTTTCCACACTTCAGGTTTAAACCGATGATAACTTCTCTGAGAATCTAGTATCACTTCATTCCTATCATTTACAGTAAGGTAAGCACCACCGTTCAGCATGAGTGCATTCATGTTTTTACCTTGTTATGAGCTGTCTTCTTGTCTGCGAAGCCTTTTATCCACTTCTTTCACTTGCTTCTTCAGCATTTTCCATTCAGGTATTGTCAGCAAAATTCCCTTTTTCGTTGGACGGTTTTTTCCAGTCCCCTCATCTCTCAGGTACTTGCGAATGTTTACCACTCCTTCATTGCTTTGTTTCATAATCTTGATATAGTTTCCATTTCCTAGAGAAAGCATTCCATCCCACGACTGTGGTGTTGGTGCTGTCTCCACTTTCAATTTCTTGATGGTAGTGGTAGGATTTTTCATTTTTAAGTCTTTAACTGCATCTGCAAGAGTATCCATATCAGTTGTAGATCTCTTACGACTTTCACGTTCCATGTTAACACTTCAATGTTCACACCTCAAATAACTCTTCCGTTGGAGGACCTCCCCCTTTTATACCACAGCCTTGTAATGTCCATGCGCTAAAGTGGAATAGGCATCATTCAGCACATATCGCTTGTCGTCATATGGGGAGAGGGCTACCTTCCTAATCTTCTCCGAGAAAAGCTGGTGACTATGACTTCGAATAATGTGTCCTGTAGCCATCGTTTGAGTTTGGTTGAACAAACTGTCTCTATACTGCACATGTTTAATACGTCTTTGACAAGCTCGAGTGATGCCTTTAGCTGTATGTTTTTCTTTCCCACCGCACAATAAACTGTACATTTTCGGTCTGAGTCCAACAAACTCTTCAATAGGGACGCCTGCCGTCTCATCCTTCATTTTCCCAAGCACTTTTTTGTTCACGTTGGAATGTAGGAAGTGATCTGGCGGATAGTCACTTGTGTCGAACAGGTCAGCATCTTGCTGCATATCCTTGTAGATATCTTCCGTTTCTATGTCGTAACATAGACTGTCGGTGTCGCTGAACAACAACTTGGCATTGGGATACTTGACCATGATGTAGTTGTAATGAAAGTTGAACATAAGCACTTTGCTGAGGTCGAGAATGGTAAAACCAACTTGAATGGGTTTATCCAGAAGCAAATCCACTTTGCGTAAATGTACTGCGGTCAAATCTTCGTTGAAAATTTTGAATTTGTGGAAAGAAGGTTTGGCTACAAGTTTCTTGAACCGCTTTTCCTTGTGAACAAGTTCAACATTGATTCGCTTTCTCACATTTTCCATGGTTTTGCCAAACACCGAGTTGTTCATCAGTTTGAAGAAGTCTTTCTCAAATGGGTTCTTGGCCAATTTTCTCTTTTCCGTGTTCAAGGTAATGTATTTTGCCAACCATTTGCTCTGTTCAAACATGATGGCGCGATGAACTTTAGTGACTTTCAACCCCAGTGAGACGTACTGTTGTAAATTCCTGTAATGAAGTACATATTTCTTCTTGTCAGACATGTTAGGAATGAGCTTTTCACTGGATTTCTCTTTCATGTTTAGATCTTTCCGCAGCTTCTGACTGTACTCTGACAATTCTTCAACTTTGACACATTTCCGTTCTGGAGCCACTGGGTAGTGATTATGATGATCATGGATTGAATTTGGATATTCTAAATCCACTTCCAAAATGAATCCAATGTCATCATCTTCATCCACATCCATGAAGTCAATGGATTCTGGCTCGCTCACCCACATAAATCCTCTTTGTGGCATGCTTTGTGACATGGCCCAGCCATACAAGTTGTTCGCGTCGAGGTACATCAGGTAGTTGTTTGGTATCTCAGAATTGTATTCTGCTACGTAGGGATTATTTGCTTTCGCATACTTGTGTGTGATCACGGATATTCCTCCACGTATGCCTTGCTCAACCATTTGGTACATGTCAATGTCATTGATCAATTCCAACTTCACCTTTGTCGCTTTTAACATTGCATCCCACGACAGTCCTCGTGCTGTATAGTAATGAGCAGGATCCAATTCATACGTGTTGAGGCATACTTGACGAAAGTTTTCAAACGCGTCAGCTAGTAATAACACATCTGATTTCAGGTACAGGTCGTGGTATTCACCAAATGTGGTACAGTTGAATGTATCCCATACCTTCTGTGCATGCGCATAATCCTCATCGCTAATGTCCTCTTCGCTAAGCTGACTATAAAACTTATCCTTTGATGGTAGCTGTGTTTCAGCAAACTTGGATGGTTCGTCCACGTAATCGTAGGGGTACACTCCCTTTCTCAGCAGCAAATCTTGTTGATCACTATCGTGAATGTGAGAGGTCATGTTGTAGAAGTTATCTTTCCCTTCTGCTGCAAGGTTGGATACCAACTTCTGTAGAGAGGTACTCATGAACTGAAAGCTGTCTGTAAATTTCAGATTGCCCATGGTGAATGCAATATATTTTTCAATGGTGTTGGGAATGACTGTAATCGTTTCACCTTTGAATTTTCCAATTTCCTCCATGATCAGATGACTGTCATAGCCTCGCAAATTGTGGAAAAACACAGGAATGATAAAAGAATCTTTATCCCCTTGCTGATCTTTTCTAAGTCGGAATTGTAAGTTGCATTCATTGTGCGCTGCTCCACGATATTTGCCATTGATGTGGTCATGATCTCTCACACGATCTGCTCCTAGAGGTTCATGACAAATGTAGCAATCAACAGCGTTCTTGAAATTCTCTTTGTCTTCACGAGTCATCACCATTTCCTTTGGTCGCTCTAAACCACGTACAATGCGATCACGTTCATTCACCATATGGTCTAAAAAGACCTTTACAGCATTGTCTCCTCGATACACGACTGGTGCACGTGTGTTGTACTGACACACAACTACATAGGCAAAGCTGTTTGGACGATGATGTTGATACTTTTCTCCTTCTTCATGCTTTTGCGTGAAACATTCAAAGTCTGCATAAATCACAAACGGTGCTCGCTGTTGTTTGGCTACATTCTTAAACTTAACGAATGGTTCCTTGGGAAATGATAAACGTTGCGCGCCATGCTTGCCACACACTTCACGATGCTCATCTAAAAGCTCTTGTCGCATAAACCCGTGAAGACAGTTGAAACAATAAAAAGCTGCACCATTATGCTTTGATCGATAAGACATAAGTCTGCTGAAATTCTTGATGAGGCAGTAATGCCTTTTCTTGTCATTGCTAATCAAAAGCAAGTTGATTTCTCTCACACTGGTGTTTCGACTGAGTTGTATGGGAACAACGACATCATGTTCATATCCAAACACGTTAATGGACACATCATTCTCCTTTTCAAATTTTGGAATGTCTGTAATCGGTGTTGGAAATGTCATGCCTTCCACCTTCAATTCGTTCTCAAATAGCTTGTATTGATGCACACGCTGTGGGTCATTGCTTGTTGAAGGGTGAAGGTGAGCCAGTACAGACCATAAGAAACATTTGTTGTCTTTATTCTGAATGTTTAACACACCTAATGTATTCTTCACTTTCTTCGGCAGTGGGATAAAACTGCTTGCTTCCAGAGGCGCTGACGTAGCTGTATGCACTTCAATGAATAATATGTTATCCAACACCCAACCAGAACCTTGTCGCTCATGTTCATCAAACCTGGTAAACAATTCTTTATAGGCTTCTGGCAAGTCCTTCTCAATATCTGTTGGATTGTATGCTGCATATGTCGGACTACTGATGAAGGCATTATCCACCTGTTCTACCATCACGCCTTCAGCATTTGGTGTCATTTTCTTGAAGCGTGCATGTACCACAATGTACCATTTCATGCCACGGTTTAACGTTTCTAGCAAATGTCTCTTGATTCTATTCTCTTGTTGTCGCATTTCAAGTAGCAAATCCGATCCATCTTCAGGCTCAAACCGTCTTTCCTGTGCGTTTTCACCAAGATTCACTCTTCTGCCTCTGCCTACTTGTCCTGTCTCTTTCTTTCTTTGTTCTTCATGAGACACATTTTCCATCTCAGCTGGTATGCATGCATGTGCCTCATAAGTATCCATAGATGGAAATATTTTAATGCATTCACAGCAGAGGAACGGATCAGGTCTGATAACACCATCTTGTACCGTCTTTCGTCTCTTGGCTTCAATGATCTCAACAAGCTCTTCATTAGCACGTTTCATCTTAGCTTGTTTGCATGTATGTGCTACGAACAATTCCAGAGATGGAAATGTCACATTACAATCATGACAGACGACTGATGTGTCTGAATTAGATGCCATTGTTGTTGTCACGTCAATTGCTTAAACTGATATGATGAAATGTAGGTCTCACTCATCCTATTTATACCGCCTAGGCATGTATTGCAGAGACATCTAGCGGAGAGCGATGTGTTCTGACGATACCTGAAAGCATTAAGAAAAGAAAAGCATAATATGTTTTCAAAAAAAATTAAATTTTGGATTAGAACCCTGATTTTTACCCTACTACACCATGGTAAAATGTTCAAACTTATTTTATACATCATATTTTGTCAAAAAACAAAATTTGTTAAAGTTGGTCTAGAACCCTAATTTTTACTCTACTACACCATTGTATAATGTTTAAACTTATTTTATACATCATATTTTGTCAAAAAACAAAATTTGTTAAAATTGGTCTAGAACCCTCATTTTTCCACTACTATGACTTTAGAATATTCAAATAAGTAGCGTGCTTAAAATGTTCAAACTTATTTTATATATCATATGGTGTTAAAAACTAAATTTGTTAAAGTTGGTTTAGAACCACCATTTTCCCACTACTATAACTTTAGAACATTCAAATAAGTAGCATGCTAAAATGTTCAAATTTATTTTATATATTATATGGTGTTAAAAACTACATTTGTTAAATGTGTTTTAGAAGTGTCATTTTCCAACTACTATAACTTAAAACATAACATTGGACTTAACGTAGGGAAAATCCCATTCCTTCTCAAATTTATTGATCGTTCCCACACTCTGTACGAGCGCACTCTGTACACATGTACTTATGCTGTGTGTGTGTGTGTGGTTACTGTAATGGGAAACCATTGAAATATGACTAATTAAATATTATCATAATAATAAAAAAAAAACAAAAAAAAAAAGTCACTTACCACGACTGTTTTGCCAATTCGTCTCCTATGTGTATTCCAGTCAATCCTTCACTTGTTCTTCAACAGCACAACACAATAGGTAAGAGCAACTGTTTTCACTTTTTTTCCCCTGTGTATCCAACGGCAGTCAGAGCATGAATGATGCATATGTGCATAGACAATGTGCTCTTATAGGAGTGTTGAATCACATACTAGGGGGGGGTCAGTCCCGACTGCTGCCTAGGGGGGGGGGTCAGTCCCGACTGCCGCCTAGGGGGGGGGTCAGTCCCGACTGCCGCCTAGGGGGGGGTCCCCATGGTATATGATTCTTGACCGGGGGGGGTCAGTCCCGACTGCCGCCTGGGGGGGGGTCCCATGGTATATGATTCTTGACCAGGGGGGGGGTATGACAGTATGACGTCACAAAGTGCGGTGATTCTCTCGTTTTCACCCTACTTGTAGCCTATCAACCTGAACATAAGAATTTAACAGATGGAAATATCTCTAATATTGTTCCAAATAATGTATTTTTAGTGTAGTCTTAAACGAGCAGATGCTAGTCATTTCTACGATTTTACTTGGAATACCTGCTAGCAATTGTATGCCATATACACTCACACATATTGATTTCAAATTCGTTCTAACATATTTTCTTTGGAATTTATCCTTGTTTCTTAAGCTGTAACTGTAAGATTTCAGACTGAAAAGATCATTAAAGCTGGGAGGCAGACAACCATTTTTAGCCTTATACATAAACACGGCTAATTTGAATCGAACCAAATCCTGAAATTTTAACAAATTTAAATAACGAAAGTGAACACTTGTATGGTCATATTTACGCAAATTGCAAAGAAGTCGTATACCCCTTTTTGAAGTTTAACCACCTTTTCTAAAACTGTTTGGGAAGCGAGTCCCCAAACCTCACAGCAATATATGTTAGATGAGGTAGAAAAGGCGTACAATAAAGAGTTCGTAAACACTGACAATTAATTTTGCTTTTTGCACAGTATAGACAGGCAGTTGAACAATTTACTAGTTATATGATCAACTTGAAACTTCCATGCCAATTTACCATCTATGTACACTCCCAAAAATTTGCTTGAATATACTCGCTCTATCTTAGTATCACAGATATATAAATTTACATTATTATTGGAGGATCTACTGAAAAAAAAAACAATACGGTTGGTTTTCTTTACATTTAATGAAAGCTTATTCAGTTTAAGCCAATCATTCAATTTGATTAACTCTTCATTTATTTTAACACAAAAAAACTCTACATGAGAATCAGAAGCAAACAAATTCGTGTCGTCGGCGAACAAAACAAAGTCTAAAATATTAGATATATTACAGATATCATTTATATATAATATGAAGAGAAGTGGACCGAGAATTGAGCCTTGGGGAACTCCGCATTTACTTAACAAGTTATCCGACGCAGTATTATTAAATTTCACAAATTGAGTTCTATTACATAAATAACTTTGAATCCACTTAATAACAGTACCCCTAATACCATAGTGACAAAGTTTATCTAACAGAATTTTGTGGTCGATAGTGTCAAAAGCTTTCTTTAGATCAATAAATACCCCAATGGTTGACATTTTGTTATCAATAGAGTGAGTTATTTTTTCCATAAATTCAAGTAAGGCTAGGGAAGTTGTAAATTGATTCCCAAAGCCACTCTAGAGTAGCATTGGTATCGGGTAATTTTTACGACACTTACCAACTAAATCAGGTGGGGGATTTCAGTTGCAGATAATGGAATAAAACACAAAGAACTGGATAGAAAATTTAAAGAGATAAAAGGAATGCGTTATGTTTGTTATACCTTGTTTATTAAAAGCGCTTGAAAAATAAAACACTATTTTTATGTTCACTTTTCAACTGTTGACATTCGGCATTGAAGCCGATAACTTACGGAACACAAAGTTTTTTGGGGGTATGGTCGAAAGGTGAAGGACGCATGTATTACTCGAAACCGGTCGTTTATTAACGACGTTTGACGGTCTAAGGTGAAGGACGCATGTATTACTCGAAACCGGTCGTTTATTAAAGACGCTTGCCCGTCTAAGGTGAAGGACGCATGTATTTTTCGAAACCGGTCGTTTATTAACGACGCTTGCCGGTCTAGGGGAATCCCGGACAAAAGTCCAATAGGACAAAAGCCCAATAGGACAAAACCCCAATCATTCTACAGAGGAGGACAAAACCCCAATCCGAACAAAAGCATAATAGGACAAAACCCCAATGTTTCAAATTTTTAAGAATATAGATTACTAGACATAGTTTAGAAGTTATTTAAATTTGAGTGTACCCCAAGTTTTGAAATATCTTTACACTGCCATATATCCTAACTGATACATAATATTCAACCGCTCAATTATTATTCGACTGTGGTGTAACAAGATAATCAATAAAGAATTTGAAGTCGTTCAGCACCACAAAACGTTGAGTAATAGAGATACACGCATTTGTATTTGATATTTTATTTGTACGTCTTTAAGCAATACCTCAAACTGTGTTGTAAAAATTTGTAATCTAATTCCCCGGACTCTGGAGCAGCATTTCGATCCACGGAAAATAACAGCATGGGGTTCGATCGAACTTTTGATTGAAAGCTTTTTGAATCAAAGTTCGGTGTAGTGCTATGTAATAACGTGTGAAATTAAGATCAATGCCTGCATTATGTAGTAACTTAAAATGTAGAAGAAATAAGGATGGGAGCAAATTTTGTTAAATATTAAGTAATCGTTAGGATGTGTCATCCGCAAACAATGTTTTAATATTTTGAACAAGCGGAAATATATATATAATGCAATAAACCATTGACCATTAGTAATATATCATTCTTGTAAAAAAAAGTAAAAAATGATTGGAGTTTTGTCCCATTGGGATTTTGTCCGGATCGGGCTTTTGTCCGCCTTTGTTAAAAGATTGGGGTTTTGTCCTATTGGGCTTTTGTCCGTTTACCTGTTGACCTGTTTGCACGAAATCCAAATTGCTTTTCACTTAAAATCTGACCTTTCTTTATAAATGAATTTAGACGATTGTAAAAAAACCTTTTCCAATATTTCAGAGAACTTACGCATGAACCAGCAAATATTTCACACCAATTTTTTCCTAGAACAATCCAGACTATTGTGAATATTTTACAACAAAACTTTTATTTATTGGCTGCACATGTGTTACATATAATACATTTACCGCGGCACTGGTTTTGGTCATGCTCCTTGCTTGTTTTAAATTGGTTCCCACAAGCGACGCTTGCCGGTCTATGCTTGTGAGTAGGGTAAAGGTGGGGCTCCGAAAACAGGAAGTGACGTCATAATGACGTCACGAGGTGTTTTCGGAGCCCCATGGGGCTCCGAAAACAGTGAAGTCATTGTTTTCGAATCCGCATGGGTGTTCTGAAACAGGTAATCGAAAGAGCGCGCGCCCGTTCAATGACGTCATGATGACGTCATGATGGCGTCATCATGAGAGTGTAATAATGACGTCATCATGACGTGATAATGACGTTATAATGACGTCATGACATCATTCTAAGACAGTCCTAAGCAGCATAACCCTAAGTCACCTGTCAATCATCATGACGTCATTAGTCACGTGACCTGTCAATCATGTGTCATGTGACCTGTCAATCATGTGTCATGTGACTGTATATGAGGAATATTTTCCTGATCATTAACCTTCCGACCTGAATGGCTCACTTGGTAGAGCAGAGGATCCGTAAGCGGAAGCATGATCTGAAGGTCGGTGGATCGATCCCGCCCTCAGGCATCATTTTCACATTCTGTCTATCCCTCGGACCAGAACATGACATGCACCGATCCCCCCCCCCTCGGACCAAGACATGACATGTATCGGACTCCCCCCGGACAGAACATGTCATGTATGGAACCCCCACGGACCAAGGCATGACATGTATCGAACCCCCACCCCCCGGGACCAGGACATGACATGTATTGGACCCCCCGGACAAGGACATAACACTGTGTCTCATAATGTAACACTATGTGACATCATGTGACATCATGTGACACTATGTGACTATGTAACATCATATAGCTATATGACTATGTAATTGCTATGTGAAGATAATTAGTCTAACGAATGTATATCATTATCAGATCGTTCAACAGACAAGCCGTGATAGCTCGCTTGGAAGAGTAGACGGCTAGCAACCTGAGAGTTGTGGGATCGATCCCACACCGGGCCAACTTTATTTCTGGTTTTTGTTCACTTTTATGACTCTGTGACATTTTGTGACAACATGTGACTGTGACATCATGTGACTCTGTGACATTATGTGACTCTGTGACTTTTTTTAATTATTATTCTTATTATGATAATATTTAATTAGTCATATTTCAATGGTTTCCCATTACAGCAACCACACACACACACAGCATAAGTACATGTGTACAGAGTGTGGGGAAAACCGATTGATAAATTTTAGAGTGCACTCGTTCAGAACGTGGAGGAAACCGATCGATAAAATTTCAGAGTGCACTCATTCAGACCGTGGGAACTATCGATAAACTTGGAAACATCGAAGGCCTAGACCGTGGGAACGATCAATAAATTTCAGAGTGCACTAATTCAGACCGTGGGAACGATCGATAAATTTGAAAACATCAAAGGCCTAGACAGTGGGAACGATCAATAAATTTCAGAGTGCACTAATTCAGAGCGTGGGAACGATCAATAAATTTGAAAAGGAATGGGATTTTCCCCAACTCTATGTTTTTTGTTATAGTAGTTTGAAAATGATACTTCTAAAGCACATTTAACAAATGTAGTTTTTTGATGTCATATAATGTATAAAATAAGTTTGAACATTTTAGCATGCTACTTATTTGAATATTCTAAAGTCATAGTAGTGGAAAATGGTGGTTCTAGACCAACTTTAACAAATTTAGTTTTTAGCACCATGTAATATATAAAATAAGTTTGAACATTTTAGCATGCTACTTACTTGAATATTCTAAAGTCATAGTAGTGGAAAAATGGTGGTTTTAGACCAACTTTAACAAATTTAGTTTTTAACACCATATGATATATAAAATAAGTTTGAACATTTTAGCATGCTACTTATTGGAATATTCTAAAGCCATAGTAGTGGAAAAATGGTGGTTCTAGACCAACTTTAACAAATTTAGTTTTTATAACCATATGATATATAAAATAAGTTTGAACATTTTAGCATGCTACTTATTTGAATATTCTAAAGTCATAGTAGTGGAAAAATGGTGGTTCTAGACCAACTTTAACAAATTTTGTTTTTTGACAACATATCATGTATAAAATAAGTTTGAACATTTTACCATGGTGTAGTAAGGTAAAAATAAGGGTTCTAGACGAACTTTAACAGATTTTGTTTTTTTGACAACATATCATGTATAAAATAAGTTTGAACATTTTACCATGGTGTAGTAAGGTAAAAATCAGGGTTCTAAACCAACTTTAACAAATTTAGTTTTTTACATGTTTCAGACGATTCTACCACTTGGTTGATTGGTTGATTGTTGGAACATGGGAAGTGAAAATGTGGATAGTTATGTAGGAAAACTGCGCCCATTCAAAAGACGTGTTCGAATGGCAAGCCCATTTTAAAGACGTGTTCGAATGGCAAGCCCATTCAAAACACGTGTTCGAATGGCAAGCTCATTCAAAACACGTGTTCGACTAATTTTTGAAAGATATTACGTCGTGGTATTGTTCAACAAATTGTTCAACATGTTTAACATGTTCAAAAAAGTTCAACATGTTCAACATGTTTAACAAGTTCAACATGTTCAACATGTTCAAGACGTTGTTCAAAATGTTCAACATGTTGTTGTTCAACATGTTGTTCAACCTGTTGTTATTCAACATGTTGTTCAACATGTTTAACAAGTTGTATATAAAGCTATGTTTAAAGACTTTCTCATCATTTGAATAGTGTAGGTTGAATCGAAAGGATGTATAAATGCAACATTTGTTTTCGAAATCTTACAATTGGCCGCAAAGTCGAATATGGTAAAGTTATTTCTGAACATATTAGGACATAGTGTGTCCAACTTCGAGTGTGACAGCTCCCTATAGAGCATAAAAGGTACCTACACTCAGAACTAACGCACATTCTGTATCAAGATACTGAAGAGTGAACATGTCTGCAGTGAGTGAACAACAACTACCATCTATGGCAATGCCTGCAGAAAATTTTATAGCAAAGCCTGAGACAATACCTACAGCAAAGTCTAAGGCAATGCCCATGGTAAAGTCTAAGGCGAAGTCACGTCAGCAGCGTCAAAAGCGACCACATCTTAGAAAGATAAAAAGAGATGAGTTACAAGCTATTACGCCGCCGTGTAAAATGCGAAAAAATACGACAGAGCCTAATATAAAGCGAGAACCGGAGCGTAAAGCTGATACCACTATGAAGAAGATGCGTGTAGACGATTCACCGGTTATGATACCCATTAATGGAGAAACATATATTAAATTAGTGAAATATCAACAGAAAGTGACGGTTAACATTCGTAAATATATAACGAATCATGCATCTGCGAGGTTATATACTACCAAGAAGGGAATTTTGTTGTCATTGAACGAATGGCACATGTTGAAGAAACAAATGACGTCAGTGGATCTCATGCTTAAGAAAATGGATCTGTATAAATACAGTGACTGTCAGAAGATGGTTGAGTAGACAGCGAGATGACTGTATACAGCCACTGACGAGCTTAGTGGATGCTGTGATTTCATCACAGTGCAGAAGATTGGACCGACGGTTTTGAAGCTTGACAAGAACTCAGCTTTGACTCATATGGACATGTACATTTGATATGTAGTTCAAATTAAATTGTCTTCATATGTAGGCTATGAAATTAACATTATCTATGTTCATGTGAAGTCAGTTGTTATAAAATTTTAAGTTAAGTTCTTCTGCACATATTATGTTAATATATGTGAATATATTTGAAATAGTTTTGTTTTTATCATAATTGTACATATTTGTAATGTTCAATAAAAACACATATGATGCTTTTCAACTTTTTATTTTTCTCATACAATACTTGGATATAATACATAATAAAACAATACTTGGATATAATACATAATAAAACAATACTTGAATATAATACATGATAATACTATTCTTGAATATAATACATAAGAATACAAAATTAACTATAATACCCAATATATGATATATGGTTTACGGGTCAATTAAAACCGTGTCAGGAACCTTACGACTTTATATGTTGCAAAGCAAGACATATATTACACAACGCTTAAGTAAATAAAATATTATAACATTTATAAAGTCTTTATTATAAAGTTTAGTCAAATAAGTCTATTTTTCTGCATCTGTTTTACTCTGTTCACTGTCCATGCCACTTTTGTTGTCACTGCTACCATCCTCCTCCTCCATATCTAGTAGCTCTTCAAAGAATGCATTGTTTTTCCTTATAGCCGCCTTTAATGCCTTTGAATACTTATAATGTTTTTCATCAACAAAGTAATTAAAGTCCTCTAAAATCTTTTGATAATGTTTGCTTTGTTGTAGACGCTGGGTATAGTTGAACAGTCTCATAAACAGTTGTTTTAGTCCATGCTTATAAATGGGTCGAAGGTCATAACTTGCTATTTCACGCTCATCTTGTTATTCATATTCTGGAACCTTTTCTTGAAATATGTTATCATAGTCATCGTAGACGTCTTGAACCATATCATGCCAAACAGAATCTATTTCTGACTCACTTTCAGAGTCTGTTTCTGACTCACTTTCAGAACTCCTGTCATCAGCATCCTCACCACACTGCTCCATATGTTTGAGCGAAGCTTCTTCGCTATTGTACAATGCACCACATTCTGTACAAGCATGTGCATTCTTTTCAGCTATGTTGACGCTTTGACTTTCCATGAAAGACTCATCTAAAGTTTCCGTGAAAGGTAGTTTTACAGGGTTTTCCATATCCGATCCTTCATCCACTTCTGAAGCGTGAGCAACCTTTAAGTGTCTTTTAAGACTTTGCGGCCAATTGTAAGATTTCGAACAAATGTTCCATTTATACATTCTTTCGGTTCAACCTGCACTATTCAAATGATGAGAAAGTCTTTAAACATAGCTTTCTATACAACTTGTTGAACATGTTGAACAACATGTTGAACAACAACATGTTGAACAACATGTTGAACAACAACATGTTGAACATGTTGAACAACGTCTTGAACATGTTGAACATGTTGAACTTTTTGAACATGTTGAACAATTTGTTGAACAATACCACGACGTAATATCTTTCAAAAATTAGTCGAACACGTGTTTTGAATGAGCTTGCCATTCGAACACGTGCTTTGAATGGGCTTGCCATTCGAACATGTCTTTAAAATTGGCTTGCCATTCGAACACGTCTTTAAAATTGGCTTGCCATTCGAACACGTCTTTAAAATGGGCTTGCCATTCGAACACGTCTTTTGAATGGGCGCAGTTTTCCTACATAACTATCCACATTTTCACTTCCCATTTTCCAACAATCAACCAATCAACCAAGTGGTAGAATCGTCTGAAACGTGTAAAAAACTAAATTTGTTAAAGTTGGTTTAGAACACTGATTTTTACCTTACTACACCATGGTAAAATGTTCAAACTTATTTTATACATGATATGTTGTCAAAAAACAAAATTTGTTAAAGTTGGTCTAGAACCACCATTTTTCTACTACTATGACTTTAGAATATTCAAATAAGTAGCATACTAAAATCTTCACACTTATCTTATATATCATATGGTGTTAAAAACTAAATTTGTTAAAGTTGGTCTAGAACCACCATTTTTCGACTACTATGACTTTAGAATATTCAAATAAGTAGCATGCTAAAATGTTCAAACTTATTTTATATATTATATGTTATCAAAAAACTACATTTGTTAAATGTGCTTTAGAAGTGTCAATTTCAAACTACTATAACATAAGACATAGAGTTGGGGAAAATCCCATTCCTTTTCAAATTTATTGATCGTTCCCACGCTCTGAATTAGTGCACTCTGAAATTTATTGATCGTTCCCACGGTCTAGGCCTTCGATGTTTTCAAATTTATCGATCGTTCCCACGGTCTGAACGAGTGCACTCTGAAATTTTATCGATCGGTTTCCTCCACGTTCTGAACGAGTGCACTCTAAAATTTATCAATCGGTTTTCCCCACACTCTGTACACATGTACTTATGCTGTGTGTGTGTGCGTGTGGTTACTGTAATGGGAAACCATTGAAATATGACTAATTAAATATTATCATAATAAGAATAATAATTTTAAAAAAAGTCACAGAGTCACATAATGTCACAGAGTCACATGATGTCACAGTCACATGTTGTCACAAAATGTCACAGAGTCATAAAAGTGAACAAAAACCAGAAAAAAATTTGCCCCGATGTGGGATCGATCCCACAACTCTCAGGTTGCTAGCCGTCTACTCTTCCAAGTGAGCTATCACGGCTTGTCTGTTGAACGATCTGATAATGATATACATACGTTAGACTAATTATGTTCACATAGCAATTACATAGTCATATAGCTATATGATGTTACATAGTCACATAGTGTCACATGATGTCACATGATGTTGCATAGTGTTACATTATGTTACACAGTGTTATGTCCTGGTCCGGGGGAGGGTCCAATACATGTCATGTCCTGGTCCGGGGGGGGGGGTCCGATACACGTCATGTCTTGGTCCGGAGGGGTCGGTGCATGTCATGTTCTGGTCCGGAGGATAGCCAGAAGGTGAAAATGATGCCTGAGGGCGGGATCGATCCACCGACCTTCAGATCATGCTTCCGCTTACGGATCCTCTGCTCTACCAAGTGAGCCATTCAGGTCGGAAGGTTAATGATCAGGAAAATATTCCTCATATACAGTCACATGACACATGATCGACAGGTCACATGACACATGATTGACAGGTCACGTGACTAATGACGTCATGATGATCGACAGGTGACTTAGGGTTATGCTGCTTAGGACTGTCTTAGAATGATGTCATGACGTCATTATAACGTCATGATGACGTCATTATTACGCTATCATGATGACGTAATCATGACGTAATCATGACGTCATTGAACATGCGCGCGCTCTTTCGATTGCCTGTTTCAGAACACCCATGCGGATTCGAAAACAATGACGTCACTGTTTTCGGAGCCCCACTTTTACCCTACCCCTGTTTATGCTCTATCAGGAACGTTGTTATAAAACAGCCGACCTCTCAGCCGTAGAGGTCGGCTGTTGGACAACAACGCTATCAGGAAATGAATTGTGAGTGACAATTTCTGCAATCCACCGCTGTGCACGCGATGGAGGTTTACGGTAAGGTACTTTTTTGGTTGGAACAGTGCAAGTGTCAAGAGGAGTAAGCAGTGGATCTGAGCAAACAAGTCAGGCTTAATATATATTTCTTATGTAAGGATGCATTTTGGCGATCATTTCTCTTTTTCATACTTTTTTATTGACAGCACTTCCTTAAAAATCGAACCTAGCAAATTTTTTGGGTGTTTCGAATAAAATGCGCGAAAAATTTGGGGTTTTGAATACAAACTAACCGTGTAAAAATGAAAGAAATAATAGAGAGAATTCGCCTAAATGTCAAATTTCACTTGCATCTAAGAGCAATCGTGTTTGAACAACCCATGCTATTTTAAGCATTCATTGAAAGTTCAGCAAATAGTTTTAAGTTTCAGTTTCTACTATGAGCTGTATTTCCTGTTTTTCTTCAATTTTTTTCTATCATTCCTTTCATTTTTTACTCGGTTCCCTCGCAGTCGAAATTCCAAAATTCTTCCGCATTTTATTTGAAACACCGAGTGTGGGCGGATTCACCGTTTCGTCTTCGAGTGTGGTACCACAATTAAGTCCCAGGGGACTCCCATCTCTAGGTAGAAGAGTGGTGATAGACTAGGGTCAGTCGGGACTACTCGTATGGTACCACCTACTGGTAAAACCACATGCCGGCATTTCCTTTCATACCTTATGACAAGAAAACAAAATTCACTGAAGTACTGAATAATTGAGAAGTGTATGACCTTTTGACAAATCTACAATAGAGACGTATATGCCAATTCGCCCCTTCGTGTCTTTCCGGTGGAGGTGTTGTTTCGACTGCAATTTTTTGGAATAAATTATAAAGAAATGATAAGCGAAAAACATCAAAATTCTAATTGTCTTTCAACATGCACACTTTCAAATATGTAAGTGTTACCCCCATGAAATTTGCAGTACTGGGTAATGTGCCCCCTCCCCATCAAACATTACTATGTATATATATATACTGTATAAGCTTACTGCTTTTAGGCCCCAACCCTTCGGATTGGGGACTATAGGTTTGGGGTGTCCGTCCGTCCGTCATCGCTTTATACCCCTATGAATTTGGGGGCGGTTGGGGCCTGCTTGTGTTTCACAAATACTTGTTTTTTTTATGTTAAAAGGGAACTTTTGATGTACTTGCATCTTTCTTGCTTGGAACTTTGTTAATAAAACACGTTTGATTTTCAAACAACGTTTAGTCAGATTACAGTAATGGGTATGTGTTGTTGACTGATAGTATAGACTTTATTTTAGTGATTTCCATGCTTTGAACCATCTAATTAAATGTGATATGAACAGTTCGAACAGTTGTAGATAACATGTACATGAATGAACAAACCATAGGCCTATAATCCACCAATAATAGATGATTGAACATGCTATACAGTGTATTTGCAATTAATAACGAATGCCACCTGTTTACACAGGAATCGCTCTCAAGTCTTGGATGTTGGTCCGTATTGTGATTCACTTACCGCTGAAATTTTACTTTGATTTTTGTGCGAAAATGTAAATCCATACATATACAAACAACATAAAAAAATTAAAAAAAAAGAAAAGAAGTGCATGAGCAGGGTTGGGGGGGGGGGGGTGGGGGTGGGCAGGTTACCCATTTTCGAATGTTGCGACGCATGAAAACTAAAATTTTCGGTACCGTAAGGGGGATACAAGAGAACCCGACCCAAACAAACCCGGCCCCAGACGAACTCGGCCTCAAATTTCAGGAGAATCCGACCAAAACGTAAGAGAACCTAAGACAGGCTTTACTCCGGTGATGGCATGCCGCGGTGCAGCGATCTCCGTTAAAGTTTATCCCGAGGCATTTCCGTGATTACAGTCAGTTGCAATTTTCTAAAGTTTTATTCAGTTCATTGTACTGCTGGCAGCATTTACGCCGAATTGACCCATTCAACGCGAAATGTCAAATCCCTCATTATATTAAAATTGCAATTAATGCTGGAAAAACTGAAATGATCACACGTTCACCCCAATACTGGTGATTGCAATCAGATTGTTAAGTCATCAAAACGCAAACATTGTGATTTCATTTATCACACAGTTTGAATATTTATCGAATGATTATCAATTGATCATGGTGCAATATCTATTTTCCCGAAAAATAAAACTGAAAATGAAATGAAAAAATATTTAACTCGAAGAAAAGGCTGAAAATAAGAAAGGGTGCGGTTCGGCCAAATAGGGTGCGGAACGTCTTTTGGCAGGGTGCGGAAAGTAAAAGATACGGAACGTCCAGGAACTCCCAGCTGCAACGTGATACAATGCGAAACATTTTTTTTAATTTATCAACTTAGGTAATAAATGACTTCATGAATTTGATAACTATTTCCCGAAATATTCAGAGGTTCAAAACAAACTAGACCGTTTTCGCTACCGAGTGGCGAAAATTACACTTGGGAACACAAAATATACGATTCTGAACTCTTTAATTCAGAACTGACCATGAACGAGGAGGTGAATGTCACAAGATACCGCTTCCTTTATCTTCTGTTGTAGGCCCAAACGGCGAAAATAAGCTTAAAATCGCACTACTTCTAACTGAACTTCCGGTTTTTTACATTGTAATGGCCGAAATGGTCGAGATCGCCGAGGTACCTCTAATATAACGCTTTTTTTGGCTGAATGGGTGGAAATAACCCCAAAATAGATCTTGGTACCTTTTACATGTAGTCTTTTAGGTCCAATGGGTCGAAAATAAGCTCAAAATCGCCATGTCTGACCGTTTTCGAGATAATGGTCAACTTTTGGTTTTTAACCCAGCCGACTTTGTCGGACTGGGTTAGTCGTATCACTATAGGGGGCTTGAATGTATGTGCGCATGTTAAACTTTTGCTTTAAAATGCTACTCCTCCTACAGTTTTGGTCCAATCGTTTTGATATTACGCAGGAATGTTCCCTGGATGGTCCCCACCTAGCTATTACTTTTTTTGTCGATTGACGAAAAACTGACAAAATGGCGGCATTTTTGTGCCCGTTTTGACCCATTTTTAAAATGCTACTCCTACAGTTTTATTCCAATCGTTTAGATGTTACGCAGGGATGTTCCCCAGGGGTTCGCCTACCAGGCGTTTAATTTTTTTCGCGGTTCGCCAAAAACTGCCGAAATGGCGGAACATTGAAGTTTGGCGAAAACTGGAATAAATGGTAGTAAATAACTGAACTGTCAAACCATTCATTTCTCTCAGTCTTTTTCAAATAATTATAAAATTTTAATCGGAAGTTTCTAAGGTGCTTCTTCACCTGGACATTTGCTTTTTTTCGCAAATGACAAAAAAAAAAAAATGCCGAAATGGTGGAATTTTAAAAATTTTGTAAAATTGTGTAAATGTCGGTAAATACGTGAATCGTCAAAACCCAACCTCTCCAGCATCCCTTTTCGGTAGCTTCCACCCGGAAAAACTCGTTTTTGTGTATTAACAGTATGAAAAAGTTACGTTCAGAAACAAAATTCTTGATTTTTTGGCCTAACAGTATTCGTTTCAGAGTTTTTCTCTCTTTCCTTGTTTGGTAACTCGGCCGGGTCATGTCCTTGGACATGCTTGTTTAGATCATGTCCGAGAAGGTCAAAGTCACCGAGGTACCTCTTACCTGTAGTCTTTTAGGCCCAAAGGGTCGAAAATAGGCTCAAAATCTCTCACCGTTTTCTTGATAATGGTCTATCGTTTTCCAAGCTCATGGTAAATTAGAACCTCATTTCGCTAGCGATATGTTAAACACTTGACAAAAATGAAAACGCAAAAATACTTCCTTCAGTGGGTTATTTCTTGAATAATATATTGCAAACAACACAGCTTGAATACGTCTTATAAGCCGAGTAGTGTTCGGTTTTTGTTGACTTAAGGTTTTATTGGCTGATCAGGCATACACCGTGTTATCTATTTACGCAGTGAGAGCTCGCACAAAGCTTAGCAACTGTATGTTTTGTGCTGTCTTACGCATTTGCTTGAAAAAAAATACACTCTTTTCACAAGAAAACGAAATCGAAGGCGAAAATAAAAAGTGTCATGCACACGTTCATATCAAGTTCTACCTAAGTCCCAAGTTTCGTAGTGCCCGTAGTGCCAATGGAGGAGATGAGGTCTTTGTTAAAACGCCATGTGAAAAGAGTGTATTTTTGCAAGTAAATGCAGTGCATTTAAGGTACATCACAGAACACAGTTGCTGAGCTTTGTGCGAGCTCTCACTGCGTAAATAGATAACATGGCTCATGCCTGCTCAGTCAATGAAACCTTAAGCCAACAAAAACCGATAATTTCTGATCGTTAAATGTACTTCATTTGGAATTGCAATCAAGAAGGTAACCGACCAGTTCAATCACTCTTTCATCACTTCTGATCTTGAATTGCATTGCGCTTCAAGTCAAGATGGCGACCGCCATCGCTTTTAATTAATAATTGCATCGCAATTGAATTTGAGCTGTTACAACACATCTGAGGCGAATTACCTAATTTTCATTTCTGTAATTAAAATGAACTTTTTCGCTTTATTAGCCCTCAGCGATAAAATGGCAAAGGGCTTTTGCTATGGCCGTTTCTGTCCGCCCGTCCGTTAGCATTTGGCCTTTGTGAACATTTCTATATACTCAAGAAAGGCCGTTATGAACACTCCTTGATGCTTATGAAATAACTGAATGAAAACTTGTGTATTCTTCGTTCAAAGCTGCATTTATGCTCAACTGTGAAGACTGTTTTCTAACGGCAACTATTGATTCGTTAATTCGTTAATTCGGATATAGTTTTTCCTCTGTCTGTCCGTCTGTCTGTCTGTTCGTCTGTGTACTTTCAGTCTCACGCGCCTGGATCATTTATTAGTGGATGGATTCCTTTGAAATTTTACCCAGAGGTGGTTCCAACCCTTGTGCAGTGCAATGACCAGGAATTTTTTAAATACGACAGAAATTGACAAAATGGTAAATTGTTAAAAAATTACAAATTTTGCCCAAACCCCGGCGGATTCAGGCTTCTCGTGCATCTAGTTATCAAACGTTTCATTGCATTGATTGGTCCCCTCCAGTTTTACTGTTTCTTTTTTCGAGTGTGTTTCCCATGGCTGAGGGCTTTGCATCTCTGATGCCTATGTTTTTATTAAAATATCCATTCGCTCTGGGTTTACGTATATGCACAATAGACAGATCTCCTCAGAGCATAGCTTTCTTCCTCAGATTACTTTGTATACATCTCTGCCAGAACCCCAGTAGCGAGCCGCTTCTTAATTCCTCAGAGGTCGGCTGATTTATAACAACGCATTTTGTGGATCAGAAAAAAAGTAAACCTAATCACATTAGCCTCTAAAAGCGACTAGCTATAGATGATGGACCGGGTCTCCTTTCATCTTTCCTCATTGAGATGGCCACATACATGCCAGTTAGAAACACTGGACTCCCTCTTGCTCTCATCCGAGGCCCGGTAATAACATAAAATGTAGGAAGGAGCGTTATGGAAAGGGACCATAGGGTCAACAAAATGGAATGCAGATGAACTGAAAATTCTCAAAAGTATTCACAACGCAGGGGTATATTGATCTACATTTTACTTTTTCAACTAATCCCACAGGCATCGCCATTACAGAACTGGTGAAATACAGTCTAAGCAAAGGAGTTGGAAAAATAAATATTGCTCATTTGTACCAAAGACCTTAACCCTCGTACTGAAACTTGTACCGTCGGTGATTGCAATGAAATAGGAGAAAATGGTGGTGTTGCATTTTCTACAATTTCCACTTTGGAGATGAAAAAAATGAATAATTGCTTTTTACTACTAAAGAAATACGTGTCGTTCAAAGTGCATGTTAACAAAAAGATGGTCACGTCAAGCTTCACCCGCCATGCGTTGATTTTGCATCCCAGTGATAACAGGTGCGTTGCTGGAGGAGGTGTATCAACTCCTCCCCCCCCCCTCCCCCATGCTCAACTTACCCCTGCCTCCCCACAAGCGACTAAGAACGAAATACCTGGACGATAGGCCTGTGAATAGATATTTTTTATGGGCGGTTCCCTAATGAGCCGATGAAGGCCGCCGATGCATCTACGGTAACTGGTGTGTCAACTTCACCTCGCTTTGAGTTATTCGTTCCCACACATATCTTTGACCTTCGTCAATTTCTAAAGTGGAACCACAGAGAAATTAGCGACAATTGGAATATTTTTTACTATCCGTTACCATTACAAAAATCAACAAAAAACAAGAATATGTGATTATCCCCCGGTCTTTACCCCCCCCCCCCCCTCGCTCTTTACCCGCCCCGGCCTGTACCCCCGATGGCCTTTACTGCCCGCCCCTCCAGATTTCACACTCTCCCCGGTACAACGTTTTATTTTCATGCCATACTATGCCATACATCTGTCTGAACTTTCCGTTTCATCACTTTCGCGTCCTCTGTCATCAGGTTCGATGACAAGCAGTGTAGGAAAAGTGGATTTATATGAAGATGTACATTTCAGATTCCGGTTGCAACCAGCATTGTCGCTACAGTTGTCCTCTGTGTATTGTTTATGCCATTGATCTAATAATCCGATCGCTGTCATCAAGAATCACTCATGTGCTGCCCTATGAACATGCAATTTGAACTGGTAATCCCACCACTGCTAGTGTAAACAAGGTCAGGATAAAATAAAACTAAAAAAAAATGAAAATAAAATGTTGGACCGGGAGTGTGGACCGGGAGGGGGGTAATGGTGTGGGGGTAAGGACCGAGGATATCATCAGGTATGGGTTAAGGCCTCCGGGGGTAGAGGCCGGGGATATTGATCTGTTTCCATCTGAAGGAGGAGCATCTGGAGGAAGTCATCATTGGGAAGAACTTGGTTTCTTCGGATAAGGGAGAAATTTACTCGTAGATTTGCAAAGAGGATTGATAGAAATGTGATTCTTGCACTCGATTGATCTACTCTCATAGCGTGAGCGTGGACGAAAGAATGAACAAGGATGAACAAAGCTCCGAGTCAGCTTCTCCTACTTTTACCATGTGTATCTATGTATAGCCCGTTGGGATCAAAATGTATATTTTGGCCCCGGGGAGGGTGGGGACTCACTTGACAACTGATTACCATGCGTGTCCATGACTCTTCAAAACGACCCCGTAACACGCAACGCTTATTTAGACATAATACCTCCTTTCTTTAACGCAATGCGGTCTGCTGCAAAAGTGGAGTGCTGAATGAAAATTACCCCCCCCCCCCTTCCCTTTTTTTACGAAACAGGTGCTCCGCGGAAACTGCGTCTGGCCTCAAATTACCCCCCTCCCCACCGTTCTCCGTGTTTTTTTTTTTTTGGACCTGCATAGTAACATATATGATTAACATTGGTCAAATAATTAGGTTTCAAGCAATTTTATTTGGGGAAAATACTTCCCTCAGTTTTAATACTGCCATAGTTGCCTAAAAGTTAATTATATCGTGAATTTTTTAATCAAAAGTTGATTGAGTTTGTATACTAAGTTTTTGTGGCAATTTCGCCATATTTACTTGTGGATAAAATTGCAGAGTTGACAATGTTTCGGGTAAAGTTCAATATTTTATATTTTTTTCATTTCAGTCACTTTTTAAATTTTTTTGTTGGCGTCTTTCAGTGTTTTCCACAATCCCGAAAAAAAACAAGTTTCATCTGAGAATAACTCAAAATCTGCAACAGAAAAAAAAAACAAGTTTCATCTGAGAATAACTCAAAATCTGTAACTTTCATTTCACATTTTTAGGCAAGTTTTACAGAATATCTGTATTGTTTAAATTGATAGATTTATTGTATATATATTAATATATTTATTGTACATAAATTATAACTGTTAAAATCGAAAAACGTGGTATGTTTAAAAAATCCTTAGACCTATTAAAACTATTATTTTAGAACGTAAAACCTTATAAAAATTTACTTTTTGGACGCCCCAACAACCTATTAAAACCTATTTCTTGACGCCAAAAAACCTATAAAAACCTATTTGTTTAACTAAGGACCTATTAAAATAACCTTTTTTCCTGAGGGACGCTGGAAGGCCCGTTAAAGACTAGTATGTAGTTTACTCGCGCGCGACATCGCCATGGCGGTGCCTCAATGCGAGTGACTTTAACTTGTATCGCCGTTTCAATCCGAGGAGCTGTAGCGGTGAGCTGATCCAACAGTAATGAACAGCTTGTTGGAACCAGGATGCACACTGCTAAAGACAACCAGAAATAGTCGTAGGGAATTCCCTTCGTGAAATGGGTCGCCAGTTTTTTTTTTTGTTTTTTTTTTTCCTTTTTTTTTCTTTTCTTTTGCTGCGACCTGACTAAAGTATTGGGGGGGGGGGGGCTGAACATACCCGTTTTGTGTTAGCAAAAAAACATTGGCCCCCGACCGGGGTTTTGTGGGACTTATGGATTGGGCTCTGTCCGTCTGTCGGTCCGTCTCCTTGTGTGGTATCGAATTATTTGGGGGCTGTTCTTTCGATAGCGTCTTATCGTTTTTTTGTTTTTTTTTTTGTTGAAAAATACATCCAGACAATTGATCTTCCAGGAACCCATATTCCCCAAACTATATTGGGCAGTTTGGGCGGGGCATCGGACACATTTCTAGTGTTTTTTTTTTTTTTTTTTTTTTTTTTTTTTGTCTGTAGTGAAATTAAATTTAAAGTCCTTGTGCGTAGTATAACAATATGCGTAGCCTTTTGTGTATTTTATTTTCAGACAGAATCTGAAGAGGCCTATAAGGGGTGTATTCATCCTGGAACTGCGTGAAAAATATGGGATTCAGTAACATCACAGTACATACCGTGCCCCTTCACGTTGCCTTTGTAAACGTTTAAGAAGTGGTTACTATGTGGAAAGTAGGTTTTCCGCGGTCACTGAAGCACTCCATGCGGATAACCCGCAGCGGGCGGCTGAAAAACGCGGAAAGATGGTGCAGTGGAGAGTCACGTGGTTCCGGCTCAAGATTTAACGAGCTTCGGATTCAGATGCTTTCCCCTTCCATGCACTCACAAATCTTCAAGCACCCTCCCCCCAGTGCACTGTATTCGCGAAAGAGCAAAGAGATTGAGCGCCATTTGTCGGCCCATGGCCTGTGGAATAAACCCACGACTACTGTTGACGACGTGTCCTTCGAGCTGCCGAAGATGAAGGGGGAAAATATCGACGAGCATTTCCGGACTATAGCACAGGAGGTGAACGGTCCGTACGTGGAGCTGGCCCGCCGGCTTCAGGTCGACCCGCCACCGATGCGGCCCAAGCGGTGGGCCTTTCGCCCCGGATGGACGAGATACGACCCGAAGACGGGCAAGGTCACGGCGGTCGAGTACCCGGCCTGCGACGCACTAGTGTTTGACGTGGAAGTACTGGTATTGGAGGGGCATTTTCCGACCATGGCAACGGCAGTATCCCCAGAGTACTGGTACTCCTGGTGCAGCGGCCGAGTGTTTGATCAATTCCATTACAAAAAGACCGAAGTGGACACAGATGACTTAATCAACTTGGAAAAAAGTAAGCGACGTGTTGTCACCCCTAACCCCATCTTTCATTCTGGAAAAAAGTAAGCGACGTGATCTTTCAATCTGGAAAAAGAAACCATCATGCTGTCGTCCCTAACCCCATCTTTCAATTGGCCTTAATCTTTGCCTTCTCGATTAGGGCTATCTATTGACCAATTTCTGTTGTAAGCAGAAGAGACGCGAGAAACATTCCACAAGAAAATGTGTAAGGTCACGTATAGGTTGGTGTGATTTCAGAAATGGTACTTTTCCATTTGAAGTTATTGTACAGTGGGGATCTGTCGTACGATTGAAATTGTAAAACATTGAATATCAATTGCACGGTTTAATTTTGGAGAAAAGTTGTTGTGTTTGTCTATTATATTTCAAGCATTCTTTATATTTATTTATATATTTGTTTGTTTTCAGATGATTGCATCAATTTAGGTAGACATTCATTGGTGGTGGGTCACAATGTGGGCTTTGATCGCTCGTTCATAAAAGAGCAGTACCACATTGACAAGAAGAACACGAAATTCCTGGACACCATGTCCATGCACATAGCTGTGGCGGGTCTCACCAACATGCAGAGGATTCTGTTCATGACGGGCAAGAGGGAGGACAAGGGCTTCGGGCGGAAGGAAGTGCGCGAGCACTACAAGAACAAGTGGGTGGGCGGCAATTTGAGCTGGACGGCCGAGAGCTCGCTCAATAATCTACGCGACGTGCACCAGCTGTACTGCCCGCACGAGGCTCGCCTTCAGAAGGAGACGCGGGACACGTTCTTGAAGGGGAAGATGAGGGACGTGCGGGACTGTTTTCAGGAGCTGATGGATTACTGCGCGGCGGATGTGGCCGCCACACACTCGGTGTTCAGGGCGCTGTGGCCGGAATTCTGTGAACGCTTCCCGCATCCTGTAACACTCGCGGGTATGCTTGAGATGAGTACCACCTACCTGCCCATCAACGACAACTGGGCCAGCTACAAGAACGCCGCCAACGAGATGTACTTCAAGTACGAACGCGAAATGCAGGAATCTTTGATGAAATTAGCAGACGATGCTCTGACGTATGCAGCAGACGACAAATACAAGAAGGACTTGTGGTTGTGGGATCTCGACTGGTCACCGAAAACATACCATGTCGATGTAAAGTACAAATATAGCACTGAGGCCAGAGAAGTCTTTCTCAGAGACAAGAAATATGTCCGGCGAATTGAGCCGGCTTGGTACGCAGAATTATGCCCAAGGCCCAGCGAGTATTCGGACACACAGATTCCTGGTAAGCCGTCCAAGATTAGCACGAGACGGCGCGTCACTCCTAAGCTGCTGCGGCTCACGTGGAAAGGATATCCGGTACATTATGACGAAACCTACAAGTGGGGCTACCTCGTGCCGGACAGCACACCCACCGACGCGGTCGAGAGAGAGCTGGAAGAACAAGCAGAAACAGGTGACCCCAAAGAGCCGCTGAACACAAAGTTTCCACTGAAGGAATTTCTCGAATTCTGTGCTAAAAACAATGGTGATTCGGAGCATCAGTTTGAATCTTCTAATGTTCAGATTTTAGAGAGGAAACTGGACTCGTTGGCGAAAGAAATTGACAGCTGTCTGGATGAATCGACGTCCATTCTTCTCATGCGGGAGCTGAAAGAAGTGGAGAAGGAAATCACGAAGACGAAACAGAGGGAGAAGAAAAGGATCCCGCAGCCAGACAACGACGGGTCACGTGACATCGGCATCCCGGGCGTCAGGTTCTTCTGCCTGCCGCACAAGAGCGGGCCGGCAAATATTGTGGGCAACCCGCTTGCCAAGGACTTCCTGCCGCGTATCGACGACGGCACGCTTCGGTGCACCACGTTGGCCGACTTCAATGACGTACTCAAGTACAGTAATGTCGTTTCGTATTGGAAGAGCACGCGCAAACGCATCGAGGAGCAGATGTGTGTCATGCTTCCGGGAAAGGCCGAGGCGGTGTCGAGCGCGTCGCCGGAAAAGACCGAAGCGGCGCCGAGTCGCCAGGGTGCAATCATCCCGCGACTGGTGACGGCCGGCACGGTGACGCGGCGCGCCGTGGAGGCGACGTGGCTGACGGCCAGCAACGCGTACGAGGACCGCGTGGGCAGCGAGCTCAAGGCTATGATTCAGTCGCCGGTCGGCTACCGCTTCGTCGGCGCCGACGTCGACTCGCAGGAGCTCTGGATAGCCGCTATCATCGGCGACGCGCAGTTTGGCGGCATCCACGGTTGTACGGCCTTCGGCTGGATGACTCTGCAGGGCAATAAGAAAGATGGCACCGACCTCCACAGCAAGACCGCCTCCCTTGTGGGCATCAGCCGCGACCAGGCGAAAATCTTCAACTATGGAAGGATTTACGGCGCGGGAGAGAAGTTTGCGCGTCAGCTGCTCAAACAGTGCAACAGTAACCTCACAGAGGAGGAGGTGATCACGAAAGCGCGGGAAATGTACTTAGCGACGAAAGGAAAGCAGCGTCGCAGCTACACCTCCCCCAGGGACATGTCTGGCAATGCAGCCCCCACCACACCGGAAGTTACCGAGCGCTGGTACGGCGGCTCCGAGTCGGCCATGTTTAACAAGCTGGAGAGCATCGCCCGTAGCGAGGCGCCTAGCACGCCGGCCCTGGATGCGCGCATTAGCAAGGCGCTGGAGCCACACAGCGTTAGCTCCGACTTCATCACGAGCCGTATCAACTGGGTCGTGCAGAGCTCCGGGGTGGACTACCTCCACCTGATACTCGTCTCCATGCGCTGGCTGTTCCAGAAGTACGGCATCGACGGCCGCTTCAGCGTCAGCATCCACGACGAGGTGAGGTATCTGGTGAGAGAGGAAGACAAGTACCGCGCCGCACTGGCGCTGCAGATCACCAATCTCTACACCCGCAGCCTCTTCGCCTACAAGCTCGGTATGAACGATCTACCACAATCGGTAGCCTTCTTCAGTGCCGTCGATATTGATACGTGTCTGCGTAAGGAGGTGTTTATGGATTGTAAGACGCCTTCCAATCCACACGGGCTGGAGAAGGGCTATGGTATAGAGCCCGGAGAGGCTCTGCCCGTGGCTGATATCCTCGAAAAAACTGGCGCCTCTTTGGCTCATGGCGAAAGGGTGGAGGAGAAGTCAGACTCGATGCTAGCTCAAGGGGTGTAGCCAAGGATCGAACGCCAGGTGAAGAAAAAGAACTTGTGTTTTCAACGATACAAATTGAACAAGATATAAACAACTGCGGTAGCAAAGTAAACACTTACTTTAAGCTTGAATGTTAGGGTCGGGGTGGGGGGGAGGGGGATGGGCATTCGTGATGTACCTACGCAAACGGGTAGCTGGGTGGAGCAGCATCATCATAGCTTTTATATAGCGCAAAATCAAGTGGTAAACTTGCTCAGTGCACTTTACAAGCAGATTAACAGGAGCAAAATTATGGAAACGCCTTCATAAAGTAGTGTGTTTTAAGTTTTTTCTTAAAAATATCAACAGTTTCGGAACCCTTTATTGAATTGGGAATCTGATTCCATACGACAGGAGCTGCATGGTAAAATGCACTGTCACCGGCGGTTTTCAATTTAGTCTTCGGAATTCTAACAAGGATTTGTCAATTTGAGCGTAGCAATCGGGTGTTCTGTTGCACGATTAACAGTTCGCGGAGGTAATCGGGTCCTTTTCCGTTCAGAGTTTTGTACGTAATAAGGGCAATTTTGAACTGTGTCCTGTAACGGACGGGCAACCAGTGAAGCTTAAATAATCCAAAGCTTATGCGGTCATGCTTTCTCAGACCTAGAAATAGTCTGGCCGCTGCATTTTGTAGGCGCTGTAGTTTATACGCTAATGCAATATAAATTTTGCGTTTTGGGTGGGAGGGAAGAGGCTGTTTGTTGACGTTTTGTATTGCTCCTTTGCTGCATAGTCAGAGCATCGTCTGCTAACTCGTTCCTTGCGGTTACCACTTTCATTTCATATTTAAACTGACCAAGGACATGTGGCAGGCAGTTTATTCAATTCTAAATATGACGAAGTGGTACGGAGTTAAAATTTTAACAAACTGTCGTAGATTCTGTGTTGGCTGGAATCAGGCCCTCATGAGCTAGTAACACCGTATTATTTAAAATGAGAATTCTGAAGCAAATAAGAAACCATGTATTTTTTTGCTGGGCTGTTCCGGAATAGACTACCAATAAATCGAATGCCATAAAAATTGAAACTTTTTCATTATTTTATCAGTAATAGGTTACAGACTACAAAGACCACTTATTTTCTTGCATTAGAAATATAAAAATATGAAGAAAAAAAATTGAAATTGAAAATTTCGATAGGTAATTTAATACTGAACTACCGACATTTAAAAAAAAATTCAAATAACAACTTAATATTCCAATATTTTTATTTTCCATTGTCTTTATTTTCTATAAGACAAGAATTTACATGGTTCAAGTTATTTTCACCCTTTGGTACAAGAAAAATCAATCATTTTTGATTGGTTCGACATTCAAATTATCGGTACTCCGTTATTTGCTTCAGAATTCTTACTTTAAATAATACGTTTCATATTGTTTTGAGATCTAGTGCGTGATCCTATGTAAAATAAGCTGAGTTGTTATTGCTTAGATAGAAGACTTTATAAAATCAAAATGGACTGTTGGATTTTACGTATAAACTAACCAGTGCAAATCCCAGGAGGGGGGGGGGGGGGGTTGCGGGGTCCGATCTCTCCACCCTTTGTGCAACTTTGTTTTCAAATTAGTGTGCTTTTTCACAGTTTCACGTTAGTTGTAATAGGAGCGTTGTTGATTAAACTGGACAAAAATGATTTTGATCTTGGTCATGTAGAATCCAATGCTGAACAATCGTATCACCCGTGTTGTCTTGCAGGATCGCTGTAGTTTGTCAGTGATTCGTTCAACCTATGTTGTCGTTTATAACTGTGTTACCTATTGCAATTAAGCTGGAAAAATCCTATAACCGCTGTTGTCATGTATGGCTGCTGTAGCGAGCTGTTAGTCACCCCTAGCAACGTCACCCGTGCTGTCATGTATGGCAGGGTGTATGGGCCTTCTCGTTTGGCTGGATGACGTCAGTAGTTATCCAATCAGAGTGCTTGAGACAAAATTTTACAAGTGTAATTGGACAACACCAGGGCGACCGAACAGGCCTTTGGTAAGCTCAGTCTGTTCCTTTCCCTGTGTGTGCACGCTTGCTTTCCCACTTTTTTTTAATTTTTTTTTTTTTTTTTTTTTTTTTTTTTATGCATTTCGAATTTATGTTTATTCTTTTGCGGCATTTAATACCAAAAATAGTGTTCATTTTTGCAGTTAAGACGGGAGTTGTGAACTTGCATTTTATCTTTTTTCTTATTATTATTATTTTTATTATTATTTTTTTAAGTTTGGGGGGGGGGGGGAGTTTTGCACTCTAACGGTGCATTTCATTTGAAACGGGTTGAGTGGTTGGAGTCAAAGAATCGTGTTCAAAATTCGGTTTACTACGAAAATGAAAATTGTCATGTGCTGGCATTTACATGCTAAAGATCTGCAAGGTAAAAAAAGGGAAAAAAAATATTTAATTGTTACTGTAATTAACAACAAGTAGACAATAAAAGAAGTAATTTTTAGATTTATGACCTTTTTTATTCTTTTTCCTCTCGTGTGAAATATTTTAAGATTCACATCTGTTTTCAACAAGAAAAGGTCCACTTGGAAAAGCTTACGCTACCGTGTGGATGTCGTTCAGAAAGGAGAAATTTACACAAGGAATTCCTCTTCCTCGTGGGAGGGGCGGGGGGGGGGGGGGTGGCACTGAAAGAAAAACCATCTTAAAAATCAGCTGCCACCTAAACACGAGACAACGCTAGGAAAAACCTGATTTTTATGTTACACTAACAGAATGAAAAGCCGCCATTTAAATTGATGGATCTGTAACCACTATAGCTGGTTATGACTAGATATAATACAGAAAACTACGTGCTGGGGAAAAAAAACTTGTCACGACACTCCCCACCCCCCCCCCCACCCCAAATCGACGAGACTACTGACCCTTAAAGCGAACCCTACACCCCTCCCCTCCTCCACCCATCCGTTTTATTTTAGCATGACAAAAAATTCATCCACACAAATCTATGTTATAGATAAAATAATTGCTTAATTACCCTTTCCATACGTCACAAGCGTCATGCGAATTGTACTTAATTTTTAACTGGTTAATTCTACCCCCCCCCCCCCAACCCAAGCTCTGTTCTAAAAACTCACTGGTTAAACTGATCCCATTCCACCTTTGAATTTAACCGTAACTTAAAACTTCGTTCTCCCAGATGGGTTCTTCTACCCCCAACCCCATCCCTCCTCCAAACAAAATAAATAAATAACATTAAATTTCACCCCTCCCCCTTCTTCATGTGAGGAAGAGGTTACAAAAAGACCCCGACCAGCACCCATCACTGCGGTTACAAGCACGTATGTAGGGGGGGGGGGGTGTCGTACGTACAGCAGTAGAACTCGTTCATCAACCCTACCCCCGACCTCCCACCCCAAAAAAAATCCGGTTTGTGTGTCATTTCCAAAAAAAAAAAACTTTCGAAAAAAAAAAAAAAAAATCAACTCAGCAGAGATTCACAAATAACTGAAGCAGGTTAGCGACTCTCAGGTGAGATCTCGATGCGGAGAGGTGAGAAACGACGACATGTCGACGGCGAAACATTGACAGTGGGGGAAAGGGAGTTGGGGACAGCACTATTTCTCCTCTAAAATTATAGTCTCTTGCGGAAACAGTTTCAGTTCTTGCAAACTTAACGATGTATCCATTTGCGTAAGCTGAAAAAAAAAAAGAAGAAAGAAAATGCAGAATGTGTATATGAAGGGAAAAAATAATCCCCGCCGCGCAAGAATTCTCCTACATTTTCTTTTATAATATCAAGTCTGCCAAAAATGAAAGCTACAACTAGATTGCTGTGTACATGCATTTCTAAAATAATATCCAATGTATAACAAAATTCAAAGATTTCAGTTTTTTTAGGCAGTAACAAAATATATAGACTTTCCGTTGGCTCTCTTCTTTACTTATTATTATTATTTCTTTTCAAAGTTTAAACCATCGCATATAGAAATGTTGCACTGACAACATGTTACAAATTATCCTCCCTTTTTTTTTGAAATCTCATAAATTTCATCAAAAGCGGCTTTATCTGAGAAATCGAATCCATGGGCATCCCCGGAACTACAACACCCAGTATGAATCCATGCACATCCACGGAACTGCTCAACTTACATCTTTCCTTGGAAAAGTAGTCAACACCTTGTAGTCTTGCGTATGGAAGCCTTCTGAGGCTATAAAGTTCAGTAGAACTTGCAAAGGATGTTGTGCTAGAAATCGCCTCACAATGAGCTTGTTGCCGGGCGCTCGCACTCTAATGGTGCTGATAGGCTCTGTGCAATCTTGTGGTGGCTCATTTGGAAGTTGATCGGCTAACGACTGACTTATCGCCTGTTCGAGAATATAAAGAAGCTATATCAGTTTTTAAACACATCATTTACTGCCGTATAAAAAATAATCTCCATATTTCTTTCCTTTGAAATGGTGATCAAGAAAGCTCCACGAGAAGTGTGATTTATTCTGCCTAGTGATAAGAACTCCACAAGCATTTTATAACCGCTGAGTTTGTACGTAATAATAATTGTAATAGATATAGTTTATTGAAGAAAGTTTGGAAATATTTTAGGTTTTGTACAAGTTACTAAGATTGCTTCATTTCCATATTGTTCTTCCAGCTTTTATCGCTTCCCTCGTACCACCACAACAATACCACACGCCAAACTGGCAAACTAAATACTGCAGTCTGATCACCGAAAAATATCAACAAGAATATCCAAGGACATTGTGACCAGCCGAAATCTAGCAAATCACCCTCGTAGCACCACAACAATACCACATGCTAAAACTGGCAAACTAAATACTTCACTGTCTGATTACTGAAAAATATCGACAAGAATATCTAGGGATATTGTGACCAGCCGAGATCTAGTAAACCACATATCAATAGGCTTGTACGGTCGTAAAAAAGTGGTTGTTATATTGTTGAACCCGGTTGCAGAAGTAAGTACTGAACTGTTTGATAACTGAAAAATATCCCAAAGAGCAAAACTAGAAGAAAAACGAAAAAAAAAATAATAATTAAATAATTTTTTTTTAATTGAAAAAAATTACTGACGGCCTTCTCCTGCTCCTCCATGCGCTTCTCATCCTCCCGTCGTATTCTCTCCTCAAGCTCCCTCCTCTCTTGCACGCGGCGCGCCTCCTCCTCCACCTGGCGCGCCTCCGCCTTGGCGCGGTCCACCTGCAGCGAGCGCATGTACTCTTCCTCCTGCTCCTGCTTGATTCGTTCCCGGGCCTCTCGTTCATCCTCCAATCAAAACTCAGCACGTCACTTTCAGTTATATATAGAGTCGAACCCCTTTAATCTTTCATCATCATCATCATCATCATCATCATCATCATCATCATCATCATCATCATCATCATCATCATCATTATCATTATTATTATTATTAACTAGAGCCTCTTTAATCTCGCGAGCCTCTCCTTCATCCTCCAATAAAAAAACAGCATGTTACTTTTGTTTTCAGTTTTTACATACAATGGCTATTTACACACATTCAGCGATGATAAAAGATTGCAATATCAATAGCTTCAATGTCTTCCACTGCACACAACGTCATGTTTGTTGACTCCCCCCCCCCCCCCCAATCCCCCTCCAAGCCTCTCTTTCATAATCCAATCAAAACACACAACATTGTATCATTTATAGAAAAGAATCCTGAAGGCCATATGGAACCAGATATTTTTGATAGATTATTCCGTAACAGACTACCGATAATTTTTAACATATTTTCAATATATAGTTCAATCACCTCTTCGGCAATATCGGTGGTTTGTTGTTGTTGAAAGACTTCTACGCAGTGCATTAACTGCGGCACTAACTCGTCTAGTGTTGTGTTCCCTGAGATAAGCCAAAAAAGGAAAAACAAAAAAACATACTCCGTTAGTCACAGCGTGGAATTTGCTGCAATTACAGATATAACATTGCTACAAATTTTCCCACTGCCCTCAGTCACAATGTAGTACCGTGAATAATCGCCAACTGTATATTTGAAGCTTTTGCACTCTTTCTTCTACCTCCGTTATAAAGCAATGTGACTGAGAGACTGACAGACAGAAATTCTGACACCGCTGAATCACACAGGCGTAATTCTCCGTCAACTGATACTAAATACGACAAATAGATTCCACAATTTCTTTAGACACTGACCGAGACTTTTGACATTGACAGAGACTTTCGGCATTGGCGGAGACTTTCGACACTGGCGGAGACTTTCGACATTGACAGAGACTTTCGGCATTGGCGGAGACTTTCGACATTGACAGAGACTTTCGACATTGGCGGAGACTTTCGGCATTGACAGAGACTTTCGACATTGGCGGAGACTTTCGACACTGACGGACAGTTCTTGAGCACAACACTTCTTAAAAACTCCTCCATTTTGTGGGATTCTCGAGGCGAGAACTTATCTCTCATGACACCTACCCAAATCTCATAACACCCGCCCACCTCTCATAACACCCACCCACCTCTCATAAAACACCCACCTCTGTTACCACTCAACTGTAACAACCCGCACGCACCCCTGACAACCCACACTCACCTGTGACGGCCCATGCCCACCTCTGACAACCCACACTCACCTGTGACGGCCCACACCCACCTCTGATAACCCGCACTCACCTCTGATAACCCACACTCAACCCTGATAACCCATACTCAACTCTGATAACCCACACTCACCTATGATAACCCACACTCACCTCTGGAAACCCGCAATCACTTATGACAACCCACACTCACCCCTCACAATCCACACTCACCTCTAACAACCCACACTCACCTCTGACAACCCGCACTCACCTCTGACAACCCACACTCACCCCAGACAGTCCACACGCACCCCTGACAACCCACACTCACCTCTGATAACCTGTACGACCTCGTTGGTGGCCCGGTTCCGCGAGATGATGAGCAGTAAGGGCATCTCGTCTGCTCTGAAAGCCCGCACGGTGTTGGCGGCCACGCTGCCAAAGTGCTTCGTGCACAAACTAATCAACCTAGCAACAAGTATACTCAACCTAGCAACAACTATACTCAACCTAGCCACAATTACACTCAGCCTAGCAACAAGAATATTCAACCTAGCAACACATAAACTCAGCCTAGCAACAAGTATATTCAACCTAGCAACAAGCACATAAAAGCCTGTTTCATTTCTTTTACAAATTTTTCATGGCTGTACCGCTGTAACAAATGTTACGACCAGCCCACGAAATTTTTTCCATCCAAACACGACTCAATCAAATCGGCTTGTTCATTTCGTGACAGCAAATCAGGCATAATTGTGACAGCAAATCAGGCATAACTGTGACTGCAAATTAGGCATAACTGCAACATAACTGATATTTCAGACAGAATTCAATGTGGGCGCCCGAAGCAGTTACTTTTGCAATCCACCTGAAATTTTCAGCCATGTCGCAATGTGACTGACTTGACAGTTCAACAGCCACAGATACAACACATTTCCGACAGCGATTGGTCATACCTTGCCTTGTTGGCTTCAGCGGTTAAGTCCCAGGCCCATAGTATGAAATGACTACACAAGTAAGATATCACAGCATCGGAGCAGAGTATCTGGGAGCAGAACACGTTGGTGAGAATACTGCCGTCGTGGTGGAGGTAGACTGCCAGCAGCTTCCTCTGAAACAAATGTTTTATTATTATTATTATTATTATTATTATTATTATTATTTTGTTTCTTTGTGTTTTTTTTTTTACATGTGTGTGTTTATTTCTTTTTTTTTTTTTTTTTGTTTTGTTTCTATTTCCTTTATTTTGTGTTTTTTTACTTATTTATTTTACTTTCTAATTTGTTTGTTGGATAATTTCTCTCTGCTTTGTTTACTTACTTATTTATTTATTATATCTTTGTTTATGTATTTCCTCTACGGTTCGCAATCAGTGACCGGAAAACAATCACCGACTGAAACTGCCGGAACTCAAAACCGATACATCGGTCATTTCGGTCAGTTGAGTAACGAAAATCATATGTGATTTAAAAGAAGTTTAACTCGCTGCCATCTGATGTCCCCTTAGCTCCTGTAAAAATCGTTGGATTACTTTGCAAAATCACCTCATTATATATATTATAAGAATTATGGGAGTAAGTGAAATGTTAATCTGTTATCACAGGCCGGCCTGATTGAGTAAAGAAATATATACAGTGAATAAATGGCAGATTGGTATATACATTTTCAGAATACATGATAAAATAACGATAAGAAAGGGAAGGTCTCGAAACCAGGAGTTGGGGAGGCTGAGAGAGGTTATACCAAAAGTATTGCCGTATTTTTTCCATCCCTACCCTACGTCAAAAAAAAGAAAAAAAAAAAAAAAACAACAACCACGACGTTCAAACCAAGTGGAAATTTTACCGTAAGCTTTCTCTCAGCCATTATTTTATCCCCTGTCCCTTTCCTCAATGGGGGTCGGGGTGGGTTTCAGGGTGGCGGGGGTGTGAATAATGCGAAATAATGAGAGTACAGACGGAAATTTTAAGTCCTCACCACAAACGTCGGAGACGGCGATCACCGAACGACAAAATAAAATAAACTAAAACAGCCTCGCTAATCGAAACGGAAACTTTTCTAAAATTGCGATCCTTATTTTTTTCACTTTTAAAATTTTTTTTCTTGTGATTTTTTTTATTTATTTATTTATTTATTTTATTTTTTGTGAAGGGATCTCTTTAGAATGATAGACATGTATCATAGAGGCACTCAAATGGCATGGAGGGATTCCCCAGTTTTGACGGATTTCTTCTTGTATTTTGCTCATTGTTAAAAAAATTTTAACGCATAAATATTTGATACCAGTTTTTCCCTAGAACAATCCAACCTATTGTAATTAGTTTAGAACAAGAAGTTTTATTTATTGGCTGCACGTGTGTTACATAATAATGCATGTACCGCGGCACTGCTTTTGTTTTAACACATTGCGTGTTTATGTCCTACCAGAAAATGTAATTGTGGTCCAAGGCCCGCATACCTACCCGTCACAGTGGGTGATACGGCTATAGTTATCTACTTGTCACATGCATTGCAGAAAAACACTATGGCTCGGAGAGTCCGGGGGATATGCTCCCTCCTCCCCCCCCCCCCCCCCCCCTCCCCGGCCAGGAAACTTCAATATTGCAAGCTACTTTTCAATTCAAAATAACAAAACATTTCGTACGTTTAGTCTAAGCCCAATGCTGGGGTAAAAATTCGTCTTTTAATGCGTCTTTCATACAGAATACCACTGCTGACGTATCTAAAAGAATGGCGAGAACCTTGCCTCTCTGGCTACGAGAAGCTTACCTCTCTGGCTGCGAGAAGCTTACCTCTCTGGCTACGAGAAGCTTACCTCTCTGGCTGCGAGAAACTCACCTTTCTGGCTACGAGAAGCTCACCTCTCTGGCTACGAGAAACTCACCTCTCTGGCTGCGGGAAGCATACCTCTCTGGCTGCGAGAAACTCACCTCTCTGGCTACGAGAAACTCACCTCTCTGGCTACGAGAAACTCACCTCTCTGGCTACGAGAAGCTCACCTCTCTGGCTACGAGAAACTCACCTCTCTGGCTGCGAGAAGCTCACCTCTCTCGCTACGAGAAGCTTACCTCTCTCGCTACGAGAAGCTTACCTCTCTCGCTACGAGAAGCTTACTTCTCTCGCTACGAGAAGCTCACCTCTCTGGCTTTACAGTGTAACGAGTCCCTCAGTGCGTTCTCCAAAGTACCGATGTAGAACACAGGATGGTTGTCCCCGTATCTGAACACAGAATCAATCAATAAAATCAATCAGTAAAACAACACAACAACAATGATGGTTGTCCCCGAATCTGAACACACAATATTAATCTATAAAATCGATAAAACAACAGCAGCAATGACGGCTGTCCCCGAATCTGAACACAAAAAAATCAATCAATAAAATCAACAAAACAACAGCAGCACTCAATCAATATAACAACATAATAGACTATTATTAATAGTACTGATGGTTGTCCCGTATCTAAACAAAAAATTATAAATGGACTAAATAAATAAATAAACAACATTAATAATGGTTGTCTGAACAAATAAAAATAATAGAAATAAAAAATAAATAAATAAATAAAAATAAATAAACTACACAATATCAATGATATGACTGAGATCAACAGCTGTGTGAAACGTAACTATGGCCACCAATGATATTACCCACACCCAGTGGCAACCCAAATAAACAAAACATTGTTTCGCTGACACGACAGTATACCATTTAAATGTTGCCTGGAGTTTGGGACCTGCCGTTTTGCCAAACCAAGTTCTAGAAAATCTGGTTTTGACAACACTCGATGACGTCACCCAAAACGGACAGACCTAACCGAATTCTACACATTGATTCACACATTTAGTGACTGGCACTTTTTTCGGGTAATCTGGCAACCCATGTGATCATCTTCTAATCTGGTGACCCACGTGATCAAGAAATATTTAAAGACATATTTAAAGAAATATTATATATGTATACATATATATCTCACCTTGACGAAAATTCGCGAACAAATTGTTCTAAGGCTGCGTTTTGATCTCTGGCGTGATCTGGCACTGAAAAAAAACACGCCCACAAAATATATTCAATGTAAACTAAAAATATTAGAACAGTTTTTCTTGTCAACATACGTGCGTTTGAATATGCCAGCAAAAGTTGAAAGATTACAGCACACGTGATCAAACAGAGCTCATTTCAGTGAAGCCTTGCAACAATAGCAACGCCAACAGCGCCAGCGTCAACAAATGAACTAATCCGGAACCGCAGGGAAGCTGGATAGGGAGCAGGGGGGAGGGAAGGCAAATTTGGCGTGTTGTGCACGCCGCCCCCACCCCTCAAAAACGAGGGGGTGGGCGGCAGATAGCAACCAGAGCGGCCAGAGCACAGACAACATGAGAGTACACGCTTATATCACATACTTTCAATCGACACCGTTTTAGTTTCTTGTTTCTGTAAACAAAAACAAATGTCTCCCCGACTAAATCCATAATTCCCCAGAAACCATTTTCCATTTTTCTTTTTACTGAAATAAGAGTCATTTCTGCCAACATAATATTAATTCATTGTCAAAAATTCAAAAATAAACAAAGCTAGAGAGGCCAGGAGACACCAACAAGTGCACCCGCACATGTCAAATACTTTTATCAGCCAGCCGTTGCCTTTTCGTTTTTGTAAAAAAAAAAAAAAAAAAACAAATATTTCCCCCGACAAAGTTTTATTTCAACAAGTCTCTACTACTTTTAGAATTAAAAATGGTTTAACTGTTTAACTTATATCAATGTATCTGGACAAATAAATAAATCTCATGCACCCAGAAGTCAGGTTGCGTATAACCTTTCTGAAGTCGGGGGGGAGGGAGTTACGTAACTTGAATTATGGGCATCCCAATCTTCTTTTCTGTATCAAATTAGATCGGGAAGGTGGTCATTACAGACAGGTTTACGCTACACCTTTTTATTTGGGTCTGATAGGTGGGCACTAAAAGAGGTATTACTGCACGTTTTTATCCGAATTTCGATGGGATCCATACCCCCTAAATCCTCTGAGTAAAACGTAAGTGGGACGACTGAGTGGGAGGGAGGGGAGTTCCGTTTCCTCAAATATCTTCCTCAATCAAATGCGTCATACATATACACAAGCATTTATCCCAGATTTTTATAGCAGGTCTTCATGGCGCACTTTTTTGAGTGACATGTTACGTAACAGCTGTAGTTAGCAGCGCACAGAAAAGGCAATTACAGTCGATGTAAGAAACAGCCACCGATCGATATCTGTGTTGCCATTGTTTTCACGTATACAAGAACATTAGAGAATCTTCAGGAAAACACTGAAATCCTCAGCGTTGTTTAATCACCATGTTACCCATTTAACAAAAGAGCGACCCATTTAACAAACGAGGATGGTGGGCTGAGGAGGGGGGTGAGGGTAGAGGGTTAGATTCAGCGACTGTTTAGCGGCTGAGAAATCTTACATAAAAGATTTTAACGTAAAGACGTCATACGCCTTTCTTAATGTCACTACAGGCGTCAAAAGTTGACATGAGTAAAAAATTTATAACAATTTGACAGAATAATTCGGGCGTACCAAACAATCCCACCAAGTGTGAACTTTTTTCCAATATTCAGCGACAAAGAAATCTCATATACAAAAGTTTAATGTCACACGTCTCTCTCAATTTCGCTACGTCAAAACTTGATAGAACCGTCCGGCTGACCCAAGGAATACCCATATAACATCTGAAGTCGACACGACTTTCCATTATCGAGATATTTTGCACACAGGAATTGTTCAAAATATAGGCTATACATATTTAAAATAATGACGTCATACACCGCACTATTCGTTCTACTCCCGACAAAATTTGATCAATCTTTCGTAAATATTAAGCAGCAATCCCACCAGGGTTAGAACTTTCTCCAATGTTCAGCGGTTGAGAAATTTCGCACACAAAATTTTACGTAATGAAGTCATACGCTTGTCCTAAAAATGTAACATGCGTTAAAAATTTTCAGAACCGTCCGACCTAACCAAGGAATAAACCGACTAAGTTTGAAGTCGAAACGACGTCCCTTTCTCGAGATATTTTGCAAACAACATTTTGTTCACAACATGCAGACACACACATACACACACACACAGAACGTACAAACACTGTATGTCTCCCCTTGTTCGGGGAGACGGAATGATTGACGTACTTAATGGTTCCAGTTTCCTGGTGACGGGTACGTCTGTGTCGAACATGACGTCATCGTCCATGCCGTACTGCGCATCCTCGAACTCGTCGTCGTCGTCGCTGGAAGCGTCCGCCGTCTGCACCTGGTCACGTGACATGTGCCAAAATAAAATCACGTGAAATGTTTGCCACAAAATATCGCGTGGCATGTATGGAACACAAAATCTCTTGACGTGTGCCCAAAAATCACTAGTGATGTGTGCCAACAAATATTACGTATGCGCCACAAAATAACACCTTACATGTGTGCAGCACAATATCATGTGAATATGCCACAAAAAATCTGGAGCGGCAGTGCACACCAACAACATATTAGCCAGCCGTTGTCTTTTCGTTTTTGTAAACAAAGTCAAATGTTCACCCCTCTTTACCACCCTTTGCCCATCCTTCCTTTCTCGGAGTTTTATTTTGTTACTTAATCCATTACACTCCATAATTTTTTTGTGAAAAAGAATATTCTGAGGCATCGATCCCTCTGCCACAGCCTCATACCGTGTGACGTCACACCTGGACTTACCACTGTCGACGGCGCTCTCACTGGAGCCGAACCGGACCGCATTCGTAACGAGTGGCAGGGATAGGATATACCACAGCCCGCCAAAGTCATCTGCAACAGCAATAAGGTACAGAATTAACATGTACTGGTGCAAGTACCCAGCCACCATCAGTACCCGACGATCGACGATCAACCCTTGAGGGATCACGTGTGACTGAGAACTTTCCGGGACCAAGTACAGAATATGTCTCCGCCTGAGAACATTTATCAGTGTACGAGGACGAGTGTTCAGGGACCATTTATTAGTCTTTTGCGATAAGCTTTCATGGACAACTTAGCAGCGCATGATGTCAACCTTGAAGGGACCATTTCTTATTGCATGATGAGAAGCTTTGTAGATGCATTTTAATGCAAACCATGCCCTCAGAAACTAACCACTCAGTGCTGCAGTCATCACAAGTATAAGGTACTTGAGGGAGGTACTCACGGTACTGTCAGTGCCGGTGCTACTGGGCCAGCCTTGCCATACTTGATGTCTTGCTGGTACATTTGTGATTGCATACAGATCACCTTTAACCTGATAACGGACAAAGTATTTCTTGCTGAATGGCTTACTTGTTCATACAGAGTGAGCGACAGAGAGACAGAGGGAGAGAGAGAGAAAAGAGACAGGGGCGAAGGGAGGGAGGCAGAGAGAGGAGAAGGGGGCTAGCCTCTTGTATGGTTTGACTGCATGCAGCTCGGGGGAGGGGGGGGGGGTAACCTCTTGTATGGTTTTACTGCACGTAGCTTGGTGGGTGGATGGCGGGGGTTGGGGGGAAGGGCAGTTGCCTTCTGGTACGGTCTTACTTTACGCAACTCGGGGTGGGGTAGTTTTACTGCACGCAGCTCGGGGAGGGGGGGGGGGCAGGGAATCTTTTGTATTGGCTTACCGCACGTAGCTCGGAGGGCGGGGAGGGTTGGAGAACGGGAGGGGGGCTAACTTCTTGTATGGTCTTACTACCGGGGAAGTTGAGCTGGTATTCCTTGCCCGTGTCGGTGTGTGTGATGAGGGCAGTGTGGGGGCGGTGGTGGAGTGGGGATTGGGGGGCTAACCTCTTGTATGGTCTTACTGCCGGGGAAGTTGAGCTGGAATTCCTTGCCCGTGTCGGCGTGTGTGATAAGGGCAGTGTGGGGGCGGTGGTGGGATGGGGGATGGGGGGGCTAACCTCTTGTATGGTCTTACTGCCTGGGAAGTTGAGCTGGTATTCCTTGCCCGTGTCGGTGTGTGTGACGAGGGCAGTGTGGGGGCGGTGGTGGGAGGGGGGATGGGGGGCTAACCTCTTGTATGGTCTTACTGCCTGGGAAGTTGAGCTGGTATTCCTTGCCCGTGTCGGCGTGTGTGATGAGGGCAGTGTGGGGGCGGTGGTGGGAGGGGGGATGGGGGGCTAACCTCTTGTATGGTCTTACTGCCGGGGAAGTTGAGCTGGTATTCCTTGCCCGTGTCGGTGTGTGTGACGAGGGGAGTGTGGGGGCGGTGGTGGAGGGGGGATGGGGGGCTAACCTCTTGTATGGTCTTACTGCCGGGGAAGTTGAGTTGGTATTCCTTGCCCGTGTCGGTGTGTGTGATGAGCAGGGTAAAGCTCTGCGACAACCGGTCCGACACTTCCGGCCTAAACAAATGTCAACAAAGACCTTTAACGAATCTTTTCGGCGTGTCCATCTTTCTGGGTTGTCACAGCAACACCTGGAAGGCACAGGTTATCCAGGGACACTAATGACAATGCCACTCACGATACTTCTATTTGTCAATGAACCTCGGGGAAAAAATATGGCCGCCCCGTTGTTGTCCAACAGACAACCTCTACGACGGGTAGGTCTGTTGTGTATAACGCCCTTTCACTTCGCAAACCCATTGGTTAAAGTGAGGAACTATTTTTTAAAATATCCTTCCGGTCTGTCTATACATAACAGACAGATCTCTCAGGGTTGATTGATTGATTGATTGATTTGTTTAACGATACCGGCAACCCGTTAGGGTCATATTGTGTCGGTTCTGTTGCTTTAGGAAGACTCAGTTGAAACTAAAATCCATTAAAATAGACATAACAAGTAGTGTATAATCTAAAACCAACTAAATTCAATTTAAAACTTACTGTACAAGTGTATTTCTTTCAGAAAAGAAATAATTTTACTTGGTGCTACCTTTGTTTGATTGATTGATTGATTTGTTTAACGACACCGGCAACCCGTTAGGGTCATATTGTGTCGGTTCTGTTGCTATATCAAGAGTCAGTTGAAACTAAAATCAATTAAAGTAGACATAACGAGTAGTGTATAATCTAAAACCAACTAAATTCAATTTAAAACTTACTGTACAAGTGTATTTCTTTCAGAAAAGAAATAATTTTACTTGGTGCTACCTTTGTAAAAAGGTCTTTCATGGAATTCACACTGTAGAAGCGTGAACGAATATTCTGAAAATCTAGGCAATTGAGTAAAATATGTTTTACAGTCAGACGTTCTTGACAACCAATACATTCTGGAGGCTCTTCGCCTCTCAAAAGATATCCGTGGGTGGTGTATGTATGCCCGATTCGAGCTCTAAGCAAAACTGTTTTGTCGCGAATATTGTCAAGAGCTAGCTGCTTTTGTCCAACTGTTGGTTGGATTTGAAAGAGTTTGTTATTTCTTTGTTCGTTCCAATTTTGTTGCCAAAGGTTTTTTACATAACTTGAGATATGGGGTTTAAAGTCGGAGTATGGTATAAGAAGGTCGGATATGTTGTAGTTTAGGGCCTCTTTTGCTGCTTGGTCCGCAGCTTCATTACCCGCTATGCCGACGTGGCTTGGCACCCAGCAAAACACTAAGGATTTGCCTTGTTTAGTGGCCCTTTCATAACGTTCTATTAGGTCTAAAATCATTGTATTCGACACTTGCAGGTTTTCTAGTGATTGTAAGACCGATATGGAATCGACACAGATAACAAATTTTTTGTATCTACTAATCTTGACAATTTCCATGGCTAGTTGGAGTGCCCGAACCTCCGCGGAAAAGATGGAGGAGCCGTTTGGTAATCTTGTTTTCAGGGTATTTGATTTTGTAACTATTGAGGCAGCAACTTGGTTATCGAGTTTAGATCCGTCCGTGTATATGAAATGATGGTGAGGGTAGGTTTCCTTTATTTCGGCAAACCTAACTTTGAACTCTTCAGCATTTGTTGTGTCTTTGGAAAAGTTTGTCAGAGTTTTGTTTATGGTTGGCCTTTGTATTTTCCATGTTGGGTATTTTGAAACTTTCAGATTTGCAATTTCCTCAACTTGGATTCCAGCATTATTAAGGTGGTTACGGATTCTAGTGCCAAAGGGTACGATAACCCTAGGACGTGTGTTTAGGATTTCTGAATGGTCTTTTTCGAACACTGCCTTATGTGTGGGGTTTTCTTTATTTGCATATAGTTTAGTTGCATATTGCATTGAGAGTTTGATTCGTTGGATATCTAATGGTTGTTCATTTGATTCAACCTGAAGGCTTGCCGCAGGTGACGTTCTGAAAGCGTTTAGGCAAAGGCGAAGGCCTTGGTTTTGTATTGGGTTCAACATCTTTAGATACGAAGGCCTTGCTGATCCGTAGACGATGCTACCATAATCTATTCTTGATCTTATTAATGATCTATACAGTTTTAATTTAGTACTGGTATCTGCTCCCCAGTCTTGGGCGGAGACGACTCGTAGCAGGTTGAGTGCCTTTTGGCATTTCCTCTTCAGCTCTTTTATGTGGGGGATAAAATTTAGCTTGGTGTCAAGAATTAGACCAAGGAATTTGTTTTCCTTTACTACAGGTATCTGAGTGTTTGATAAGTATAAAATAGGATCGTCGTGTGGCTTTCGCTTGTTGCAAAAGTGCATACAAACCGTTTTGGTTTGGGAAAACTTGAAACCATTTTGATCGGCCCATTTTTGAAGAGAGTTTATATTTTGCTGGAGGCGACGCTCGATGAGATTCATATTCTTACCCCTGACAGACATAGCAAAATCGTCTACAAAGAGTGAACTGTCTATTCCCTGTTTAGTTGCGCCTTTGATACTATTGATTTTGATTAGATTAGATTGGTCCTTGTATACAGAATCTTTCTTCAAATTTTTACTGTACAAAAAAGAAGCAAGTCTTGAGATCAAAAAGTGTGTTGTTGTTATTGATCTCAATAATTCAAGTTTTCATCTCCAAAATGTAATTGATGATTCGTTAAATTTTATGTAAATGTGTGTCTCCCTTAAGATTTTTTAAGTTTGTAAACTTGATTTTTTGATCTCAAGAATAAATATTTGCCATCTAAAATTCAATTGATTGATTGATTGATTATTGATTGATTGATTGGTTTAGCGACACCAGCAACCCGTTAGGGTCATGTTGTGTCAGTTCTGTTGCTATAGGAAGACTCAGTTAAAACTAAAATCAATTAAAATAGACAAAACAAGTAGTGTATACAACTAAAACCAATTAAATTCAATTTAAAACTTGCTGTACAAGTGCATTTCTTTCAGAAAAGAAATAATTTTGCTTGGTGCTACCTTTGTAAAAAGGTTTTTCATGGAATTCACACTGTAGAAGTGTGAACGAATGTTCTGAAAATCTAGACAACTGAGTAAAATATGTTTCACAGTCAGACGTTCTTGACAACCAATACATTCTGGAGGCGCTTCGCCTCTCAGAAGATATCCATGGGTGATGTATGTGTGCCCGATTCAAGCTCTAAGCATAACCGTTTTGTCGCCAAGATTGTCAAGAGCTAGCTGCTTCTGTCCAACTGTTGATTGGATTTGAAAGAGTTTGTTATTTCTTTGTTCGTTCCACTTTTGTTGCCAAAGGTTTTTTACATAACTTGAGATATGGGGTTTAAAGTCGGAATATGGTATGAGAAGGTCGGATATGTTGTAGTTTAGAGCCTCTTTTGCTGCTTGGTCCGCAGCTTCATTACCCCATATGCGGACGTTGCTTGGCACCCAGCAAAAAACTAGGGATTTGCCTTGTTTGACTGCCCTTTCATAACGTTCTATTAGGTCTAAAATCATTGTGTTCGACACTTGTAGATTTCCTAGTGATTGTAAGACCGATATGGAATCGACACAGATAAAAAACTAATCTTGACAATTTCCATGGCTAGTTGGGGTGCCCGAACCTCCGCGGAAAAGATGCAAGAGCCGTTTGGTAATCTTGTTTTCATTTTATTTGATTTTGTAGCTATTGATGCAGCAACTTGGTTATCGAGTTTAGATCCGTCAGTGTATATGAAATGATGGTGAGGGTGGGTTTCCTTTATCTCAGCAAACCTAATTTTGAACTCTACAGCATTTGTTGTGTCGTTGGAAAAGTTTGTCAGAGTTTTGTTTTTGGTTGGCCTTTGTATTTTCCATGCTAAGTATGTTGAAACATTCAAGTTTGCAATTTGCTCAACTTTGATTCCAGCATTATTAAGGTGGTTACGGATTCTAATGCCAAAGGGTACGATAACCCTAGGGCGTGTGCTTAAGATTTCTGAATGGTCTTTTTCGAACACTGCCTTATGGGTGGGGTTTTCTTTATTTGCGTATAGTTTAACTGCATATTGCATTGAAAGTTTGATTCGTTGGATATCTAATGGTTGTTCATTTCATTCAACCTGAGGGCTTTCCGTAGGTGACGTTCTGAAAACGTTAATGCAGAGGCGAAGGCCTTGGTTTTGTATTGGGTTCAATATCTTTAACTACGAAGGCCTTGCTGATCCGTAGACGATGCTATCATAATCTATTCTAGATCTTATTAATGATCTATACAGTTTTAATTTAGTACTGGTATCTGCTCCTCAGTCTTAGGCAGAGACGACTCGTAGCAGGTTGAGAGCCTTTTGACATTTCCTCTTCACGTCTCTTATGTGGGGGATAAAGTTTAGCTTCGAATCCAGAATTAAACCAAGGAATCTGTTTTCCTTTACTCCAGGTATCTGAGTGTTTAATAAGTATAAAATAGGGTCGTCGTGTGGCTTTCGCTTGTTGCAAAAGTGCATGCAGACTGTTTTGGTTTGCGAAACCAGTTTGCTCAGCCCATTTTTGAAGAGAGTTTATATTTTGCTGGAGGCAACGCTCGATGAGATTCATATTCTTACCCCTCGCAGACATCGCAAAGTCGTCTACAAAGAGTGAGCTGTCTATTCCCTGCCTGTTTAGTTGTGGCTTTGATACTATAAATTTTGGTTAGAAACAACAGAATTGATAGAATACAGCCTTGAGGGTAGCCCTCTTCTTGCTCAAAATAGTCCGAGAAAATGAAACCGAGACGGACTTTAAACCGCCTATCATTTAAAAACGCTTCAATGAACTCAGGAAGGCGACCTCGTATACCAAGGTCTTGCATGACCCCGTGTTTCCAAGCCGTGTCGTAGGCTTTTTCTAAATCAAAGAAGACAGTGACGACATGTTCGTATTGATAAAACCTTCTCTAATAAATGATTCGAGTCTAACCAGGTGATCTATGTTACTTCTTTCTTTTCTGAAGCCGCTTTGGATGTCAGTAAGCAGATGAGTTTTCTCTAAATACCAGATTAGTCTTGCGACTATCTTTCGCTCTAGTGTTTTGCACAATGAACTTGTCAGAGATATGGGGCGGTACTTTTGGGGATTAGTAGAATCCTTATTGGGTTTTTGAATTGGTATGATCTTGGCTTCTTTCCATATTTCAGGAAAGTGTCCTGTAGTCCAAACTTGGTTGAGTAGTTCTAGGAGGACTTCAAGGGTTTCCTCAGGTAGGTGTTTTAGAACCTGGTATTGCAGGTCCTCTGGTCCGGCAGCTGAATCATGAGAGTTATGTATAGCGTCTTTCAACTCAGCTGGGGTAAAGGTGCTATTGTACTCTTCCAAATTATTTGAGGTAAAGTCTATTGGTATTTGTTCTTTAATTTCTTTTATTTGACGGAACGCAAGAGAGTAATTTTCAGATGAAGAGTTGAGCTGAAAGGTTCTACCAAAGGTCTTTGCTATTCCATCGGGTTTTATGACAGTTGCATGACCCCCTAAAGACCATATCGGGTGATATCGGCTCAAAGTTGTAGATGAAGATGCAATTTGAGGTATTTTCTTCAAAAATTTCCCCCAAAAATAAAAACTTTCCAAGTCGAGTCAAAAAGCACAATCCGTATGCTCAGCCCAACTATGAATACCTCATACCAAAAATAAATGAAATTGGACAAAAACTGCAGGGGAAATGCATTTTAAGTTTTTTCTTCAAAAATTCCCCCAGAATACAAAACTTGTCCGATCGACTAAAAAAGTACAAGCAGTATGCGCGACCCACCTAGGGATGCCTCATACCAAAAAAAAATGAAATCGGATAAAAATTGCAGGCAGGCAGAAATGCATTTTGAAGTTCTTACTTCGAAAATTCCCGAAAAATACAAAAATTGTCCGATCGACTAAAAAAGCGTAAGCCGCATAAGCGACTCATCAGGGATGACTCATACCAAAACTAAATGACATCGGATCCAAAATGTAGGAGGAGATGCATTTTTAATTATTTTTGAGGTACTTCGTGCTGCGGTTGTGGCGTGTGGCGTTATAATCCACTACTCGACCTTAGCCCATGGTAGACTTACAGCGTATCCACACGGCAGTTATTTTGTACTTACTGTTCGCCATTTGAGGTACTTGGTGCTGCGGTTGTGACGTGTGGCGTTAGGAGAACGAGTTTATTCTCTTTGGGTAACTTCAAGTCTTTCAAAACGTCCTGTGTAAACATAAAGCGTCCACGTATATTTTTTCAATCTTATTCGTTTCCAAGCTAAGCAACATTAGACACTTGAATTTACCGTTCTGTTTAATATCACCCCCCCCCTCCCCTCACCACCCTTCGAAATTTACGAGGTGTTTCACTTTTCCCTAACGGCATTACAACTTAAATTAGATTTTCAAGACATCTTGGATATCTTCTACTCTTCTTCTTCTTCTTCTTCTTCTTCTTATTATTATTATTATTATTATTATGTATTTGTGTTATTACGGAGACGGCTCATTACCGGTGCTCGAAATACGCATGAAAAGTTGCTGGCCCTACGAGAGAACTTAACGGGTCTATAGTCAACTCGGCACCTTGCCAACTCGGCACCTGACCAACTAGGCACTTTTTGGTTAACTCGGCACCAACCAACTCGGTCTTGAGACATCTGGCCCCTTGCCAACTCGGCACCCTGCCAACTCCGCACATTTTGGACAAGTCGGCACCCATTTTATGAGACCTCCGGCACCCGTAAGAGACATCTCAGCACCCACCCTTCAGACTTGTACCCCAACTTGAAAAAAGTGAATTTTATGCATGCGTTATTGTATTCAAGGTAAATAACCGACAGCAGTAAATCAAATTATTGAACATTTACTGACACCATAACTCAGTCAAACTGCAATTAAGTACATTTCTCCGGAGGCAATGGAATTGGATTTCATTCGCCGACAAGACAATGTCGCTGTTAATTGCAATCAGTAGGGATAAGTTTTCACGGAGTTACTCAACCAAGTTCGATTTGATTCGCTGACAAGACAATGTTGTGCTTAATTGCAATCAACGTAAGAACATTTTGTCGGAGTTACTCAACAAAACGCGTTTTCACTGGTTTCGAAATTGTTAACTGTAGTTTCAAAATTGTATAAATATGCGATTTTTTCTCCAAAGTCATCACAATTGCCATCTGCCACCTAACCACGAAAACTACTGAACGAGATTAAATGGGCAGCACATAGCTATTTTGGATAGTTTAAAACTTTTCAGCTGGATATATATTAACGATTGAAATGTTTGTGGATATATGTTTATCGTGTAAAGAAGGTATCCGCCCTCGCCAGCAGATACTATTGTGTCGCACAGGAAATGTGGATCGGGGATTTTTTTCACCATGAGGCTCGTATTATGACAGTAAATGCCCTCTAGCTTCTGAGGGAAAACTTGAACGAGCACAGAACAGCAAGTATCGCGCAGTATCCGCCAGGATTGAATCCTTGTGGGAAGAATATCGAAATGGACCACGTTCTGCATCTAAGCCTTTGAAGGCAGTGGACAGATCTACGCACTTCTGCGTTAAGACGGAAGTGTTTTGTGAACAATTGTGGACATGTGTGATTTTTGTGACATGTAAAACGAGAAAGTTTTAATCGAAAGTTTTTGTGATGAGTGTGAAAAATTAACAAGCGAAAATAAAAATTGAAGAGTTGTTACATTTTTTCGTAGCAAGTAAAAATAAAAATTGAAGTGTTATTACATTTTTTCTGCTAAGAGTGGGTGCCGAGTTTGTATGACGGGTGCCGAGTTGTTTCTTAGGAGGTGCCGAGTTGTCTTTGGCCGGGTGCCGAGTTGCCAGGTGCCGAGTTGGCGAGGGGCTGAGTTGTCCAAACTCCACCAACTCAGCACCCGCCTTGTCAAACTCGGCACCTGGGTATACTAACTCGGCACCCATTATAACAGACTTGCTTTTTAAACCCTGACATCTTTTGTGGCAAAATGCAATTATTCGCGTGAATGACGTGCCAAAGGCAAGTATTTAATCTCTTTCAACATAATAACAGAGACCACTTGAAAGGCCTGTGATTTTCTGTATTGTTTTTTATTGCAATTAAGTATATGTCAGAGATCGGTCTTTTATTCATTTCACCTCAATATTACAGAACGGTTCAACAGCCAAAGATTCCCTTTTTTTGTTTTGTATTGAAGTGCCATAGTTTCCCTGGTAAATTGCAATTCATGTTTGAGGGTATAATTGCAATTAGAGTAATATTTTACAAGCAATTGTGACTGGTTAGGCTGTGTAGCCCGAGGCTGTTCCGTTCCTGCCGTCTGCACATATATCCAACCGGCCTTTGCGAAGCTGAAGACATATGCGGAGAACCATGTTGTGCTCGTCTCGTTGCTCGAGTACGTAGAAGACAACTGGATGCGATCCACGACTTGGGCTGTTGCTGACTAGTCAATCTTCGGCCGGATAATCAGAACAAACAACGATGTTGAGGGGTGGCACTATCGCCTCAGCGTACGCGCGACCCAAGCAAATGTAAACATGTACGTGCTACTGGAGCTTCTGCACAAAGAAGCCTTGATGACCCACGTGCAGTCTCGACTCGCATCAGAAGGGAAACTTTACCGGTTTCAAAACAGCAAATATCGCGCTGTCGCAGCCAAGGTGAACACACTGTGGGACGAATATAGGAACGGATCCAGGTCGGCATCGCGGCTCCACAAAGCGGTTGGCAGGATATATGCCCCTGGACACTAAAGTAACTGGACACTATGAAAAACTGTACAGACTTTTTTTTCAACACAGAAAATGTGGTGTTTAAATATGTTAAAATATCAAAAAAGGTTGAATAAAAAATCATAAGTTGACAAAAACACGACTTTTTCATTTATTTACGGTGGGACTTGGTTTTTTTTTCGGGTGTCGAGTTGGTATCACCGGGTGGCGAGTTGGTCACACCGGATGCCGAGTTGGTAAGAATTTGGGTGCCGAGTTCGTAAACACGGGTGCCGAGTTGGCAGGTATCGAGTTGGCAAAGGTGCCGAGTTAACCAAATCCCATTTAATGGTTTGAAATCAATACTCAACTTCGAAAACCTTTCCAAGCGAATAATTTTAAGCGGCAGAACACAAAAGATCTATCACTTCACTGTTTATTCCTAAATTACAAAATAAGCAAGACCTTTTTTACCACCATACTAACTTCAGTCCACCCGTTTATCATAGCTCCACCTGTTTCCACCTATATCATAACAACTTAAAAAAATTACTGGCTTATCTGGCGACCATGGTTGCGGGTCAGTGGTATTTCGAACACTGCCATACAGCGCTAACTTATGGGCTCAGCTTTTTTCTTTCTTTTTGTTTTTTTTTTTACCTTTTTGACTCAGCAACGACACATCACACGACCCACTAATCACCCCGCCCCCTAATTTCACTAAAATTAATATCGCTTTTGCTGTTTTTTTTTTTGCGAACTTTGCAGGGACCTAGGTAAAATTCACTTGGGAAAACTTGTCTAACAACCCAGACACATTACCTGCTGCATCATGCACATTATCCACCGTGTCAGGTACATGAACCCCCACGCATGGCACCTTACCCACCGCATTGCGCAAATTAACCATCACGCCATACAAATTACCCACCGTGTCAGGTGCATGACCCACCACGTATGGCACCTTACCCACCTCATCGCCCACATTACCCATCACGCCATACACATTACCCACCGTGTCGGGTACATTACCTGCTGTATCAGGCGCCTCACCCACCGTGTTAGGCACACTGCCCACCATGCCAAGCACACTAGCGACACGTACATTACCCACCACGTAAGGCACGTTACCCACCGTCCCAGGCACATTACCCCTTCGCGCGATATACACATTACCCACCATGTCAGAAATAACGTTGTCGTGTTTTGTGACCCAGCCTCTAAGCTGCATTTCGTCCTTGTCCACACCGGCCATGCTTTCTAATAAATCTTTTATTTTATCTAAAAACAGACAAAAAAGCGATTATTAAGAAAGCTAGCCAGGGCACCGTCGAATAAAAAACCCATTCACATGAATCACATTTATCACTTTCATTTCTCATTACTGTCTTTCCCTTAAAAATCAAAGACAGATAGTGACGTCTGATTCGTGTCAGTTTTTTATTCCGGGGGGGGGGGGGGAGGGGGTGAGGATGCAAAAAAGATTCCGCCCGCCCCATAAACCTTGGGATTACATGCACTTAGTCCATTTGTCCGCTGCAATGATTGTTTACCCCCACACAGTAATGTGAGAATGGCATGCAAGCTTTCTGTATGGCTATACACATGCCCTCCTCCCCCAAATCCCAACACACACAGCCGTACCCACCGACTTTTTCACTATCTGGTAAGACCATGTTGAAAGTCTTGTCTCTGTATTCGACGTGAAAATCCAGAAGTCTTATCGCTGATCTATCCAGGCCAGCAGAAGGCGAGGCCGAAAAACCTGAAAAACGATTCCAGTAAAAACCTTAACTTGTTTGGTTGTATTACATCACAAGTTTGCCCAAGGACAAAGTCCCAGCTTACGAAGAGCGATAAGACCAATTCCAGCGTGCATGTGCACGGGAATTTCGCTGAAAAATTGGGCTTCAAAAGACGAGATTGCAAAGAGCTAGCTAAATAGCTAATTTAGCAACAGACCCGAACATAGACCGATAAATACAAAGATTTCTTTCCCAAAAAAATGGGAAACAGATCTTGTGTATCTCTGGTAGACTGGACATACACAATTATTGCGCGGTTCTCATTTCAGACCAGTGCGCATGTTTATATAACTTGCCTCGATGCGAGGTTCTTATGCCAGACCAGTGCGCATGCTTATTTAACTTGCGCTGATGCGCGGTGCTTATTTTGAACCAGTGCGCTTATTTATTTACGTTGCGTTGATGCGCGGTTCTTATTTTGAATAGCGAACATGCTTATTTAGTTGCGTTAATGTGCGGTTCGCATTTCGGACCACTGCACATGTTTACGTAACTTGCGTCGATGCGCGATTGTTATTTCTCACAAGTGCGCAAGTTCATTTAACTTACGTTGTTTTTGGTCGAAAATTTTGAAAAAAAATCCAAAATTTTCTCATTCACTCAAGAAGTACAACCCGTATGCATGAACCCCTACAGACTGCTCATACGAACACTAAATTACATCATATAAAAACTGTAAAAGGAAATGCATTTCAAATTTTGTCCTTCAAAAATTCCCCAAAAATTCCCTGATCGACTCAAAAAGCATAAGCCGTATTCACGACCCCCCACCCATGTCTCCCATCCAAAATAAATGATATCGGAAAACTGCAGGAGAAAATGCATTTTGAGGTATTTTCTTCAAAAATTCCCCAAAACTCGAAAATTCCGAAATCGATTTAATAAAAGCACAAGTCGTATGCCCGACCCACCTAGGGATGCCTGTAACCAAAAGTAAAATGAAATCGGATAAAAACAGTAGGGGAAATGCATTTTGAGGCCTTTTCTTCGAAAATTCCCCCAAAATACAAAAATGGTCCGATCGACTAAAAAGCACAAGCCGTATGCATGACTACTTAGGAATGCCTCTTACCAAAAATAAATGATATCGGATAAAAACTGTAGGGTGAACTGCATTTGGAAGTTTTTCTTTAAAAATTGACCGATCGACTAGAAAAGCTCAAGCTCTATGCACGACCCCTTAGGAATGCCTAACGCATTTTCAATTTTTTTCTTCAAAAATTCCCCAAAATTGGCTACAAAATTTTTTTAAATGCCCCCATTTCACCAATTTTTGGCGGATCGCCAGAAAAGTACCTTTTCAAAAGAGGACCGCCTAATGAACAGCCATTCGAAATTTGAAGGCATTTCGATTAAAATCTTTGGAAAATCTGTTACGAAAATTTTTTTAAATGCCCCCCATTTAGCTAATTTTTTTAGATCGCCAAAAAAACTAGTTTTTTCAAGAGAAGAAGGCCTGGTGAACATCTATGTAAAATTAGAAGGTAATCGGATCAGAACTGTGGCAGTAGAACCATTCTGAAAATTGCCTACCGAAAAGTTATAAATGCACCCTATTTCGCCAATTTTTGGAGGATCGTCAAAAAAACGTAATTTTTTTCAAGAGAGAAACATCAAGTGAACAATCAATCAAAATTGGAAAGGAGTCCGATCCAAATTGTGGGAGATGAAGCATGTTAAAAATTGGATATCGGTAAATTAAAAAATACCCGCCATTTAACCAATTTTTTACGGATCACCAAAAAAGTAAATTTTCAAGAGAGGCCTACTTAGAGAACAATCGTATAAAATTGGTATAGAATCGTATAAAATCGCATAAAATTGGACACTGTGGGAAAAGAAGCATTTTGAAAACTGGAAGCCAATAAATTAAAAAATGCCCCATTTGGCCAATCTTGACGGATTACCAAAAAAAAAGTAATTTTTTAAGACAGACCTACGTAAAAAACATTCGTGTAACATTTGAAGAAGCATTTTGAAAATTAGAGGTCAAAAGATTAAGAAATGGCCCCATTTGGCCAATTTTCGGCAGATCGCCAAAAAAATTCAAGAGAGACCTACCCGGAGAATAGTCGCACAAAATTTAAAGTAAATCTGATCAAAATTACGAGAGAAGAAGCATTTTTAGTATAAAAACGGATAAAATTGATAAAAAAAGTATGAAAAAAAGGATAATTCATATTTTGCTGAAAATCGAGAAAGCATTAATGTTAATCATATTGTATCATTTTTTGTAATTATTACTTATTGAAATGCTCGTTTTCACAGCGATTAAAAATAAATGCAGACGTGAGTGTACTTCTAAATTGTCCTGAATATTACCAAAAGGGCTGTCTCGCTGTCTCATGATTTTGTTAACGAACCCTTGGAAAACCGGAAAACAGCTTCGTTGTGTTTCCTAAAAAAACTTTTTTTACAAGTTATTAGACAAATATAAAAAAAAAGTATCAAAAAAGGGTGAAAATTTAAAAAAAAAAAAGTATAAAACAAAGTATTTAAGGATAAAAAAAGGATAAAATCGGGCTTTTTCAGAAAAAAAGGTAAAAGAAGCCTTTTAAGGTAAAGTGTACATACGTTCATACGTACACACGTATATACGTACATACAGACGGCGGATACCCCTCTATTGATGTGATAAGACCATTTCTTTTTTTTTGTAAGAAATGGACAATATTCAGAAAAATAAACAAGAAACAAAACAAATTAATCAGCAGTTTAAAAGAAAAGGCTTTAATAGGTTTAATAGGTCATTTTCACAAAAAAAGGTCCATTTTGAAAAAATTGGTTTAATAGGTTTTAATAGGTGTAATAGGTTGACTGATATGATCATGATGGTTTATCTCAACTTATCTAAAATCCATATCATGTGTAACTCAAACCCGCTGACTTCGCTGTATCCGGTCTATTTCTTTCTTCGCCCCCTCCCCACCCCCTCCTCTCTCTCTTTCTCTATCTCTTATGCCTAAGCGAGCGTTAAATTTTTAACAGAATGTAATGTACCTATTGCAGTAGCCGATGACGTAGGCAAATCCGGGGCTGCTGCAGCTGCACCTCCGAAGCTCGCCCCGTCCGACACAAGCGGATTATGTATTCGCCTTCCGATGACGCCCGGACCAAGGGGCTCGTAACCGTCTGTTACCTGTTCGTAAGTGGGCGGGTCTTCCTCCCCCGGGGGCGGGTCCATACCGGCAATTGTGTTCTGTACTGCCTCCTGGCACAACAAATCGGCGAGCACAACATACATACAACCATAACAACCCTGTGTCTAGTAGTCTTTGGCTCAATTTAAATCAGTTTCACGCTGTTTTATGCGATATTTTCTCACTGCTGCCGTAATGGACAAGAAAGGTATACATTACTTACTTCTCCATTCAATGGGCAGATCCGATGTTCTGTAATCTTCACACTATATGATAATTTTAACATGCAAATTACTGCATCTTACATTATAAAATGCCTGGATGACAGCTCATGAATATATAAAGGTATAAACTAATACGGCTTACAGTGAGATTCCACTCATGCTGCTCTAAAACTGCTAGACTGTGCTCGAAGTCTTCAATACCAGTAAACGCCTGAAATGTCGAAGTGATTATTTTTTTTAAAAATATCAGTTACTAGATGGCGAAATATTTTCTCTAATGCTACGTTTTTACTAATACTAAGTATTCCCACTAAAATGCGGGCACATATTTTTATTTTATTTAATATTTCCATTATAGCCAGATGACAATTACTGACAACAGAATTGCCAAATTTCCCCAAGCATTTTAAAACTTAAAGAGAATGCTGCAAAGCACTAAAAATCACTAAAAAAATCAAACGTTGTTTATAATTGGTAAAACTCGTAATTGATATCTGATACGCTTAACACGTCTATTTAAAATAACACATAATGTTTTAAAATTTTCTCGTTTGACTTGTACGTTTTTGTAAGAAACGTCTTTTTGTTGTGAAAATGTCGTAGGACAACGTACTGCACCCGATCTTTTATTTTGCTTATTACCATTTAAATGGAGATCGAAACAATGCTACAATATTGTGGCATATTTAATGTGCGTTTAATTATGACGGCCTTTTAGGTTCGTCCATCCTTTTCTCCGTAACATTTCTTTGCTGCGCTACACCTCTTCTAGTTTTAATTTCTAAATGCTTTACGTGTGTTTGTGTCGTATGCTTCTTTTATGCTTTGTTATTTCTTGCAGTTTATCTACGTGCTGCACTCTGGTATAAATACTTATAACGAAAAGGATTCGGTAATTTTATAGACCTCCCCTAATTAGTTCCGCACATTAAGAAAACAGCGAACCTCTAATTGCTGACCACAGAGTCGCCGTTTCAGGCACTAAAATAGATGTAAGTTCGAAAGTTGTACGGATCACCTATATGGATTCTAGGCCAAGCACTGGTTCTCATTCGTTCTCTCCTTTAGCCTTTAATGCGTAACGGTATATACGGTCTGTACACTAACAATTTGTTAGTAACAAAAGTAACCTTCATACTCGCATCAATTTCTTTTATGAAGCGATGAGTGACAATAAGCTTATCAGAATTAGAATTTTCCTGAAATGATTTGGCGTTTCTACCCTATTTGGTCGGGTAAATGAACAATGATATGACAGAGAAACACCAAGAAAAATTAGCAAAATTAGATTTTACTAGAAATATATTCACAGGGAGCTGTAAAAGAAAGAATAATATGCAAAATAGTTTTTAAAAGCTCACATGATAGCCTGTTTAATATGAAAATTCGCATGTTGAAAAAGAATTGGAAATTTGACGCTTTTCCTCATCAATTCCCCATAATTCATCTCAATAACTATGCAGTCGAAACGACACATCCACTCGATGGGTCCGAAAGATCAAACAGGTTTATACCTAGTATCCAGACAGAGTGTGAAATGTCTTAAACTGGCAAGAGATTGGTGTATTCTAATTTGTTTTAGCAAGAGAAACGAGAGATGTTTTTTTTTCCTTGTTTTCATTTTCCTGAGTTTACCTGACTTTCGAAACTATATGTTCTATTGGCAACCTGTTACTTGACGTTTTCTGTATAAGCGTATTCGTACTTTTGGATCTTTCCGATGTTGGTGTCCTTTCGACTGCAAGTTTCTGGACTAATTCACAAAAGAGATGACAAGGAAAAAGTATTATCGAACTTGTGAATATGTTTCTGGCAAACTGTTAGCTTTTCCTGTCGCTTCTTCATACCTTTATCTCAACTGAATTCGGAAGAAACAAAAACTTTCGGGCAAAAGTATTAGTACGAGTGGGGATGACGAATGGCTATAGTAGATCCAAATTGGTGAAATTACAAAGACCATCTTCCATAGCTGAAAACGATATTTTATTTGTCAGGTATCGCATAATAAGGAATATTTCAGTCGAAAGGGTTGGCAAATTTGCTTTCGGCTTATTAAGTTTAGTTAAAATTGAACATGTTGTTGTCACCAATTACGATCTACCCTAACCAATTCTATCTCCTCTCCGTAGGAATCCGCTTATTGTGCCTTGTCACGACAGGACGAGAGTAAATTCGTTCTTAAAACGGTTGTATACATTGAAAATCGCGCAGATCCAGGCCAATACTTGTTAACTGGTAGTTTCCGGTAGCGTTTACAGCAACCGGTTTTGCCATCGACGACACGGTTTAAGATAAAATACCTGAAATTCGGCAAGGATTTGATCTCGATCAGCCATTGTTTTGTTGTGAAAGTGCGCATGCGTTATATATTTCCCCTGGTTTTATGTAGTCTTTTTCTTTGTATAAATCACTATAAAAATCTTCGCTCCAACATACTTTGATCTAAAGTTCGTCAAATTATCCCTTGCTCGAATACCAGGTACAAGAATTGAACCAAAGTCCTTCTATATCCGTAAAAATTTTAGAACGAAATTGTAAATAAAAGCACATGTATCCGTAAACAAATACATGCACAAATCTAAATTGGTTCCCACAAGCCACTCTAGTTTATTAACGACGCTTACCGGTCTAGCACAAATCCCGAGAAGTGTACTTAGCCAGATCACACTTTAACTTTTGCCGAAAAGTTTTTGCGTTTCAGCTGAATTCAGTAGGGATAAGGATATAAAGAAATAATAGAAAAAATTGGCTAAAATCAGCAAAATTCAATTTTGCCAGAAACATATTTAACATATTGGCTATTACAGGGACAGAATAATAGTTTTTTATTTGTCATATGATGGCGTTATAAATTTGAAAGTATGCATGTTAAAAGAAAATTAGAATTTTGATGTTTTTCTCTTATAATTTCTTTATAAATTAGCCCAAAATATTTGCAGTCGAAACAACGCCTCCACCGGAAAGACCGGAAAGTGGAGACGGGGTCATAGTTTGCGCGCGCCCGTGTCAATGACGTCATCATGACGTTATAATGACGCCATCATGACGTTATAATGAAGTCATCACAACGTTATAATGACGTCATCATGACGTTATAATGATGTCATAGCAACGTTAAGAGGTCATGACAGCATACTAAGACTCTCCTAAGCAGCATAACCCTAAGTCACCTGTCAATCATCATGACGTCATTAGTCACGTGACCTGTCAATCATCATCAGTCACGTGACCTGTCAATCATCATCGGTCATCTGAAACTAACCCCATATGAGGAATGTTTTCCCGAACATTATCCTCACGTCCCGCGTAGCTCACTTGGTAGAGCATGGGACTCGTAAGCAGAAGATTGGTGGTTCGATCCCGCCCTCGGGCAACACTTTCACCTTCTGTCAATCATCATCGGTCATCTGAAACTAACCCCATATGAGGAATGTTTTCCCGAACATTATCCTTACGTCCCGCGTAGCTCACTTGGTAGAGCATGGGACTCGTAAGCAGAAGATTGGTGGTTCGATCCCGCCCTCGGGCAACACTTTCACCTTCTGTCTATCATACTTTCAGACTCCCCCCCCCCCTCCTAGGCCATAACGTATACATTCATCAGGCACTCATTCATAATACACATTCGTCATACACATTCATCACGTACTCATCATAATGTACTCATTCATTATACACATTCATAATGTACTCTATGGTTTAGGGTTAGGCTGCCCATACCTGGGCTCGAACCACCAAACTTCCGAGCATGGGTCCGACCAGGAGTCCCACGCTCTACCAACTGAGCTATTCCGGACTGAACCAGAATGTATTGTGAAAACATGCTATATAAGGCTATAATGCACACATTCATGTCTGGTCCAAAAACCCCCCATGCTATACTAGTGGGAAAATGGTGGTCCTAGACCAACTTTAACAAATGTAGTTTTTGAAAACATATGATGTGTAAAATAAGTTTTAGCATTATACCATGCTACTTATTCGAATGTTCTGAAGTCACGGTAGGGGGAAAATGGTGGTTCTAGACCAACTTCAATAGGTTTAGTTTTTGACAACATATAATATATAAAATAAGTTTTAGCATTTAGCATGCTACTTATTCAAATGTTCTAAAGTCATAGTAGGTGAAAACGATACCTCTAGACCACCTTTAACAAATTTCGTTTTTTGACAACATATGATGTATAAACTAAGTTTGAACATTTTACCATGTTATAGTAGGGGAAAAATCAGAGTTCTAAACCAACTTTAAGAAATTTAGTTATTTTTTTTTTGAAAACATATGATGTATAAAATAAGTTTGACATAAGGTTTTTTTTTTTGGTGAGAAGAGCACACCATTCAGACATGTATTTGAATGGCAAGCCCCATTCAAAGAAGTGTTCGAATGGCAAGCCTCATTCAAAGACGTGTTCGAATGGCAAGCCCATTCGAAACACGTGTTCGAATTATTTTTGAAATATATTACGCCATGGTATTGTTCGGCAATTTTTTGAACAAATTGAACAATTGTTCAACAAATAGTTCAAAAAGTTGTTCAACATGTTTAACATGTTCAACATGTTTAACATGTTTTTCAACATGTTCAACATGTTGTTCAACATGTTCAATAAGTTGTTGTTCAACAAGTTGTTGTATATAAGGCTATGTTTAAAGACTTTCTCATCATTTGAATAGTGTAGGTTGAACCGAAAGGATGCATAAATGCAACGTTTGTTCAAAATCTTACAATTGGCCACAAAGGCAAACGTGGTAAAGTTATTTCTAAACATATTAAGAAAACTCACTATAAAGCATTAAAGGCACCCGCCCTCAGAAGTAACGCACATTCTGTATCAAAATACTGAAGAGTGAACATGTCTGCAGTGAGTGAACAACAACAACTACAATCTATGACAATGCCTGTAGAAAAGTCTGAGACAATGCCTGCAGAAAATTTTATAGTAAAGCCTAGGGGTGTGACGGTACGCCATGTCCACGGTTCGGTTCGGTTCGGTACACTTAAGTTATTCGGTTCGGTTCGGATTTTTCCGGTACGATTTTGCAAAAATTATCAAAATTTTGCCGAAATGATAAATATTTGTATTTAGCTAAATATTTATCGTATAACACCCAATAATAGCTTTTAGCCATGTGATTGAAACAGAAACACCAGTTTATAAAATTTATAAAGCACAATTTGATAAATTAAAAGAATACTTTTCAAAAAAATAAAGCATCACTCCTTTAATATTTATTCAGTGATGAAGCATCTGAAACAGGTCTCCCCAAAGGAGGAAGCCTAATAATGAATTTTATTAGGCATAAAATTGTTTTGCTTATTATCCGCTCGCCCAACTTTGTTGGCAAAGGGGATATAGGATTTGGTTTGTCCGTCCGTCCGTCCCGCTTTTAAGTAGCGGTCTTGTATGCACAACTCCTTCGAACGGGTAAGCACGCACATTTCAAATCCTATACAGATTTACTCCTCATGTATTGTAGTTGTACACCTTAGATTCAGTTTGTCAAACTTTTCATTTATTTAGCCAAAACTGAGGTCGCAACTTAGCATAATTTTCGACCATAAAGGCTCTATGGTCTAAGTCTTGTATGCACAACTCCTCCGAACGGGTAAGCAGCCACATTTCAAATCCTATACAGATTTACTCCTCATGCAAAAAAGGGCGAGGGGATTTGCAGTATTCCGAAGCTCTTGTTTAACAAGGTGTTCATTTTTTAACAACAAATGTCTCGGAATTCTCGTGAAATATTTAAAAAGTCACAGGAACTACAATTAAGCATAAATATCTCAAATAACAATCAATATACCTATCATTCCACAACACCAATTAAATTAAAAACACCGTATTATTTAAAATAAGAATTCTGAAACAAATCAGAAACCAGATAGTTTTTTTTGGGGGCAGACTATTCCAGAATAGACTACCGATAATTCGAATGTCAAAGAAATCAAATAATTCTTCACTTTTCTGATAACAAAGGGTAAAAATAAGTTGAACAATGTAAATTTTTATTTTTAGTGAAAGAAAAACAAAAATATTGAAAAATGGAATCTTCATTGGCTGCTTATCAAAATATCGGTAGTTTAGTATTAAACTACAACCTCATTTCGCCAGCAAAATGTTAAACACTTGACAAAAATAAAAACGCAAAAATACTTCCTTCAATGGGTTATTGTTTGAAGAATATATTCATATTGCATACAACACAGCTTTAATTCGTCTTATAAGCCGAGTAGTGTTTGGCTTTTGTTGACTTAAAGGTTTGATTGACTGATCAGGCATACGTCGTGTTATCTATTTGCGCAGTGAGAGCTCGCACAAAGCTGAGCAACTTTGTGCTCTGTGCTATGCGTGAAATGCTCCGCATTTACTTGCAAAAAATACACTCTTTTCACATGGCGTTTCAAACAAGAAAATGAAATCGAAGGCGAAAATAAGAAGTGTCATGCACGCGTTCATATCAAGTTCTACCTAAGTCCCAAGTTTCGTGGCCCTAGGGCCCGTAGTGCCAGTGGAGGTGATGACACAAGAAATTCGATCACTGTCAAGAAAAAAGGTACCAACGGCTGCTCGCACAAATTTATAAACACCTTGCAAGCCAAAGGCTTGTCAAGTGTTAATAATCTATTGAAATTTAAAAGTTTTAAAAATTTATTTGTATTTCCTTTTTCATATTTTTTTGTTTATAAGGAAAGAAAATAAGTTTTTTATGTGGTCTGCCATATAAAATTATGAAATATTGAGAGAAAAAAATCGATTTCTGTGACATTCGAATTATCGGTAGTCTATTGGGGAACAGCCTACTAGAAAATATCTGGTTTCTTATTTGTTTCAGAATTCTTATTTTAAATAATACGATGTTAAAAGTATAGCCTGTAACAATCATTGCAGTTTAGCACTAACTTAAAGTTTCAGAATATCACATAGCAGTCATTCAGATTTGTTAGCAAATTCAACTTAAGAACATTTACAGAGTTTCTTAGTTACAACGCCATAAACAAAACGCCTTTACAGATATTATAAGAAGCTTTAAACCTTGAAGTATGCTTAGGAAACATAATGTTAAGGTCCCTGAGGGAACAGTTCACATTAAAATGTCGTGTGATAAGTTCTCAAAATTTACATATTTTTCCTTTTTAAAAAAGCGCGAAGCAGTATTTTATTTTATCGCTTCTACTATCAGTGAAAAATTAAACTGCCAAAAAAAAAAACCCGAAAATACCGCGGTTTTTCTCTTTCGGTTTTTTAACCGAACCGAACCGAAGAACTGCGGTCGGTTTTCGGTTACGGTACGAACCGTCACACCCCTAGTAAAGCCTGAGACAACACCTACAGCAAAGTCTAAGGCAATGCCCACGGTAAAGTCTAAGGCGAAGTCACGTCAGCAGCTTAAAAAGCGACCACATCTTAGAAAGATAAAAAGAGATGAGTTACCAGCTATGGCGCCGCCGTGTAAAAAGCGAAAAATTAAGACAGAGCCTAAAATGAAGCGAGAACCGGAGCCTAAAGCTGCTACCACCATGAAGAAGATGAGTGTGGAGTGTGGACGATTTACCGGTTATGATACCTATTAATGGAGAAATATATAATAAATTGGCGAAATATCAACAGAAAGTGATGCTTAACATTCGTGACTATATTACGGATCATACATCTGGGAGGTTGCATCCTACCAAGAAGGGAATTTTGTTGTCATTGAAAGTTTGGCAAATGCTGAAGAAGCAAATGCCGTCAGTGGATCTCATGCTTCAGAAAATGGATCTGTATAAATACAGCGACTGTCAGAAGATGGTTGAGTAGACAGCGAGATGACCGTATACAGTATTAACAGCATGACGAGCTTAGTGGATGCTATGATTTCATCACCCTCAGTACAGAAGATTGGGGCGAAGGTTTTGAAGCTTGACAAGAACTTGAAACTTAGCTTTGACTCATATAGACATGTACATTTGATATGTAGTTGAAATAAAATTGTCTTCATATGTAGACTATGACATTAACATTATCTATGTTCATGTGAAGTCAGTTTTTATAACATTTTAAGTTAAGTTCTTGTGAGTCTGCGCATGTATTAACATAATATGTGTTTTGTTTTGTTTTTATCATATTGTACATATTGTACATATTTGTAATATTCAATAAAAACACATATGATGCTTTTCAACTTTTTATTTTTCTCATACAATACTTGGATATAATACATAATAATAAAATACTTGAATATAATACATAATAATATAATACTTGAATGTAATACATAATAATGCAATACTTAATTATAATATATGATATATGATATATGGTTTACGGGTGAATTCACACCGCGTCAGGAACCTTACAACTTCATATGTTGCAAAGCAGGACATATATTAATACACAACGCTTAAGTTAATAAAATATTACAACATTAATAAAGTCTTTATTATAAAGTTTAGTCAAATAAGTCTATTTTTCTTCATCTGTTTCACTCTGTTCACTGTCCATGCCACTTTCTTCATCACTGCTGTCATCCTCCTCTTCCTTATATAGTAGCTGTTCAAAGAATGCATTGTTTTTCCTTATAGACGCCTTTAGTGCCTTTGAATACTTGTAATGTTTTTCATCGACAAATAATTAAAGTCCTCTAAAATGGTTTGATAATGTTGGCTTTGTTCTAGACGCTGGGTATAGTTGAATAGTCTCATAAACAGTTGTTTTAGTCCATGCTTATAAATGGGTCGAAGGTCATCACTTGCTATTTCACGCGCATCTTCAAGTTCTGGTTCTTCATATTCTAAAACTTTTTCTAGGAATTTGTAATCATAGTCATCGTAGACTTCTTGAACCATATCATACAGAACAGAGTCTATTTCTGACTCACTTTCAGAGTCTGTTTCTGACTCACTTTCAGAACTCATGTCATCAGCATTCCCACCACACTGCTCCATTTGTTTGAGCAAAGCTTCTTCGCTGTTGTATAATGTCCCACATTCTGTACAAGCATGTGCATTCTTTTCAGCCATGTTGACACTTTGACTTTCCATAGAAGACTCATCTAAAGTTTCCGTGAAAGGTAGTTTTACAGGGTTTTCCATATCTAATTCTTCATCCACTTCTGAAGAGTGAGCACCCTTTAAGTGTCTTTTAAGACTTTGTGGCCAATTATAAGATTTCGAACAAATGTTGCATTTATACATCCTTTCGGTTCAACCTACACTATTCAAATGATGAGAAAGTCTTTAAACATAGCCTTATATACAACAACTTGTTGGACAACAACTTGTTGAACATGTTAAACAACACGTTGAACATGTTGAACAACATGTTAAACATGTTGAACATGTTGAAGAACTTGTTGAACATGTTAAACAACATGTTGAACAACATGTTACACATGTTGAACATGTTGAAGAACTTGTTGAACAATTTGTTGAACAATTGTTTAACTTGTTCAAAAAATTGTTGAACAATACCATGGCGTAATATGTTCCAAAAATAATTCGAACACGTGTTTCGAATGGGCTTGCCATTCGAACACGTCTTTGAATGAGGCTTGCCATTCGAACACGTCTTTGAATGGGGCTTGCCATTCGAATACATGTTTGAATGGTGTGCTCTTCTCACCAAAAAAAAACTTATGTCTTATGTCAAACTTATTTTATCCATCATATGTTTTCAAAAAAAGAACTACATTTGTTAAAGTTGATTTAGAACTCTGATTTTTCCCCTACTACAATATGGTAAAATGTTCAAACTTAGTTTATACATTATATGTTGTCAAAAAAAAAAACGAAATTGTTGAAGTTGGTCTAGAGGTATCGTTTTCCCCTACTATGACTTTAGAACATTTGAATAAGTAGCATGCTAAAATGCTAAAACTTATTTTATATATTATATGTTGTCAAAAACTAAATTTGTTAAAGTTGGTCTAGGACCACTATTTTCCCACTAGTATAGCATGGGAGTTTTTGGACCAGACATGAATGTGTGCATTATAGCCTTATATAGCATGCTTTCACAATACATTCTGGTTCAGTCCGGAATAGCTCAGTTGGTAGAGCGTGGGACTCCTGGTCGGACCCATGCTCGGAAGGTTGGTGGCTCGAGCCCAGGTATGGGCAGCCTAACCCTAAACCATAGAGTACATTATGAATATGTATAATGAATGAGTACATTATGAATGGCCTAGGAGGGGGGGGATAGACAGAAGGTGAAAGTGTTGCCCGAGGGCGGGATCGAACCACCAATCTTCTGCTTACGAGTTCCATGCTCTACCAAGTGAGCCACGGGGGGCGTAAGGATAATGTTCGGGAAAACATTCCTCATATGGGGTTAGGGTCACATGACCGATGATGATTGACAGGTCACGTGACTGATGATGATTGACAGGTCACGTGACTAATGACGTCATGATGATTGACAGGTGACTTAGGATTATGCTGCTTAGGAGAGTCTTAGTATGATGTCATGATGTCATAACGTTACTATGACGTCATGATAACGTCATGATGACGTCATTATAACGTTATGATGACTTCATTATAATGTAATGATGACGTCATGATGAAGTCATTATAACATCATGATGACGTCATTGGCACGGGCGCGCGCTCTATCAATCACCATCTGGGCGAGAACCCCCAGCACACCCTATGACGTCATTATGACGTCACTTCCTGTGCTGAAACTCTCGTTTTCCAACTACTCACTAGTGGTAATGACGTCCAGAAGTGGCACTGAGGACCAGAACTTTTTTTTTTTTGCTTCAAAATGCTAGATTAGTTTTTTGAAGCTGAAAAAAACTTTCAAAGCTAAAAGTCAATGCTCACTGTTCGAAAAAAAAGTGAAGTGGTGGTACTGAGGACCCGTTGGTGGCACTGAGGACCCGCTGGTGGTACTTAGGACCCAAAAATTCGAAATGCCAGATTAGGTTGTTAAGCTGAAGGAAACATTCAAAAGCAAAAATCGGGCGGTGAGGTGGGAGGGTGACGATAAAACTGGAGCTTGATGGAAAACTAACAAGAGTGAAGTTGTATTTCTAAAAAATACAAGTGGTGTCACGAAGACCCCTAGGGGCACTGAGGACTCAGTGGTGTCATCGAGGCCCCTAACTTGAAATTGCATTTTAACCGTTCGATTACGTGATTTTCAATGAGAATAAGCCATCAGAACACTGCGGGCATCCATATATTAGGGAATTGAGAGATGGAGTGGTACGGGGTGGGTGTGGGGTAGGAGGGTAGGGGTCTGCTTATGTGAACACATCATTAAAATAGAAATATATGAATTGCTATAACAATATAAATATATTTTTACTTGGGGACCTAAGTGACACCAAAGAAGCTCAGTGCCACTTGGTGTCAGTGAGGCCCCCGGTGATGTGAAAACGCCCATTGGGAGAAGGCTGCAAAAATAAGCAGCCAAAAAAAAATGGGTTGGGGTGTGATTATTACCGGGATGGAGACCGGCATATACCCTCAAACCAATGAGCGCCTTCAAAAAAGTGTGGAAAGTAAGACCCAGCAGAGGAGATTTTCACAGGGTTTAGATGTCGAAGACGGTCAATTTTGTGCCCGATACAGAAAAACTCGGAAAATCCCCTAAGCAAGGAAGTTGGTGGAACAATCGGCGGTATTTTGATCAGTTTAAGCAAAAGCGCAAAAAAAAAAAAAAAAAAAACTGAAAAAAAACACACACACACAAAATGTGCGCATGCATTTAACAGTTTACCCAAGGGCTTGGAAAAGCCTATTCACTTGGGCCAAAACGGCCAATTTTGACGAGTATTTTGTGAAAGTGTACTCAAAAAGTCGAAAAAGTGCCTCCTGTATCTAGAGTGTATTGAATGTGTATAACAATGATGGTAAAAATTAAGTTAAGCGAACTGAATAATTAGTACACGCTTCTAAACGCAATTAAGATGTACCACGAACTGGTGCTGTGAACAACTCTTACTGCGAGAGTGTGAATTGGCGTGGTTCGGCAATTATCCAACACTTATTTCAAACCGGCTCGTATATGCCAAGGACTAAAGAAGAGCTGGGGTGGTTGGAAGTCAAGTTGTCACCAGAAGTAACGTAACACTGCTACTGGAAGTTCACCAGCCCCACTTGAAATAAAAGCAGCAGTATGAATCAAAAACTCACGACAGAATCGAATAGTGCCTATTATTATTTCCTGATGCAATTCCACATTTCTCATGGAAATTTCCCGAGGTAAGGATATAAACTTCCTTTCAATGAGGAGGAGGAGCAAAATGAATCCAGAGAGAGTGACTTATTCGATGATCTGGATAAGCTCCTGCCCTTGAAATCCTTCGTACATACAGCTAGGTGCGATTACACAATTATGTACCAGTACGAAGTCATGTTCCACCTGGTCATATTTGAAACTGGCAAAAACGGTATTTAAATGCTGATGTTGCAAAACAATATACACGATATGATTACCATACAAAGGAAAATTAATAAAAAAACAATCAAGACGTTATATAGTTTTTACACTTCGTAATGAAAGTTACTCTTATCCAATATTGCAAATGTTTCTATATTGTTATTTATTAGTTTTTTTTGTTGTTGTTGTTTCCTTGTTTTTCCAGGTATCTCTTCGGAAACGGCTGGAACTAGGAAATTAGATTTGGCTTACATACAATGGACTTGAGCCTCTGGATCCACCCCAGAAATTGTTGGCCTGTGATGTGATCATCAGTCCGTTCTTCACATTTGTTCATACTGCTGAGTGCCGATATGTAAGAAAAATGTGTATCAGCACATTCACATCTGTTGTAAATATATCAAAATATCCATAACGACAAAAAATTGTGTGACGTCAGAGAGTACACAAACTTAACAGTCATGGCCATTTACTGCTGAAATGTCTCCTTTCAAACCTCCTACAGCAGTCAACTAGAGCGGTCAGTGCAAACAAAACAGCTATTTAGTTTCTTATTTTTGTAAAAAAAAAAAAAAAACAACTGTCTCCACAACTAAATCAACAGTTCCTCAATCAGCATTTTAAAAGATTTTTCCTCACAGCCAGAAATTAAAATAAAACTAAACGAAACTAGAGTAGCCACTGTTCACCAACCACCTGAACATGTAAGCTATTTTATTAACCAGCCTCGTCTCTTTGATTTTGTAAATGAAGAAATGTTTCCCTTCGACAGCCCTTTCATAAAGTTTTATTTGAACAAGTTTGTACTTTTCAGAATAACAAGACCGTTTACCTTAAATAAATGTATCTGAATAACTATGTCTCATGTGTACAGAAGTCGAGTTGTGTATACCTTTATCCCAGGAGTAACGCAAATTGTATCGTGGGTATTTCAGTCCTCTTTTAGTACACAAGTCCAGGTGCAGATGTTTCGTCCGGATCTGATGGGTGGCTACTTATATAGGTTTCACTGTACTTCTTTTTTATCAGGATCAAGATGGTGGTCTTTACGAACAGGTTCTAATGTACGTCTTTTTTGCGGCTGCAAGGTGGTCCCTAGAACAGATTTTTACTGTATATCGTTTTTGTCAGAGTCTGGAAGGTGATTGTAAAACAGGCTTTTCTGTGTAAAAATTTTATCTAGATATGGAAGTTACTACAACAGCTTTACTTTACGTATTTTTTATCCGGTCTGGGAAGTGGTCAAGAAAGGTTTTATCGTGCATCTTTTTATCCGAATTTGAAAGGTGGTCATTGCAAATAGTTTTTGATATACGTGTTTTTCGGGTCTTGAAGATGGTCGCTACAAATAGGTTTTACCGCAGCCTTTTTTCCGGATCTCAAAGGTGCTGGCCACATCACCAATCCCTACTTCTTTATTAATGTATTTTTTATTTTGCCAACCGTCACCCCCCTCCAGGCTATCCAATGCAGGTACGACTCTAAGGCAACCATAACCATTTCAGACAAAGTTACGGTAAGGGTCTGTGCCTTAAATGCAATTGTAGCCATGATTGTACTTCGTTTCCGCGCAATTCCATTGTCCAAAAAAGCAATAGTATGTATGCGCCAGCAGGCAGCAGTGTGGAGAATCGCTCTCGATATTTAAGTGGATTTTAGTAGGAAATCTTTCGAGTTTTCTGATAAAAGTTATGCAAGTAAAAGCATAAACGTACAGAGAATACAACTATTCAACTTGTTTGAAAGAGTCTGGTTAATAAAAAACAAAACACACATTGAAACTTTGAGGGATCAGTGAACAGAACTTTTAGGGACACAGATGGATTAACTTCAAAGCAATAAATATGTGTATTCCGGCATTTAATGTCCATGAACCATCGTGTTGTACTGTCAAAAGGGGGTCGCAAGGAGGTAAAATTAGAGGCATTAGAACTGCTATAAGTAATTGGGAATCAAGTGCACCCAAAGATCATGTAGGTAAAGGGAATTATTCAAACCTAGTTCAGATTATTGGATCGAAATACAAAATCCTGGATCAAGCGAAAATTGCTATATTGAATGCAAGGTCTCTTAAGTCTAAAGTGGATATGATTAAGCAAATTATTACAGAGGATAATATCCAGGTTTTAGGTTTAACCGAAACATGGCTTAAAGAGGATGAGGCATATATTCCTAAAGAAGTATGCCCAAATGGCTTTACACTTCTGCGCGCGGATAGTTTGGGTCGCCCCGGAGGCGGCGTTGCCGTTTTATGCAATGATTCTTTCAAGCAAAGATCATCGACTGCATTTGTTCTCATCGTTTGAGCATATTCTTGGTCAATTTCAAGAGGGATCTAATTCGCTAAGAATTCTTGTAATCTACGAACAGCGTAAATGAAGTTTTTATCACAGAATTCACATCACTCCTGGAGGACATTGCTTTATCGGGTGCGCCCTTAGTTCTCTGTGGTGACTTCAATATTCACTGGGATAATAAGGACAACCCATTCACAAAGCAGTTTCGTAAAACGCTATATGCTTTTGGTCTATCGCAACACGTAGAAGAGAAAACGCATTCGAAAGGAACTCACTCGAAATGAACAGAGTCAGCGTCGATGACCGAATATCCGATCAGAATTTAGTCAGCTGTCATTTGTCCTTTCCGATCCCAGTGACAGAAACGCTATGTCTCATACCGTGACATCAGGTCCATCCGGATCAAAGAATTTAGGACCTCACTTCTTGATAGCAACTTGCTTAAACAATATCACAGAATGTTGTTTCAACTCAACTCCTTAGCTGAGTCTTATGACTCGGAATTGATGGCTTTGTTGGATAGTTATGCACCCCTTATCGTCAGGTTCCTAATCTCAGGCGCGATCCATGGTATCTCCGAGGCACGACGAGTCAGCAGATGTCATGAAAGGCGGTTTCGAAAGTATGGACAAAAAGCGGATCGGGATGCATATGATGACAGTTTTAGCGCATGGCGTAACAAACTTTGAAATGCAAGGTCAGATTACCTCTCCGGTCTCATTTCGAGGAACCGTAATGAGTCAAAAACACTGTTTAGATCGATGAACACTGTCATGCATAGGTCCAAATCCAACCCTCTTCCTAAATGCAGTTCCCCGAAGGAGCTTGCTGATTAATTCTGTTCCTTTTTTAAAACGAAGGTTTATCGCATTCGAGAGGATTTTGATGAGGATATCGCTGACGTTTTGAATTTGACGGCGGTACTACTATTGAGACCCCACCCCGTGCGTTTGAACCGGTTGCAGATGCTGTAATTGAACAAATTCTCGAAAAATCGACCGATAAATGTATCAAATTAGACCCGATACCAACCTCAATTTTGAAGCAATGTTCTGACCTAATTTCACCTGTAATATCGAGAATAGTTAATTTTTCCCTCCAGACGTCATCTATGCCAGAAATATACAAACGCGCGTTAGTAACTCCCCTGTTAAAGAAACCTAATTTAGACAGAACGCTTAACAATTACAGACCTGTCTCCAATCTACCCTTTGTAAGTAAAATTATCGAAGAATGTGACATCCGCCAAATATCCAGACATATGGTTCGCAATGGCCTTGGGGAGATCTTACTATCGGCCTAGAAATCTGGACACAGCACTGAAACCGCTTTAACAAAAGTGTTCGACGACATCTGCACAAGTCTGAATAACAACAATTTAGTTTTTATGGCCATGCTCGACCTCTCGGCTGCCTTCGATGCGGTCGACCATCGCATACTACTTCAGCGGCTTGAGGCAATGTTTGGCATACAGAGCAAAGCCCTGGCTTGGTTTTTATCATATTTCTCCGGCAGATCTATGCAGATGAATATCCAAGGTGTTACATCAAACCCAATCGGACTGGACTGCTCTGTGCCTCAGAGATCAAAACTTGGGCCCCGTCTTTATTCTTACTATACTTTCCCGCTCGGGACGCTTCGGTTTTTAGTAATAATTTATCATTTTTATGCGGACGATCCACAACTCTTACGTATGTCGTCTTTTGAAGATTCCGACCGGACAGAGTCAGTTAAGTATCTCGAGCACAGTATACGGGTGGTTGCTGAGTGGATGAATAAAAATAAACTCAAGCTCAACCCTACTAAAACGGAATTTATCATCATTGCTAGCAAAAGGAACGCAAACAAGGTGGTCCCAAGCATACTTAACCTTTATGATAGTGTGGTTGAGTGTTCCATGAATGTCTGCAACCTCAGAGTCACAATGGACTCGCATCTGGAAATGCAGCTTCATGTGTCCAATATCCGTAGACTGTGTTATTACTGCATTGGCTGGATTAAGGAAATTAGACAATTTCTCTCCGAAAATGATGCCAAAAAGCTCGTACATGCGTTGGTCATATCGAGACTGATTACTGTAACAGTCTGTATCATGGCCTACCTAAGCACCTAATACATGGTCTACAACTGATAATGAACGACTCGGCCCGCGTGATTAAAGGAATTGGGCAGAACCGTGACATTAGTATAACGGATAATTTGAAAGAGCTTCACTGGTTACCTATATGTGAAAGATCGAAATTCAAGATTCTTACACTCGTGTTCAAATGCTTGGACAGTACTGCTCCTCAATATTTGGCAGACCTTATATCGATGCGTCCACACCCTCCGCGTTGCCTCCGAGGATATGACAATCTCCAACTAGTCGTTCCAAGGAGCAAGAACAGATACGGTGATCGCTCCTTCCGCGTTTCGGTTCCAACACTTTGGAACTCACTGTCCTACCAGATCCGAAACAGTGCCAGTCTCGAATCTTTCAAGCGTTCCTTAAAGACATTCTTATTCAAACAGTATTACGAGGTCTAGTCTTAAATTTAGCAGTGAATGTTGTCTTACTATTACTAGGTCTAGTCTTAAATTTAGTAGTGAATGTTGTCTTAGTCAAAGTACTTTTAGCAGTATTATGTGTTTCACTATTTGTCTTACAATTATTCTTTTTTTTAAACCACATCTTTTTTAGTTGGTTTGTTCTTATTTTTATTAATCTTGTTATATTGTCCGCTTAGAATAATAAGCGGTATATAAATGACGCTTAATAATACTGCAAGAAATGCTAACCGTTGTATAATCACTCCCATATATGGAATAGTTTGGCTACCAAATGAAATAAGTTTGTGGCGAAAAAAAAAAACAATAGCTAGAGCTGCTGAAGCTTGTAAATACGACCATAACATTCCGTGGTCAGCCGTCTCATTTTTTTTCAATTTTGGATAAGGCCATAAGGGGATTCTTATTCTCCTCATGCCCCTATATCCCGATATGCCTCTGACTAAAACGTAAGTGGGACGAGTGAGTGGGGGAGGTAGTGCTGTTTCGTCAAATACCTCCCTGAACCTTAGCACAAACATACAACTCAGAAGACCCAATAATGCAAAACAGGAGACACTGATCCTGTAGGTTACTAGCGCATAAAAATACAGGCGATGTAAGAAATAGCCACCATTCCCTATTTATGTTGCCATTGTTTTCAATTATGTTTCAGGAATGCAGAAACACTCGAGAATCTTCAGGAAAATGTTGAAATCCCCAGTGCAATTAAATCACTAAGCTTGGTTACAAAAGAGCCGACGAAACGTTGAAAGTGGGGGGGGGGGGGCGGGATTAGATTCAGTGACTGTTCAATGGTTGAGAATTGTTGCATACAAAATTTAAACTCAACAACGTCATACGCCTTTCTTAATGTCACTGCACGCGCTAAAAGGGAATACTCATACAAAATTTGACGTGGATGCGACTATCGAGATATTTTTCAAAAAGGACATTGTTCAAAATATAGTCATATTTTGCGTGATGACGTCAAATACCTTTTCGCTCGTTCTACTCCCAACAAAAATTTGACAGAAGCTTTCGGACTTACCAAGCAATAATCTCACCAAGTTTGAACTTTCTCCGATGTTCAGTGGTCGCACACAAGATTTTTACGTAATGACATCATACGCCTTCCCTAATAAATTAACGCATGGCAAATATTGAGAGAACAGTTTAACTTCTCAAGTGAATAAACAGAGATTGAAGTCGATCGGACTTTTCATTAGATATCATGCACACATTTTGTTCACAACAGACTGACACATATATAAAAACATACAGAACGTATAAGCACTATGCCTCCCGTTTGTAGGAGGGGGGGGGGGCATAACTAGATATCTACCACCTTCAAAATGGTTGCATTTTATCAATTTCGCTGAGTAACAAAATTCAAAGCAAAATGAGATAAGCAAATAACTGAATGAGTAGTGAGTGAGTGGGTGAGTAAGTCGGTGAGAAATAAGAAAGAACTTTTAAATACCGATTTTTTAGTGAATTCTGATCACGACGGTTCACAATGTGCCCACATGTATCGGCGTTATTAATTGATTTAAAGCCGGAATGATAATAACTTAGTGTGCAGACCTTACAATTTCGAACCTTTAGTAGATGAATCAATGTAGTATAGGGCTGTATATTTAAATGCGTTACTTACGTGGGAGACGAACTCTAAACAGGGCCTGCAAAATCTATTAAGGGAGACACAGAAAAAAGCACCGAGTAGGGGGGGGGGGGTTAATTTACGACCTCTTTTCAACCACTAGACCAAACAGCTCTCCGGAACTAATGACTGCTGAAGAAGTGTGAGTAGCAGCATTTTTGAAGTCTTATATTTGGGCATTTCTGAGAAATATTTTAGTCAGATTTACCCAAAGCATCAAATTTAAATCACTCTTAAACAATTCTGGTCCCATTGTCTTGAAATTTTACAGGAATGTTAGCTTGAAATTCTTGCATCAGGATGATATATATATATATATATATATATATATATATATATATATAATCCTTATGCAAGAAATTCAAGGGAACATTCCTGTAAAATTTCAAGACAATGGGACCAGAATTGTTTAAGAGTAGGATTTTCTTGTATTTCCTTACGTTTGGCAAAAGCTGGCTGTGTAGAGGACTGTCTGAGAACATTCCTGCACACGAAGGTCGGCTAGGCTAAAAATATGACGTCACCCATCTACTCTGTATGCATTTTCACTGTGTCAAGTTTCAGAAAGCGGGTCCTCTTAGTTCATCAAAATTGATCAAAACTGCTGACCTTAATTTGATAATCCCCACCCCCTACGCCCCGCCCCCCCCAAAAAAGGAACTAAAATGGAAAAAAAGGTAAAAGTGCAAAAATATTTGAACATGTACGTCAGACATTTTCATTTTACAAGGATGAAAGACAAAATAAATGCCCGGGTAATACTCAGCATCCCAGTGATTACAGACGGAAAGAATAAAGGACCCACTTAGAGGCGTGTTATACCCTAAAGTGGGGAGAGGCGGGCAGAGGCGTATATTTTTAATTATTAATAGAAAAAAAAACACGAAGACAATTCTTCACTTTTAATTTTTCTTCTTTTTTCCACAGTGACAATAAAACTGTATGATATGTAAAGTAACAAATTATAAACCAGTTGCTTTTGTTTTGCTTTTATAAAAGACCACCCCGGTACATAAACATAAACATTTATCCAGAAAATAAAGAAATAAATAACGAGATTCAAACAACAAAATATCAGTAAAGAACATTTAGACAATTTTGAAAAATATATAAATAAATTTGAAAAACAACTGACCTCAGGAACAAAATAATGAGTGTAATGAATGAAAACATCTTTGCAAATCCCTTAAAATCACTACTAAAGGTTCACAAGACTAAAAGAATGTAATTTTAATTAAAACACTAGAGCGGCCAGTGCACAACAACCAAGTGTGCCCGAACATGTCAAGCTGTTTTATTAGCCAGCCATTGACGTTTTGTTTTTGTAAACTAATACAAATGTTTCCCCGACATCCTCAATTTCTATTTACGTCCAGGTGCAGATGTAGCAATGTGGAAGTGAGCACTATAAACTGGGCTTATGTTCTACGTCTTTTAAGTCTGCGTCTAGAAGGTAGTAGCTGCAAACAGTTTTTACTGTAAGCCCTTTTATCCGGGTCTGGACAGGGGTCACCAAACAGGTTTTACTGTATGTTTTTTATTAGGATCTTTGAGGCGGTCATGGACAGGCAGGTTTTACTGTACGTTTTTTACGCGTCGCTATATCGGCAATACCCTACTTCAGCGATTTTTTTTTTTTTTTTTGCTTTGCTTACCGTCAACCCCCCCCCCCCCCCCCCATCCCCCCATCTGAACGTAACCCTAACCCTTTGACGCCTTTCACGGTATCGGTCTGTTTCCTCAGCAAAAAAAAAAAAAAAAAAAAAACATTGCAAAGGCAGATTCATAATTACACAACAGATGCCTCACCTCGGTGGTGGGGGGGGGGGGGGGCAGAGAGGGGACATTTTGGTGCCAACATGGTGAGGCGCTTGCCATAGCACGTGACAGCAGATGCTTACTTTGCTGCAGAAGCGTGAGTAGCAATGTCCTATGTACTTGTCCAATGGCAATATTGACAATAACACGTGTTTCTCCAGAAGCGGATCAATAACCGAAGGGAACAAAAAATGAGCGCACAGAAAATTCTGTGTCATGTTATGTCCACCCAACCGCGATAACTTGGCACTGGTTAGCAAAGGTAACCCCAACCGCTCCCCCCCTCGCCACTCATCAAGCCCCAAACCCCAGGGGTGCTACCGAACCTCCTTCGCTGAAATTCATAGAAGCGGGCAAGGCGCGAGTTTGCAATACGTTTTGATGTCATAAGACGTCAGGCGTGGTGCAATGTACGTTGCCAATAGCAACCGGCAGTCCCACCCCTGGCATAATCCCACCAAATGTGAAGCTGATCCGATTTGTCGTCCGCAGCATTTTTTAACGTCATCTGACGTTAACGTAATGACGCAACTATCACGTTTCGACGTATTACCATGTCGCGATGTCCAATATATGTCAAATACAATCCCAACCGACGGTCGAATCCAAGGCATAATTCCACCAAGTTTGATTCACGTTCCCTTCTGAGTTGTCGTGTTAGCAAAATCAAGTGTCTACAACAAACTCACACACTACATACATACAAAAGAAGGACAAACACAAATGTATCCCCTCAACGGGGGAAACAAAATAATTAGAAACACTCTCTGAAATTAAAACGAAACAAGTAGGTCCGCGAAACTGACTATGTCCCCCGCCGGCGTACAATCCCAGTATTTGATTTTGTTAGGTTGGACTACAACCCTTAAGCAATTCGTATCATATTGGTGAATTTTTAAACCCCAGCTGGACCAATGACCTCGGGCCGACGTAGCTCATTTACAATACAAACTCTCGTTAGCAACCATACTACCTATTTGTAAAATATTTCGCCAATCGATCAAGAAATGTAGACTTGAGTGTGTTAACAAACTCACTCAAGTGCTCAAAGATTTTGCGAATTTTTAAAGTCCAGCTTGGCCAATGTCCTCGGGCCGATGTGGCTCATTTACAATACTGACAGTTGTTAGCACCCATATTACCTATACGTAAAATATTTCGACAATCGATTAAGTAATGTTGGCTTAAGTGTGTTAACAAACTCACTCAAGTCCTCAAGGACTGTACAAATTTTTAAAGTCCAGCTGGGTCAATGTCCTTGAGCCGACCTGGCTCATTTACAATACCAACTCTTGTTAGCACCCATATGTGAAATATTTTGACAATCGATCAAGAAATGTTGGCTTGAGTGTGCTAACAAAAAAGTGTCGACAGACAGACAGACGGACCCGAAAACTATATTCGCCCAAACCGCGCTACGCAGCGGCGGGGGACTAATAACCTCGTATGGCAAGACTCATAAAATACCATTTAACCAGATCTTTAATGAGAATAAATAGTATCATTTACATATTTTTATGTATTCAAAACACACCGTCACCAAGTATTCAAAACATTGCATAAATATCCATAGATATAAAAAAGCCTGTTCAACAGTTAGCACTACCATTTTATAGATCAGGTAAAACAAATAAACAGATTATAATTCTGACTTTCTGAGCATTCAGTTATATGTTTTTGCGTTATATTGGTTATGGCAATATATGCCAGAATATAGAAATTTCTTCTTTACAAAACTAGAACGGCAAGTGTACCTGACACCAATGCATTGCAACAGATCACATATTTTCCAGCTGCCATTCTTCCTGTATTACTGTGAACACATTACCCCCCCCCCCTCCCCTTTCTCCCTCACCATAATATACACACCAGCATGATCTCATTGCTTTCTACCGGGTTCTTAATTCACACAGGAGCCTGTGCTGTGTGTGCTGTATGTAGCTGTAAACCTGCTCGTGCTGCAGACCCTCACATATCGCCAAATAACTCTCCTTACCAAAGACTCAGGCTGGAGGGTGGTGGTGGTGGGATGGAAAGATGGCGGACGGGCGTCATTGTCTTATTGCGAATGAAATAACTTGGCCAAAACGTGTGCCATAACAAATCTCATGTGACCTAAAAAGCGTTCAATGTGTCAATTCACAAACATATCACAGAAATTGCCAGTGTTCTATAAAACCTTTCTATAAATACACAATGGAGGGGGGAGGGGGTTGTTAAGATACTATATACGAAGGCAGCAAGTAAATAATCTGAACACTTTAGCTGTAAGCAATATGGTCAGAGTATTGAGCACACCTAGACAGATCACGTGACTTCAGGGACGGAACTAAATGTGCAGACCATCAAACGGATACAGAGTGAACGAAATGGAATGTTCTCATCGCTTGATGGGAGTAAGTCTTCACTTTTCTCTTTCTATCTTTCAGATACGCATTTAAAATCTTCCGCTACCAACCCAGGAAGTAAGTCCTCAATTTTCTCTTTCTATCTTTCAGATACACACTTAAAATATTCAGCTACCAACTAATAATACTTTTGTAGCATTTCAACTTGGCTAAAGTTTAGACTATATAACATTTTATTTCTTTTTTAACAATAGTTGCCAAATGACAAAGTCTGGGTCTTTTCCATACCCATGGAAAACCCCCAAACGGGTTTCTCAAAGAAGCCGCACACTGGCACCCTTATTTCTTGTCTCGGAGCCCCCATTCGGAGACTTTCCGCTGCGCGTACACCATGACAACCATGCTGGCGCCGTTGCTAAGGAAGCTCCGAATGGTGCCGGGCCCTATGCCGCGGTAGAGGGCGAAGAAACCGCCCCGTTCCCTCATCACGTGTAACAGGCGCTCCTTCACAGGCATCGGCCTGCAGAGAAAAACAAAAAACGGTTATCCCCTCAGCAGTATAAACCAGAGCCCCAAAGAGAGAACGATGTTCCGTGTAGTGCGGATGACCCATGAAATCGGTGCTAAAGCCGGTTTGCAACGTGCCATAACACTGCCATTTCCATCACGTTCTTCACAATTCTAACAGTTTTGCGTTTTTAAATTTCGACAAAAGCCAAGTTTTATATTTAAAAAAAAAACACAGTTAATTTGGCAACTTTCAATATCCATGTGTGAAATTAAAAAAAAAAAATCCGTTGAATAGTTTTGGAGACACAGCCTCGACGACACATCTCATTACGCGAACAAAAATATATTAGAACGCGAAGTTTTGCCTAATTTCAAAATACTCTCTTTTTGACAATTTTACATGACTCCGAACAAAAGGACGAACTTGCACACCTTCAATATGTGCACGAACCGTATGTCACATTTCAACAAAATCCGATTGATACTTTTGGAGATCCAGCGTGGAAACGACGTCTAAAATACGTTAAGTTCCAATAATCGAGAAAAATCTGTCACTTTATGAATCCGAACCAATATACGACGTTGCACACCTTCAATATGAGCTCTATCTGTGTGCTAAATTTTGTAACAATCCAACTCACACTTTCGAGATATAGTCCGTGCAGCATGCGGGCAGACAGACGGATGGATAACTATATCCCTCCATCAAACGGCGGAAAATCAACGCGAAGTTTTACCAAATTTCAAAATGCTGTCATTTTGATCATTTTTAATGAATCCGAACATAAATATTTATCCGTATGCCAGATTTTTCAATAATAAAAAAAAATAAATAAATAAAAAAAATCATTCATTTTGTCATTATTCCATGAATCCGATTAACAACACGACGCTCAAAATATTTCATTTGTTTTATCCGTGCGTACAACTTCAAAACATTCCGACCTATAGTTGCGGAGATATAACCCGGCCACGCATGCAGACAGACGGATAACCTCATAACCATACCGCTCCGTTACACGGGGGATAATTGCGGGTGCAAATGCTGTAAAGCCTCCGTTGGTGAACACCTCTATAATGTGAAAAACGTCTGATTAGTGAAGACTATCGGCTTCAAATCGTCGTCGCATCTGTATGATGAACATTTAAGCGTGGTGCAGAAAGTTGAGGTAATTTACTGTACAAGTCACAAGACACCTGCCACGCAAATTCACTCCACAGATCAGTCACCAGCCCACAGTCCTCCCTCCCACCCCCTCCCCCCTCCCCTCACTCACCTGCCATAGTTGCCCCGCAACTGCATCTATTCCAGCGGCCACACCGACCACCAGCCTAAGGTCCTCTCATCCTCCTCCCTCTCATTCTCTCCCACCCTCCCTCCCAAAGATCAGCCACCAGCTCTCCTCCCTCCCAACCTCCTCCCACCCCTTCACTCACCTGCAATAGTCGCCCCGCGCCTGTGCCTCTCATCTATTCCACAAGCCACACCAACCACCAGGCCAGGTCTCCCCTCCCTCATTCTCTCCGACTCTCCCACCCTCAATCTCTCCCACTCTTCCACCCTCAACTCCCTCCCTCATTCTCTCCGACTCTCCCACCCTCAACTCCCTCCCTCATTCTCTCCGACTCTCCCACTCTCAACTCCCTCCCTCATTCTCTCCCACTCTCCCACCCTCAACTCCCTCCCTCATTCTCTCCGACTCTCCCACCCTCAACTCCCTCCCTCATTCTCTCCCACCCTCCCACCCTCAACTCCCTCCCTCATTCTCTCCCACTCTCCCACCCTCAACTCCCTCCCTCATTCTCTCCCACCCTCAACTCCCTCCCTCATTCTCTCCCACTCTCCCACCCTCAACTCCCTCCCTCATTCTCTCCCACTCTCCCACTCTCAACTCCCTCCCTCATTCTCTCCGACTCTCCCACCCTCAACGCCCTCCCTCATTCTCTCCCACTCTCCCACCCTCAACTCCCTCCCTCATTCTCTCCGACTCTCGCACCCTCAACTCCCTCCCTCATTCTCTCCCACTCTCCCTCACTCACTTGCCGTAGTTGCCTTGCACCTGTGCTTTCATGTACTCCAGCGGCCACACCAACCACCAGGCTAGCGTGGCGGCCAAACCGGAAGTCATGAAGGGACCGAGGAGAGGTCTGCTGAACTGGTCGGGGAAATGCCGCCGCCCGCTGTCAACTAGGATGAAGTATGACGTCATCAAGCCTAGCGTACGAGCCCACGTGATGCCAAAACCCTGAAACAGACCGTAGTTGTTAGGGGATTTTTTGTCCTACAAGCAAAAAAAAAATATGCCAAAACCCATTAAGAGATAAAATAAACATAAGACAAATAAGAAAAAAAAAAAAAACAAGTTTTGGATCATCGCTGGGGTAACCGGTTTTATTCATTTATTTATTTGTTTTTATTACTTACTAATTTTTTTCAGGTTTATTTTCCTATTAATTAATTAACTGATGCATTATTTTTTCATTTTTTAAACTTCTTTATGCATTATTATTTACTTATTTATTACTTTTAAGGGAGGGAGGGGGGTGGTTATTTACAGAAATATACTTAAACCCACCGTATAAAGTCCACGGAATTCCCAGGTTTGTTGCGTTTGTCTTCTGATCTACAAAGCATATAAAGTACACAAAATACACGAGCACATCGAAAGAAACAAGTGATGCATGTCGTTATCAAGTGATGGTGTCGTTATCTCTTATTGATTTTTCGACAACCGTCTTGGAAAACAACATCGACTTGCAATGGCGAGTATCACAGTCTCTGTCAAAACCCTTCGAAGTAAACGACCAGGGTGATCGTCTCAACACCCAGGCACCCTGGAGCCATGCCTCCTCCCCAATGGTGAGTGTCCCTGACTCTGTCAAAACCCTTCAAAGCAAACGACCAGGTTGATGTCTCAACACCATGGGACCAAGCCCCCTCTCCCTCCAACCGCACCCCAATGGAAAATTTTGCAAACTAAAGAACTAAAATAGCTACGCTTGAAACTTTCTAAGCACATGTCAATGCATATTATTACAGCGGCTTCAACTTTAAAACTTTTCGGCAAGTATGAGCAAGCCTTTTTGACCTTAAAATGTCCGGAATGTCGGAAATTTCCGGAATTAAAAATGATGCCTGATGCATACAAAAGCACGTCCTGTCTACAGTATCAGGTATGAGTTTTTTTTTGTTGCTATTTTACCTTGGCATACTCCAACGGAGTTTCAATGATGGCTCGTGATGTCGACGCCAGCATACCCGCCAATATCACGCGACTGTAACACAAAGACGTAAATCGGCAAACATTTCTCAAACTCGTTTTTTAAATCACTGCGAATGACTTTCGTAGCGAAAAGAAATTCGAATACATTCCAATTTTGTGGATTTCAAATAAACGTTTGCTGGCCACATGATTGGGTCTTTTCTCGTCGCTTCAATTCAGATAATACGGACATGTGATTGGTCGATATGTTTGTGTCTCCAAGGCAACACACGTGACGTCACAATGCCAGAGTGCACATTCGCATTGTGCGCACAATGTCACATTTGGTTACAAGAAAAAGTGAAAATGGCAAAGGAACAGATGGTAAAATGCAGGCGATCAGCGAGGGCTAGCACCTACTCCGAAATTAATCTACATATCGATTAATTCCCCCAAAAATTCTTGCCGTCCTCATGCATTTAAAATATGCAAGACAATCGAACATATTTGGTAGACACAGAACTTTCTTTGGAACATAGGCTGCGCAATTGACCCGTCTCGTCTCATATTTATTTCCGTGTTTCATTTCCTTATACAGCAGAACCTCGACATCGGACCACCTCTGAAATGGGGCACATTTTTTTTGGTCCCGAATAAGTTCCATAGACTTCAATGGTTAGGAAAACTCCCAATTGGGACTACCTCGAACGGACCACTTCGGGCCACTTTTTTCGCTCCCGAGCACTCAAAATGCCTGAGATCGGACCACTGTCGGACAGAAGGGAAATCACTGTATCTGTGCGGCACATTATTCACAACACTTAGCATGTTGCCGTCTGGGATATTGTTGCTGGGGATTATGGTAACAAGTGTGTAACCAGAAAGAGGCTTTATTTTGCTGTCTATTGTCTAAACAATAGCACCTGACAATATACAAACTCATTGCCTTCCTTCTTAGCACTTCTTGCACATTATAATCCTTAAGCCAATATTACCGCCCCAGCAAACTGTTACCGTGAAATCAAAGTTATGTCAAAGTAAACTAGCATTGATAGATTTGTTCATGCTAAGTAAAAAGTTATGTTTAGACAATCTAGCGTAGATAATTTTTGAAGCTATATACATTGGACTCGTTTGCTAAATATAGTCGCAAAAGTATTCAAAATTGTGTGTGTCTATAACATACAGATTGTTAATCAGTTGAGACGTAAGAGACATTATTGTAAACGAATATTACTTTCATTGTGTTTGGACATCAAAGTTTAATCTATGGTCAACCCACAACATTTTACTCCAGAATGACCAAACCTCCCAAATGGGACCACCTCTGAAATAAGGCACATTTTTTTCCGGTCCCAAGGGTGGTCCGATTTCAGTAGTTTTTAATACTTACGACTGCAGCTGTCCCGTACATGGGAGTTCTGTCCTGAATGCCGGGTGGTCCATCGCCGTGTACCTACCACACAGACACAACAATAACAATGTGTAAGCAATGATGTCAAGTTAACCACTGAAATGACACTAAGGGCACTAGATAATGAAATGCGAGGAGTTGACATTCTACGAACAAACACACGCTTTTCTTACTTATGCCAGAATGTACTTATGCAACGTTCTACTCAGGTCTGGCTGTGCTTATATGGTGCATCTCATGCATGCTGACGTCACTGCCGCAGTTATAGCATGCTGTACTCACACCGTGATGTGCTCACACTATGTACTTACGCCGCATGAAACTTACACAATACTGCACGATACATGCACATATAAAACCGTACTTACGCTGCTTCAAACACGGCAAACTGCACGGATCTGTAAATGCCCGAGCCCCACAAGGGCGGGATGCAGCCTCTACAACACACGTGACCAGTCGATAAACCCCTGCCCCCAGCCCCGCATCCCCCCCACGCCTTACGGCAGGATGCAGCCACTACAACATACGTGACCAGTCGATAAACCCCTGCCCCCAGCCCCGCATCCCCCCCACGCCTTACGGCAGGATGCAGCCACTACAACATACGTGACCAGTCGATAAACGCCTACCCACACCCCCGCATCAACCCACGGCTTGTGGGGGAAAACAGCCTCTACAACAAACGTGACCCCCCTCATCCCCCATTCTCCCACACGTGACCAGTCAATACACTACAACACACGTGACCTGGTAATAAACCCCCCTCTCGCCCCAACCCACCATCCTCCCATGCCTTGCGGCGAAACGGTAGCCTCTAAAACAGACGTGACCAGTTAATAAATCCCCTATCTCCCCCCCCCATATCCCCCATATCGTTCCGCCTTGTAGCGGAACGACCAACCCCTGCAACACACGAGACCAGTCAATAACCTCCTCCCCTATCCTCCCACGCTTTATGGCGAGACAGCAGCCTCTACAACACACGTGACCAGTATGATTAATTGGTCGATTAATTTTTCAATGTTGACCGGAACGCAAGTGTAGATAGATAATTCACGTTACGTCATGTAAGGTGTATTGACGTACTTCGAGTCATCATAGACATAGTGTTGACCGCTTTCGAAAATGTTACTCTTTTTTAGTCGTCCCTTATTTTTTCACGCTGACTCAAAATAAGCCAATATCTGCTAGTTGTTGATGTTTCCTCTCTTGTAATTTTTCTTTGTTTATAATCGTTGGTCCTCCATCAAGTCACTTACGACATTTACGACATGACAGTGATGTGATTTCTGTCATTTCACGAGGTGACGTCACTTACCTGTACAGTCCTATAGGCCCCTGGGTTCGGATCGTCTTCACAAACGTCTTGGCCATACCACCGCTTTCGAACCCTTTCTGCGCCTGCATTTTCGTTTTGATGGTGTCAAACGGATGGCCGACGCAGACACTTGTCGTCCCGTATAAGACACCCACTGAAAATACAAAAGACCCACTGAAAATATAAGACAACCACTGAAACTATAAGAAACCCGCTGAATATATGACACTCGCCAAATAATAAAAGCGATCCATTTAATACATGAGATTTGCTCATATTATAAGGTGCCTTTTAGAACTTCTACAACTTCTCTATTTGAACTGAAGAATGTACTTTGTTTTAGGTTCATTTAAATTTATGTTAATTAAAGGAGCAAGTTAACATACACACTAAAGTTTGTGGTTTTAAATTTTTTCATACCAATTAAGACGATTTTTCACACGTTTTAGTAGCCAGATCGAAATTGCATCCCCCCAACAAAGAAAACAGTTGCTCACCACCGAGTCCGATAAGTCCCTCTTTGACCCAGTGAACTCGTTTCTCATTATGTGTCATCGCTGAAAATGACCTAAAAGGATAAAGCAAAACAACTTTTATTCACCCATGTTATAGATTATTTCACATAATTTCGTCAGTGAAATAAAGCAGTACAGATAAAGGTAGTCCCTTCTGGAATAATGATGGTAAAAACAGTGTCATTAGCACGCATTATCGAACAAAGTAACACTCGATCATTTCACGTAAGACATTATCAAGCAAACAAGAATTCAGATAGCTTGTTGTCGTGAGTGAAATAAGACAATGCAGACGAAAACGGTTAGTCGCATCGCCAGTCTTCCAGGGCATAGTTTCCGATTATCCGATTTATGCGATTATCCGGAGCATTCCCTTTCACGCCTAAATTACTTACACAGATGGCACCCCATGCATTCTCATAAATGCACGAACCCGGTGTAACAGGACATCTTAAACCCCTTCTTCCCTGCTCTCCCCCGGATATCTTGGCCCTATGTTAATACAAAACTAAAACGATTGCATATTATATATTTATATACTTTATTTCCGTCTGTGAAAAAGGTAGCACCCCTCAACTCCAAAGAGGCTGACATCATCACGGACAAGACCAAACAATTGGAACGGTGGGTCGAACACTATCTCGAACTCTACTCAGACGAGACTGAAGTTGCGCAGGCAGCAATCAACGATATACCACAACTCCCAGCCATGACTGAGCTTTATACCGAGCCAATCGTTGATGAACTCAGCAAAGCGCTTGATCTTCTGCGCAGTGGCTAGTCTGCTACCGATCCTCCATAACCTCTTCCAGTGCTGGAGAGACGGCTCCCTGCCGCAGGACATGCGTGACGCCATTATCCACACATAAAGACAAAGGAGACAAAGGCGACTGCAACAACTGTAGAGGCATTTCGTTACTCAGCATTACAGGCAAACTATACGCAAGAGTGGTTTTATGGAGGCTACAGAAGCTGGCCGACAGGGTATATCCCGAAGCGCAATGTGGTTTTCGATCGGAAAGGTCAACGATCAATATGACATTCTCATTGAGACAGATACAGGAGAAATGCCAAGAGCAGCAGAAACCGCTGTATATAGCATTCATTGACCTGACAAAAACGATTGACACCGTGAGTAGGTCTGGCTTATAAGCCTTCCTCGAGAAAAATGGCTGTCCGCCACCCCTACTCAGTCTAGTTAAATCCTTCCATGAAGACATGATAAGTACTGTCAACTTTGACGGCTCAACGCCCGCCAGCTTCGAGATGAAAAGAGGTGTTAAGAAAGGGTGTGTTTTAGCAGCCACGCTATTCTGCATATTTTTCTCTTTGTTACTTAGCTATGAATTCCAAGGAGTTGAGGATGACATTCACTTATACACTCGATCCGACGGGAAGTTGTTCAACCTGCGTCGTCTACAAGCCACAAACAAAACGGCGCAAAATGTCTATTAAAGAACTGCTGTTTGCTGACGATGTTGCCTTGGTAGCTCACAATGAGGCAAAGCGGCAGAACCTAATTGACAAGTTAAAAGATGCTTGCGATAAATTTTCCCTCACAAGCAGTGTGAAGACAACTGTAGTCATGGCGCAAGGGATCGAGAATCCACCAATGATAACCCTAAACAACACTCCGCTGGAGATAGTGAGCAGATTCTGCTCTCTTGGCGCAACCACAATTGAGAGTGTAGTCCTAGACGAAGAAATCAACGTCACAATCGGCAAGGCAGCTACAACCTTCTACAGACTTACTAAACGTGCATGGAAGAACCCGAAACTCACAACCAAGACAAAGGTGACCATCTACCAGGCATGCATTCTCAGCACGCGTCTATACGGCAGCGAAACATTGACCAGTTACACATATCAGGAACAGAAACTAAATCTCCGCTGCCTGTGCCGCCTGTTTGGCATCAGTTGGAATCTCAAACTAAGAAGTTCTTTAACGAGCTAACCTTCCAACTGTATCTGGGCTTATAAAGCAGCGCCGTCTATGCTGGCTCGGCCATGTTTGCCGCATGCAAGACGGCAGGATTCCAAAAGACCTGCTGTACGGGGAGATTGCTGATGCGAAACGTCCCATTGGTCGCCCTAGGCTCCGCTTCAAGGACGTATGCAAGCGTGACCTCCAAGCCATGGGCGTGCCAACTGATAAGTGGGAGACCATCGCCGAGGATCGAGTTACCTGGCGCTCCACCGATCGCGAGGGTGTCAAACTCCACGACAGAAGATGGTTCGACCAACTGGCCAGGAAACGAGAGAAGAGCAGATGCAAAAGCTTCCAGCTGAATTCTGCAGATGTCCATCGTCTCACGTAGACGGACGGATGTCGACGACACTTTATTTCTCACTACACTCAATATGACCAGAATCATACAAAAAGAATACATAAAATCAAATCCCAGCACCACAGATTACACTTTCATATTTCATAAACTAGAGTCTAATGTTAGTTTATACTTGACATCTACATCCTGTGATCTGCATTCCTAAGTTTTATCAAGGGATATACTACAAATCCTTCAGTTTTGTAGGTAAGTCACTTATAAGGCCAAGATATCGCGGAAGGGACCACAATATCCTATTTTGGTTCTCGGGGACCAAGATGACCCGGGAAATCGGCAACCGCACTGCATGCTGTTATTTATCCCCAAACTAGAAAAAAAGTTTTTTTCTCACTGTAGTTATTGTAAGATTTGAAAACTGTTAACCTTGAACATTTGCATTGTTGACCTTTAGATATTCAAATGTTGATTGAACTTAAATGATATTATTGTGGTCAGTGATTTGTGAGATTACTGTTTGGGTCAAACTCATGGCACCTTACACTAAATATAGTACAGTGTAGAAATAACAGTTCTTACTCTTTTATCTGACTATAATGGTATCCCGACATTTGGCCCAGAGAGTTTTGGGCCAGATACTTTTGGCCCACAGAGAATGGGCTAGAGAGATTTGGGTCAGCGACATTTGGGCCAGAAGTAGCAAGTGTGACATTTGGGCCACTTCAAAAAATGTTCAAAGTTTGTACAACTAATGTTATGATATCACCCGTTTTTGTTACTTTTTCATTTCGTTTTAAGTTTAGTGGGTTAACAATCAATTTATATATTTCCTAAAACCGGAGGACATGGTGACCAGGCTGGTTTGCTGGTCGTAACCTTTACATATGCAAAGTGAAAAACGCGCTTGCAATCAGAATACAACAGTTGTGACAAAATTAGAAGTGTGCCCGTAGCAATACGGATATCCCAACAACTGGACAAAGCAGTGAAATGTCAAATAAACTCTATACACAGTGTTACTCAGAACCAGAATTCTGAAGCAAAGGAAAAACAAGATATCGTTTATTTTTATTTATTTTTTATGGTGGCGGAGTGGGGGTACTATATCGGAATATACTGATGAATCGAGGCCCAGAGGCGGACTTGAGAACTCAATACAACCTAACCAGCTTCAGAGATCACACCACGAGAGACCCCCACATCGAGATCCGTTCGCTATTACGCTTTGCCGGAAGGAAGACCCTTTGAATGTGACACTCAAAGTGCAGCAATGACGTCACCACAACCTCAGCACCCGGCAAGATCATCCATATAAAAACTTCATTGAAATACCTTAAAATACTTAGTACAATCGTGTTCACAAGACACACTAGCGCGGCAAGTGCCTATCATTAATGTATCCGAAAACATGCCAAATATTTTTATTAGCCAGCCATTGCCGTTTTGCTTTTGTAAACAAAAATAGAATCATGTTTCCTACCGACAGACACCCCCCAACTTTCGCACCGCTTGCAACCCCTTCAGTCTAGAAACTTTCATTCTGACAGCTGTGTACTATATTCCCTTACATAAACACATATGTGCCCAGAAGTCGGGCTACGTAACACATTTCTCCGTACCTCTCCCGATTTCTGAAAGGGAGAGGTACGGACAGGCAGGTGGTCACGAGCAGGCAGGTTTTACTGTACGTCTTTTCACACATCGCTACGTCATTGGTGATTTTTTTTCGCTTACCCCCAACACCCGCATCCCCCATCTAATGTAGGTACGACACTGCATGCAACCCTAACCCTTTAACCCCTTTCACGGTCTACCAAAAGTGTACTTAATCCTTGATATATACCTTGTCTTCGTACATTCTCCTCAGCAACAAAGCACTACGGAGGGAGCTTCATAACTGTACAATAAATGACTCACCTCCGTGGGAAGGGGCATTTTAGGTGCCAAATTGATGCGTAATATGCTTGACCCACTTTCGAAGCTTCGTTCTGCAGTTACAGTGATGACGCATTTTTCACGTTTTGACGTCATACGACGTCACGCGTTGTCCAATATTTGTCAAACACAATCCCATTCTTAAGAAGTTTGAAGCTGATCTGACTTGTCGTTCGACAGTAATCCTGTTAACAAAGTGTCTCAAATACGTAATGACATCATATGACGTCATACGTAGCGCTATATACATCAAACAATTATCAACCGCCGGGCCCAAACAAGGCATTATCCTACCATGTTTGAAGCTGATACGACGTTTCGTTCTGCAGTTACAGTAATGACGCAACTGTCACGTTTTGACATCCTATAACATCACGCGTACTCCAATATACGTCAAATACGTTTGAGAGTTAACGTGGTAACAAAATGAACTCTCTACAACAGACGCACACGCCACAGACATATAACGGACAGCAAATCCCCCACAAATGTTGAGTGTAACCCAGCAAAATAGTGGACTGGGTTAAAAAAAATTAAAAAAAAAACAAACAAAAACAACAACAATTTTGTGGTATTACACATATCTGAAAAGAATAACATTGTTTTATGTACGTTCTGTGCCATTTCTAGCTAAATGGAGTGAGCTTTTATTTTGGTTTGTTGGGTGCCCATAAAGGGCATACATTCATTGCACCATTTGCTTATTGAATTTAGTTTTCGAACACTATTTAACACAACAAGAAACAGGTTTTATAACAACTTATTTTTTGTGAATTGCCCTGTTTTTACCATCATTTTTTGTCGTTGATAGCTTTGGTCAACTTTGACCACATAAAAATGTACGGGTATTTTTATATATATATATATATATATATATATATATATTTTTTTTTTTTTTTGAACGATTGATATCATTTGGTCAGAAACTGTTTTGAACAAATGATATTCTTTGGTCAGGCAATGTTCTGAGCGACTGATATTTTGACCGAATCAGATCATTTGTTTAAAACCGTATCCGAAAATTGTCATCAAAACTTTTAAAACCAAATAAATAAAACAAGAATGTCTGTGGACAGTGTGGCAGCAGTAAAAGCAAAGACATTACAAATAGAGAAAGGTCTCATGGCAAACACTGCTTTCAAAAGTAAGCGGAGCAGATCTATGGGAAGTCAATCATTTTTTGTGTTTTTCTTAATGCTATCAGTTTACTTCGCCAGTATTTTTCGAACCGATAACAAAAATAATACAACTACACTGAACATCTACCTGAAATGGATAAAAGGGAGGGAAGTAAGGAAAGAAAGAAGAAAAAAGAAAGACTTCTCAGGCACTGATGTTCTCATATAACTTTGATCAAGCCGGTCTACTTTATAAAGTTTCAGCAAAATGGAAAGTCCAGCTGGTCCATTTTCCTTGGACGAACCTCGCCCATTTACAATACCGATCTGTGTTTTGCTCCCATAGAAGCCACATAGAAGTTTCATTAAAATCCTTGCAACAGTTTTTAAGTTGTCGTGTAAACAAGCTCTTGATGACAGATCGACAGACCGACCGACCGACAAGCGGTCGGTCGCATATGTTCCCCCTGTGGGGAATAAAAAATCGATGACGGGCAGACGGACGGCAAGACGCAGACGTACAGACACCCCAAACTATACGCCCCAATTGGAAGGGTTGGGGCCTAAAAACCTTTTCTCGGCTAAAGCGGGACTTAAATTTATGACCTCGTTATTATGACCTCGTTATGACCTCATTATTATCAATCCTGCGCACTACCCACTTGGCCATGACCTCCACAACTTTCGACTGGTGATGAAGCCTCAAGGAGCCAACTGTGATTCTTTTCTGCAATTTTGGTCATTGGCAAATATGTTGGCCAGTTTTTTTCATCTCACCAAACAAAATTAAACCCTCATGCAGGAGCTTGAGTTGAACAGTCCTGTCAAAATTCAACGCAATGGGACCACATTTCAAGGAACAGTAGCATTCCTTTTTGTATTTTCCCAAAATTTGGCTAATTTTAGTCAAATCCACAAAATATACAAGCTGTGTTGAGGAATACATAGGGAACATTCCTGCCAAATTTCAAAACAATCGGACCAGAAATGTAGGAAGAGTATCATTTTGAAAAATTGTTTACACACTTACATAACGGGCATCGATTTGGTTACGTATTGTTAACAACCGAAATGAACCTTATGATATCATTGAATCAACTGTTTTATATCAATCATTCAACCAAACACGTATCCAGTGATAATGGTCAGTTGTCCATTAGAAAAAACCTCGTTGAATACCTGATGCCTTTCTTACAAACAAAATGCGAACATTTTCTATCATTTTATAAATTTTATGTTTACAAATAGGTTTGGGCAAGGCAATTGCATGATTAAGATCATTTGTTCAATGATGTACTTGACCCATATTTGTCAGGTCCTCATACAGAGCCACTGTTTTGTTTTAACATTTGTCACGGTGAAAGCTTCGAGTCAATTTTCCAGCGGTCTCCCTTTCTGTCCGAGGAAGAATATCCAATACTAAAACTAGTAATGTGGGTTTGAGTCGTCGTTGTCCAACAGCCAACACATACGGCGGTTCGGTCTATTGTGCATACTGGTAGCACTTTTTACTTCGCAGACTCACTCGGGATTCCGCGAAAATAGAGCTCCAAGAAGCGGTACGCTGCAAAGTTTTCAGGCACCGCTGCAAAGCCTCGCTATATAACGATAAGCAAGTCAACTGCGCTCGCTTTGAGGCATCCCTGTGGCTACTTTGTATGAGATTCAACGACCCATAAGTTTTTACTCGCATTTGCTAAAGGCCCTCACAGTATAACGGTAATCATATACAACTTCTGTGTTACGCTTTCTTTAAAAGAAAATAATGCGGAAATAACCCCAAATCTCCCGCAATAATTAACATTTGTTTGTATACAGGGAGCATACTTTATTACGTGAAAAAGTAAAATAATTTTCGCGATTATCCACAAAAAGAACTTTTAAATTAACATTTAAAAAAAAAAACAAAAAAAAACGTAAAAAGTAAAAAGTAAAATATTGTGGGTGTACAAAATAAATTTATACGTAATTCTGCATCTGTCAACTATTTTAGTATATATCTTGCAAATAAACTATAACCGCTTTATTTAATTTTTTGGTCACTTGACTTTGGTCACGTGACATTTAAAGGCCAGGGCCCGGATTCACAAAACTTCCCTTAACTTAACTTAAACTTAACTTATCCCTCACTTAACGGGCCCTTTAATTTCTTAAGTTAAGGCTTCTTTGTCGATTCACAAAACCCACTTAAGTCACACTTAAATTTAAGTGACCATTTGTGTCGTTTGCACGGACTTCAAAAGCTAGGACTTTACCCAATGTAACAGATCAAAACCTTCCACAGGCATGTTTTTTACTATTTGAAAATCCATTCTGATAGATTTTTGAAGAATCATCGCATTTTTCTTTCATTTACACTTTCACTTAATAGTTAAGGGACCTCGGGACCTCCCTTAAAATTTTGCTAAGTTAAGGGCCCGCTAAGTGCACTTTTAAGTTAAGTGGTATGCATCACTTACACGTCCCTTAACTTAACCTGATTTAAGGGATGATTCAGCAAAATTGAAAGATTTAAGTGAAATTTTAAGTTAAGGGACGTTCGTGAATCCGGAGCCAGAATGTAAACAAACATTTGGCCGGTTGGGTGCGGAAGCTAACCTTTCTCGGAGCTAGCGAAAATAGTACTTATAAAATGAGGAACTACTTTTTAAATGTGTTTACACAAAACAGACAGATCTCTCAGATGTCACCTGTTTATAACAGCGGAGTTTCAGTCTATCTATGTCAAATTTCTCATTCTACCATACCGTACTTCACAATTTCGTGTTTGTAACTTGCATAAATCGTTGCCATTGTAAATATTTCATCTTGCAATATCGCCCACTATTCACAATTACTCGACAAATGCTATATAATAAAACCAAAGAATACTTCTGCTTGTTAACTATTAACAGGATGGTGGCAGAACAGATCAAGTTCGAATTTTTTCCAGCAGTAACTGCTCCTTAAACCCGACCTCTACGGCGGTTCGGTTAGATCAGAGGTAAGCTGTTTCATGACAACGGTCTTTCTTAAAAAATCCCGACATCTTCACATTAATCTAAGAAATTTACAAGAAATCTAGGAAAGGCCAATAATATTGCACAGTACATGAAATGAAAAATATATATCTTGAGCAAGCAACAAAGTCGTAATTTGTTGTAAATGAAATAAGGATAAGGGCATCCTGTTTATTAGGTACACATGCGAATTAGGGACAGTTTACGCAATACTGTTCTGAAATCCCAGTGACTCTTATATAATGGACATCTGGCTTTAAAGGACAAGAGACAACATTTTAGCCCGCAAGCCCACTTTTACACTGAAGTTGACCTGTATATTGAGGAAAGCAGTCTTGTCTTTCATAAAGTAAATTATGAACATAAGCCGCTTTTTCCGCAGCAGAGTATTTTTCGTCAACATTGCGTGCTATAACCGCCCAGAATACATCGTATCAAGCTAGGGTAGGCTGAAAATGTTTTGTGGTGTGCATTTAGACGAGACAGAGGGAAAGGGTCCCGAGTAATTGCAATTTTGGGTAGTGTCCGGTGTAAACGTAAATCTCCTGCTCTTTGAATTTATGGTACACCCGAGCTTAAAAGTCATCTCTAGGCCTGGGATTTGTATAAAAGACGAGTTTTTGGCTAAGTCTGTACTCAAAAGGCAATTGCAATTAAAACATGGGAGGAACAAAACGAAAGAGATGAATTATACTGCTTTCAGAACAAGTGAAAAAATATCAAAAGCAGTGAAGAAAAAAGTGTTTAGCAAATAGTGGATAAGATTAGTATTAGCAGAATGCAAATTGCAAAGCTTTGAAAGAGAAAGAGCTTTATTTAAACCAGATTAAAAAAATGAGGCTGAGAATCTTAATGTGAAAAAGTGTGCATTCGTTTCAAAAGCGATGAACTGAAATCTACCGTTTTAAAGAATTTAGCTTTTGTAGCTTTGTAACGTGGAAGAAATTCGCTGCTGCTGTGACTACTTGTTTATTTTAGTTTTATTTTTTTTTTATTTATCTTTGCTTTCTTGTATGAAGAGGCTCGAGAAACAAACAAAAAATAAAGGTTTTGTTATGGTTGATTATTTTTTATTTTTGATTCGCAAATAAAAATTCCATTACATAAAAGAATAAGTGTCGCTCCTGAGGTTTAGTTGAATTTAATGTTGCAGAAAAACACGCAGAAAAAACACAGCACTGACGAAATTCAAATATGGTTAAGACATTCTATTTGGCTGCTAAAGTAAAAGCCGCTATTAATGGCCTATATTAAACATTTTTAAAATGTTGTTTATGGGTATATATTCACTGGAAACTTGTCAGTTGCATAAGTGACAATTCCAAGAGCACAAAAGCATAAAAACCCACATGAAATGCAGATCAAATTGTCTAATTTTTGCAATTTTAGGGAAACACAAATGTACATATTTTTTGTTTTATATATAAATTGGTCTTTAATGCTTGTGACAGTGTGGATTGCTATTTTTTACTTTCCTTTGTTTTTAAGTTTATATCAGGTCTTATATATATAAGACCTAAAAGCCACAGTGAGTTGTTGGTTACCATACATTTCTTTCTTTCTCTCGCGCTCTCTCTCCCCATCAACGATAGCGGATTTGGTCAAATTTAACAGAAAGTGGCCGTTAGAGAATTTTTAAGACACAAATTAGTTCTTATTTCTGCCGATAAATTGTAGGCTTACAAATTTGTAGGTTTCTTGTTTAGAAAACCAGGAAGTTCACGGGTTTTATCTTCGTTAATTAAGAGAAAACAGCCCATTTACTGGTAAATGTCCTTCTTTATTTCAACCTTGTGATATTTTGGTTACCGGTATAATTTTGAGCGTTGTGTATGGTTATACCTGCATTTGTTCCGGTTACAAATTTAGGTAGGCAAGCGCTCGTACAAGTGGTTCTTGGAGCTGTACTTACCAGCCTGTAATTCATACGTATGGCATATACAACAGGCACTAGAAAATAATAAGCTACAAAAGTTCTCACATACAAGTTTCACGTATACCAGAATGATCAGGGCATGATTCCAAACAGCTTTCGTACTTACATTTCTGTGCATGAAATGGTGACGGGCCAGTCACTGATTCCTTATTTTGTTAGATTAGACGGGAGGAGGGATAAATTTGGTTACTGTAGATCGTTATTCGTGACAATTGTTAAATTCTTATCAATTGTTTAACTCGTACTAAATGAACAACATGCAAATTTGGCAACCCTTTCGACTTAAATATTCCTTTTATTGCGATATTGGACAAAAATGGTTTTCAGCCACGGAAGATGTTCTTTTATATATGACAAATTTGTGCCTACTCTTACCATTCGCCCCCCCCCCCCCCATGGATAGATTGGGTCACCCCTTCACATGCACCTCAACTAAAACTGGCTTTGAGGAACCTGTACGGTGATATCATACACGATTTGATTAGAATTCTTTAAGCTGTGCAGAATGCCCTCAAATTATTTTAAAGAAAGTATAACGCTACCCCAATGTTATCCTGTAGCTGTAAATACTACTGATCATATGCGCCAGTTTACAATGTCATGAATTTCCGATAGTGCTACGTTTCGACTGCAAGTACGTCGTGTTAAAGTATAAAGAAGTGATGAAGAAAAAAACTTCAAAAGTCTAATTTTTTGCATACCTGTACTTCGAATTCAATAAACCCGTGTTTGAGTTTTTAAAGATAATTTTACCAGTCGTTATGCATAGTATAACCTGTTTCGGACTTTGCGTCTAATAAAGTCAAAACTTTCTGTACATTTTAAAGTGCAAATTCGCTTTTTTTTTTCTCATTTGTATCAGTTGCGATGCGTTCCATCACAGGAGGGGTAAATTATTTCCTCTTGAGATACTAAGTCTGTGGATATACTGCCAAATGTCTGGTTATATTCTGGATTTTAAACATTACACGACCTGGCCTTGTCCTGACATGGGCAGTTCGCTCTCTCAAAGAGCCGTAACACTTGCTTAGGTGTCCTCATTTGACTGTAAAATGTCTTAGTTTAATTTGATTTTTTTCAAAAGGTAGTTGGTTGTTTTTAGAAATTTTGTTTAGAGATTCCAATCTATTCGAATATAATTGTGTCGCTGAGCATATGCACGAAACGCTAACAATATTTTTTTCTTTTAAAGAAAGCGAGACATACCAGCGAAAATTAACAACTCTTTCTTTTTGAGGGCATCCTATAAAGTTATTAAAAGGTATGGTGTAATTTTGGATGTATCCTGAACAGTTACATCCAACTCCCCCATAACTGTGACGGGGGAGACAGGAGTTGGCGGAGTTGGTTCAGGAGTCGTATTGCCTTCAGGAGTTTAATGGAACTGAGAAGCCAATGCAGTTCTATTAAACGTACCCCATATTTAAGGAGTAATGCAATCTTTAGTTAAAGTACTATAGGAATCTGGATATGCCGCGTCTAGCCCCTCTAGAAGACCCTAGGTCTGAATATATTTTGGTCGATGGCAAGCGGTTTTTTCTTTCAGCTGTGATGTGTGTTTTTTACCCCAGTTCATCGGTTGTTCGGGGTTCAGAATGGGGCAAAATAACTTTGCCATTTGGAATCGCGTTTCGGAAAACTGTGTTTCATTTTGTGACGGAGAGTGTTTATAACTACGCGTATATTTGAACACGTCACAGTTTTATTAATTGTAGAATTGATTAAGTTCAATTAATATAGGTTATCAACTGATATATCTAGTTCATTTCAGCCAATATTACCAAGTCGACCTTTTATTCGGTTTAACATTTGTCGACGTTTTAACTGTTGACCTTTTGAACTTTGACGTTTTAGCTTGCATTCATTCTGTCTAAATTATCAGCGATTCATTTCCACTGTTTATTCGATTTCACGCACCTGATGTTTCCTATCTGGAAGTGTAATTTTAAAATTTTAATCAAGGAACAGGTCGGTTGAGACGAATTTGAAAAAAAAAGTAAAAAGAATTCAAATGATTCAATAGATGATCAGGCTTGGTACGGTAAATCACTGCATAATGTGCCCGCATATAGTGCATGATAAACCTAATTTATTCCCCACAGGGGGCGAATATGTGCGATCGACCGCGTGTCTGTCGGTCGATCTGTCATCAAGAGCTTGTTAACACGATAACTTAAAAACTCCTGCAAGGATTTTAATGAAACTTGGTATGCAGCTTCTATGGGAACAAACACAGATCGGTATTGTAAATGGACCAGGTTTATCCAAGGAAAATGGACCAGCTGGAATATACGAAGTCCAACCTTAAGTTAGTAAAAGGCTGCAAATCGGCTCCCTTTAAGTGTATCAATTCTGCCATTTTCATCTTGAACAATAGTGGTGAGAAAGTAAAACAGCACATAATGCGCAGAGGAAATTTTTGAAAGTAAAAATGGCATAAAACGTACGCAGTATGTGCCCCGAGTTACGACTCTTGACACTATTCAGGCACGAGTGGGAGGTATGGCAACGATCTGCGCAGCGAGGAGTTCTTTAGGTTTCTTCAGGGTGTTTGTTCAGGGGTTTTCCCACCCTGTGGCATCTCGTTATCATGCCTTAGCTAAAAAGTGCAGAAATTAACCTTTTTTCTACATGCTGCATAGCAGGTTCTCTTATATAACGGAAACAGGGTTTCGTCACCAAGCCTTCGTTCACGTCACGTTTACTTATTCTTATGAAGTATGTGTGAGCCTGGCTAATGAAGCTCTATACGCAGTTAGAAAAATATATTTTCATTCACCATCCTTCATACATGCATGTATTACCAGGCGCATGGGTTCCGGACAGAACCCCCCGGGACCGAACCCCCCGACCAAACCCCCCGGGACCGAACCCCCCGCGCGCAGTAGGTGCACCTATTTAAGTAAAGTAAATCAGTTGTCAGATGACAGAAAATGCAGTGAGTGTATTTGCATGATCCCTGAGACAATGCGCATAGTTGTGATCTGTTATGAAGATTTTTTTTTTTTTACTATAATCAAGTATTTTGTATTTAAATGACAATAAATGTAGTTACTGCAGTCGGGAAGTATATTGTCAGATGATTTTCTCTCTCTCTATCTTTTCTTTTTTTTTTTTTTTTTCTTTTTTTTTTCCTTCATGTTTTATTTATTTTCCTGTGGGTTTCCACGTATCTCCAACGAAACTGTGAGGGCTAGGAATCTAAAACTTGGCACACATATAGTGGTTTATGGGATCCAGATCATCAGCGTCTTAAGACCAGGGTTTTTTGCCCGGTTTCGCATTTTTTTTATGTTTGGCCGGGGCGCACGGGGCCCCAGATTTCCCAGGCTAAAGCCCTGCACCGGCAGTATAGCACTCTGCCATTCCTCTCTCCACAACTCTCCCCCCAGACATGTTATCCCTGTCATTTTAGTTTTCCGTCGCAGAACATGAATATCTCTTTTACTTCTGAATACGGAAGCCTGTCCGCAAGAAATAACCGAAATATCCGATGTTTCCGTTCGGTGCTCGATGTCTTCGGTCGGGACTCAGGACTCGGTCGGGGTTCAGTTGCCAACCCCAGTTTAAAAAAAAATGCCAAATGTACAATTTTCAGGCTGGCAACAAACCAAGGAACACTCAAATCAATGTGACGGCAATTCTCAAAGCTAGCTGTGAAAATTTCCACCATACTCTTAGAGTTATATTATTGTAAAAAAAGAAAAGACATGACTGAGAATTGCAGTCTCTCGTATCACATAAACGAATAAAAAACGACATTTAATTGAAGCACACAGGTATTAGAGTGATGAGTGTTCTCAGTCTTGCTAGTATTTTTGTGAAAAAGGCTATTGTTGGAAAATCGATTCCATGTCTCTAGAGGATGGAATCGCCGACGAATCGATAGTTTAGTAGGATCGTCCCAACACTAGCGGGGACTGATAAGGATCGGTTTTGTAAATGGGCCAGGTCGTTCAGTTCTTGATTGCTTGTTGACATGTGTATAAGTAGTTTGTGAACTAAGTCGGATGTTCGGCGAGGAACTTACCCAGTTTCACTAGCAGCTTGTATCTCTCTGTTTTTAAAGTTGTACGTTCATACAAATAAGACAGTTGATGACACCGAATCGTTTGTTGAAAACGCACATATAATTATGGAAATCGAACGGTTAGAAAATTTACGCCATTGGTAAACTGTTTAAACTTGTTGCGAAACCGAAATTATAAAAGGATGCAAGAACACAAACAGTTGATTCTCATTAAATCACTCCTGACTGATTAAGTTTGAACGTTAGAAATGAAGATGACACGGTCCAGCCGTGTCTGCTACGGACGATGGACTGTTTTTTTAGCAATAACTTTAAATTTGAGTTGTAAATGTACACTGTGTAGTCGAGAACGTATCAACATTCACTAGTTGCAGCTAGCACGACTCTATACGACTCGATTTATCCTATACGACTCGATTTATCCTATACGACTCGATTTAAAAATTGCTGATACCTCTATATCTTAGGCATGACGATCGAAGTAAGGAAAAAAGTCCCAGCAAACAGTTGCACATGGCTTTATTTTCGTCCGGTGAAAGAACATTATGGGCCGATTTCTTTTGGAACCCTTTTAAGATGGCCGCACGAAAACGGGTATTGGCATTTCTTGCGATGTTGTCATATGATGTTCGGAAATCCGAGATGCTCTGAAAGGAGTGTAACATATTTGTTAAAACAAATTAGGAGCTGCTGTCAAGTGTACATTTTTTAGTCTTGCCAACTATTGTGGCTGGGCAATACTCGTGACTTGTGGGGAATCTCCTGTCCTTTATATGTGTGTGTGTAAACAATTTTTTAAAATGCTACTGTTCCTACATTTCTGGTCCGAATTTTTTTGTAGAATGTTCCTTGGCTTATCCTCCATACAGCCTGCATTTTTTTTGGCGATTTCGCAAAAAAGTGAACATATAAATTCCTACACTTCCTGCAAATCCGGCCCGATTGCGTTGATATTTTGACAGGAGTGTTCCCTTGAAGCTCCTGCATCAGGCTTCTATTTTGTTTGGCGATTTGACAAAAATTGGCCAAAAGATTGGCCAAAAATGGTGAAACTGCAAAAAAAAAAAAAAAAAAAAAAAAATCACAATGTACTCCATGCTGGGCCTTCACCAGTAGCCTGACCACTTGTCTCAATAGATGGGTCGGTAGGATGTTGGACTGATAGTCACGAGACAGTAGGTTCAAGCCCCGCAGAAGGCGAAATTTTCATTTGCTTCCTTTATCGGTTTTATAGGCTGTGGCTTGCGTTGTCGCCTGCGAAACAAGAGGTTGTGGGTTCAAGTCCCAGTGAGGAATCAATTTATTTTTTGTGTGTGTTTTGCTTGTCTACTGTACTTTTAGTCTTGCCCTCGGCGACGTGCAGTTATTTTCCGCTTTTAAATACTTTTTGTGTTAATACTTAATATATTGTATTAATAAAATGGATTATTTCAGAGTTAAGTCGCAGAACTTTGATTGTTGAAACAGCCTGATATTGCTGTTCCCTTTTCTGCATGACTGAAATAAATAAAGAAAGCGTGAAAATGGTGTTTTATACACCAAGAGCAATTCCCTCAAGGGCAAGCGCTAAGGCAGTGAGCACTGGGGGTGAGATATGGTGCCATGATGAAAGAGCGAAATGATGTCTGGGGTATACATCATGCGTGTTCACTTTCGAGAATTTAGGGTGCCGACAGTTTGCTAATCACGGGCCTAGTTTGGGAGGTTTGCTTCAACCAATCACGAGCCAGGGAAAATTTTCGCTCCCTTTTACCCAGACAATGAACTTGTCAAAAAGCATAAACTCGTGACCGTTCTACAAGAAAATAAACACACGTTATTTTGTGAAACCAACAGTGTGATAACCATATACTCAGGAAGCGCCTTTCGAACATTCAAAAATTACATAAAGTATTGAGATGTGAGATTTCAGAACCCAACCGCGTGTACTTCTTGGAACAATACGTTTTATTGAACAACAGTGGCCGCTGTCTGTGTTTTGGACACATCAGTATTAAAGCTGAAATTGCCGAACTGAAAAAAAAATCTCATTGAACATTTCTTGATGAAAACAGATCATTGCATACGTATGTCTTCTTTCGGCACATTACGCTTAAAAGTTCATCAAGAAACTGAAGCGAAATAAGCACAAATGGCCTCGATCTTTGATTTTTCTCTGTGTGTATGTCGTGATAGTCTCCTGCGTCCGGTGTATTTTTAATGATTCGGAAACTAAGAAACCAATAAAATAGAGCAAATAAATAAATAAATAAAAGGGAAGAGAAAGTAAATAGAATATTAAAATGGAAATGAACTTGAAAGATAAAATCTGCGAATTAATCAAAAATGCTTTTTGTGACAATCCGCCTTATTGTTGTAAAAGTTTGGCGGGCATAAAATTACCAGTTATGAATCCTTCAAGAGCTGGTCTTAATGTGCGAATTGGTATTCCGTGTTTGATGCCACTTGGATATCCACGTAAGGATTTGCCACAAACTCTGATTTGATACATTTGACGTGATTATTCCTGCGTAATTGATACTTTTATGTATTCATCATCTATTCACAATGTCCATGGACATTCTTTTTTCCCTCTAAAACAAGAAAACACTATAAACATAACGTTTTATGTTGCAATAAAAAATTGTTTAAATGCTGCCATTAAGTATGCTTAACAAATTGCTGCCAGTCCTTTAGAAAGGTTTTGAAAACTGTTTGTTTCACACACATGTCTAAACTGGGCGCCATGTCTCCGACCATTCCTCGCAATCACATTCTTCCCTCAGCCAGTATGTTGCAATTTGCTTAAACTACACTGACAGACTTAAGTAGGCCTATTCGCTAGATTTAATTTACAGGCATGAAGTTTTTTTTTTTAATTCTGGCGGCTGGCTTGTGAAATAGTAAGTGAAATGACATGAGGATAGATAGGGTTTATAAGATGGTGTATTTAGTGTTTTTGTTCGTTTAAAGGAATCTTAAGTTTCCTTCTTAATGTGTCGCTTCATGTATGTTCTGACCACACGAAATAACACATTCAAACAATTCTGTGCGCCATTCGTGTTGGTTTTGTCTAACCACACCTCAAGTGGGTTTTCGAGAGGGGAGTCCTAATTAAATGGTATGGCATGACAAAAGTAATGGCTGTTGTGAGGATTTGCGAGTGGTTTATGGAGGATAAAACGCAAATGTCAGTCAAATTTCGATAAGGTCACCAAAGGTTTAGAAATATAGCAACAATATGCAGTGAAATACAGGCTTAGTATGGATGAAAAAAAAAAACAAAAACAGCGGTTTAGTCTGAACCCGGATTGGCCTCGTTGTGATCAGTTGACAAGCAATCTGGATCGTATTCTTGTCTCTGTGATGTAGATATATGCAGTATAAATGAAGCTAATTTGTGGTCAATGACTGAGTACCGGTAGTATTTAACTTAGCATGTGAATACGCATGTCATACACAGGAGATATATGATGCACACAATGAAATTTACATATGAAAAGTGCTATGGCAATTTATATTGGACGCTACAGGGGAAGAATATAATAAAAATGGTTACATTGTGGTCAAAGCCATTGTGTAAGATGACAGAATGGTCCGTTTCTATTATAGCAACACCAAAATGTTTTAATTAATGGTACGAAAAACATGTTTTATGAACATAAACAGGGAGTGTTGTGGTTGCGGCCTTTACACTCATCATGTGACAGTATAATTTTGTCGTACTTACGGTCTTCAGTTTGCGGTCATTGAGAGAACGAAAGAGAACTATCGTGATAAGCGACCAATGAGAATAAAACGCTGCGAAATTTTATTGCTTTGATGAGTCGTTATATTGAGTATAGCACTCTTACAGCTGCTGTGTGAACAAAGAAAAGGAAATAAGAGGAGTGAATAAGTAAATAAAATAAATAAAAACAACCAAAATAAATAAATAAATAAAGAAGGCAATTAAGCAAAACAAACAAAGTGTGTGCATCATCATTTTGAAATCAATGCCTCTTGGGTAGTTAAAATGACGATGGAGTCTGTGTCAGTGGTTTCTCTATGCCTTGCTTTTTTCCGCTGAATTTTACCTCGTTTTGTGAGCTAATGAGGATAATTGTGTTTCCATTCCATTTGATAATATAATATACGGTTGAACATGGCAGACTCGGAGGGTTTACTTTATCGCCTCGTGTGCCCAAAGGTAGGTGTGCTCATGCAGTTCATGTCAATAGGGGCGTGTTTTGTCCGCGAAAAAAAAATCCATTTGATAATGGGCAGATGTAAGCGAAATTTTGCGTGAGGGCGTGACAGAAAAAAGGTTATTGGTGAACTAAAATCTTTTTTTTTTTTTTTGAGGCTATGCTTGGCTATATGCTTGGCTATGTGCTTGGAAAGAAATGGGATAGTTTCGAGTTGAAATGTTGATATTCAACTGGTTGGCAAAATGTTTAGAGTAACCATTGCCAAAGTGACGGTAAGGTACATTCGTAAATGTTAATTAACCAAAAATTTTCGGGTTGAAAAAAAAAAAGGATAGCCAGCTTGAGTTTTCCCCAGCTTTTTATCCAAAATAGGCGGTGGGTTTTGTTTTGTGTTTTAAAATGCACGTATTTACCTTTCTACTGTATGTTATTCTTCCGTATATAGAGTGACGCGCTTATAAATCGGCATGGGACATAAAAAAGACAAAACTTTGGTGGGTTTTGTGAAGTAAAAAAAGCTGTTTTTTTTTTTGTTACAGGGTAGATTTGAAAAGCGAAAAGACCCAAGCTCCGAACAAAAGAATAAGGTATGAAAGTACACATGCATAATGATTTCAGACAGATCAAAATGGCCAATGCTTAATAATCTGATATGCAGTACACATGTAGTATTCTCTTATCTTGGAGATAACATGTCCAAAAACAGTCGTTGGTGTCCTTAAATATACATGTGGGTCTTGATGTGCTTTGTGCTGTTCATGTTATTTGTTAAACGCCAAAGATAGTTGTAATAATATTAATTTTTTGGAATTTTTTATGGTCGAAGTCCATGGGGTCTGAACGAAAAGTGGGGGCACGATATATATATATATATATATATATATATATATATATATATATATATATATATATATATATATATATATATATATATATATATATATATATGATCAGGAAGGTTTTCGGGGGCTGGAGCCGAACGAAGTCGAAAGAAGGATTTGCAGCTCTGTAGTTGTAACATTATTGTGATTAATATTATTAGTTTATTGATATTATCTTTATTTCATGTTATGATTATTCTAAATATTTTGTATTAAGTTCAACTACACATTCAGCTAGTTCATTATTTTAATTTAAAGACGAAATAATAAAAAGAGATCCGACCTGAAGAAAGAGGTGACGCATTGATCGAATAAACTAACAACACATGCTATAGTATTAGGCATAGCCAGCTGAATTAAATGAAGCTTAATTCTGAATATTGCGCAACCCAGGATTTAGACTTTGAAAAAGAAACATGATATTTTGGCAAAAAAAAAAAACAATAGATGATGCACATTTGGTCTTCCGTCTGGTAAAAACCGGTGACGTGATATAATGTCGGGGAGATCGGTACGTCTCAAGTGTTGCGGAGCGATTGATGAAGTGATTCGTGAAGTGCCTTGTGCTAATATCCAATTGTCATATACGTGTTAAGATGACCCAGTCCCGCCACATTTATTATCACCTATAAATGTCTTTGTTTTATGGGTTGATAAGCGGAAAGGATCAGTATTGACTTTTTCAAATGTCACATTTCTACGTCATTTGCGGGTTATCTCACTGACACAAGCTGTTTTTTTTTCTTTTTTTAGTACTCAGTCCTATTGTTTTTATTAGTCTCATTTCTTGATGCGTTTGGTTTCGTATTTAGGACAAGTAAATGGTCGCCACAGTTTTAGGTCCAACGTTTTAGACGAGTAGTGCCGGCAGTATGTACTAACTTCGTCCTCGTTTTTCTCAGCATATGTGCCCGTCTGATGTCCCTACTGGAGGCCTTTTTTCCGCCGGTTTGTGTGATCCTTCCGCTCGAGGCCTGTGTAGTTGTCGTCTAGGACTTTGGTGAGACCTTGAGCGGTCGTTATCCATTCGTCGCAACCACAAACCATAACATCCAACATAATTACTTCATAGCTCTAAAGGCCATACTCATAATATGAGGGGGTTGAGGTTTCAAGTAAGACCAGAGAGCTCATTTTTTTAAGAGATTGCAAATAAGATATTTAAGTAGGGTAAGCAACTTTAACGCGAATACCGCACTGTCCTGAGCCCACTGTCCAATAACTTAGCTTAACTCCTACTCAAAATAAGTTGGAAAATTGATTTACAACCTCACTTGAGCATTTGAGCTATACCACATCGAAAACCCGGCCGAATTCAAGGCCTTTTGTATGGATGGTGGTGGAATGTTAATTTGTGTAATTTATATTACTGAGAAAGTGCACTAGTGAGAGACAGCGTGTTTCTAGTATCTCAGAGAACTTACTTAATTTTACGTAAGTTCAGTGGTGATTGAAAATGAATTAAGTCTAGACTAATTTTGAGCTTACCGGTAAGTTTTATTTAGTAAACTAGAAGCTCATTCCGCTAGCGAAATGTTTAACACTTGACAAAACTTAAAACGCAAAAATAGTGGCTTCAATGGGTTATTTCTTGAATAATATATTGCAAACAACACAGCTTGAATACGTCTTATAAGCCGAGTAGTGTTTTAGTTTCTGTTGACTTAAGGTTTTATTGACTGATCTAGCATACACAGTGAGAGCTCGCACAAAGCTCACTGAGCAACTGTGTGTGATGTGGCTTAAATGCTACGCATTAACTTGCAAAAAATACACTCTTTTCACATGGCGTTTTAACAAAGAATACGAAATCAAAGACGAAAATAAAAAAAGACATGCACATGTTCAGATCAAGCTCTTCATAAGTCCCAAGTTTCATGGTCGTAGGGCCCATAGTGTCAGAGAAGAAGAAGACACAAAAAATCGGAAAAAGTGTCAAGAAGATAAAAAAAGGACGAATTTTGCTCGCACAATTTCATATAACTCTTGCAAGCCAAAGGCTTGTCAAGTGTTAATAAGCAAATATCGTAATTGGCACAGATTTTGATTTTGAACTACTTTACTGAATGCGGGCGCCGGTAAGATGTACAGCAACTAGAGATGTTAACTAAACAGAGGGCAACACTGTCACTGTTTTTTTTTATATTCTTTTCGTTTCAACGGAGAGTTTTTAGGTACGAAGTTCAAGAAATAACCCATTGAAGGAAGTATTTTTGCGTTTTAATTTTTGTCAAGTGTTTAACATTTCGCTGGCGAAATAAGGTTCTAGTTGCATTTGGAACGATGGATCATTGTATGAATGCCAGATGTGTCATCTAGAAGCAGGGATTAATGGGCAAAGGCTAAAGAATTTCAACAGCAATATTAAAATATATATATATGTATTCTTTTTTTCAGAAAAAAAAAATATTGGCTCTGTTTAGTGACCTAGGAAATTTTTACAAAAAAGTTTATAAAAATGATTATTTTAAATCCTCATGGCCCAGATGTCGCACCTTTCACTTCTAGCACTAATGTCTGTGGACTAATTATCTCTGGTCTAAATGCCTCTGACTCAAATGTCTCTGGTCCAAAAGTCTGGATACCATTTCAAGTATGTGCGAGTTAGAAGGCGTTCATTGCAAATTATGGAATATTACGACTATATTATGTTATACTCTGATAACTTTGCTCCTGAAATCCTTTGCTTGTGAGACTAACTGAACAGAGTACTTGTGCTAGGCTTTGGGTATAGAAGAATAGCGCACCTGTTATTGGCTGAAGTTGGGTGCTCGCGTCCCAACTGGTAATAGTTCTGCTTTTCATATTGGAGTATGACATAAATTGCATGCTTTTCACTGAACCGTAATTGACAGCTCCAGCGCTTCAGCGAGGAAGAAGCATTGATTCTAATACTACTTTCTTAACAAATTGTAGATAAAGAAGAAAATCAGTGAAATGTGACTTCGCACTCGCCAGTATGAAAATGTGGCAGTATCGGCAATATTAAGTGAACAAACTGTTGTTTGGAAAACACAGTTACAAGTTGCAATTGTTAATTTGGTATTATTTGACACAACAAACCAGGAAATCTTTTGAATGATAACATTGGAATGTACATATCTGATGACAGTATTTGTTCAAGGTCATGGGTTCATTCACAAAGGTCATTGTGACTAGGATATCACATCCTTGGAGTTTTTCTTTTCTGTTTGTCTTAGCACGTTTATCTTTTTTGGAAATATACACACTGCGGTATTTTACAAGATAAGATGAAGGGTTGGGTGTGTTCTGATAATGGAGATGATTGTGAAATATCATTTTAAAAACCAAAGACAACATTACTGGGATATTGCTGGAGCCAACGCTTTATTTTGAATCTTCAGTCACATACGATGGGTATGGTAAAACCATATGCAGGCAAAATTAACATAGATTTTATTTTTTGTTTGCGAACAAACCAAAATGTAAAGGTTGCGTTTCACAAAATTTCTTTGAAAACATATTCAGCTTGTAACGAAAGGGACATATAAAAAAAAATAGTGAAGCTCTGTAAAGGGGAAATTGTCGCGGGGCGAAAGTTCCTTACCTCGTAGCAGTATGACGGAAAAAGTAAATCGTCGAAAAAAAAATAATAAGTAGGCTCGATATCGCTTGACTTGGCTAGTTTTACGGTTGTTTTGTCCAAAAATCAATAACAAAAACTTCTTAAGCCATCATCGATTAATCCGACATTCTTGTTGAAGCCAAATCATGTATAGAGACCGATCATAATGGATATTTTCTGTGGCCGTTTCTATGGTTGTGGCATTTTTGCTGCGACATTCCAGACTTGAAGTGCCTCGGATCGATCCCGACCAATCACCAAGTGTTATATTTGACGCAAAACTGTCTGAGAGGTGGAAATTATGTTGTGCCAGATGATGCTTATCATGGAGCAAATATGAATGGACACTGGGATCATCAGTTTGGTCAGTTTACATTGCAAAATGTGCAAGAAAATTGCAAGACAAAATGATATGTGGCTGTTAGCTATAAAGTCCGTCCCGCTGCTGTAGGCTCTGGCTTATGACACACTTGTGGGGAGGAAAGGGGAGGAGATCTATGTCAGCATGATATCGTAGACGACTTGAACAAACAATAAGTTATTGAGGTCAATGCTAGTAAACACAAAAAAAATATCATTGAAAGTATCATAAACATTTCAACTTAAAAGTAAATTCCATTGTTATCTGAGCTGCGTGTTTCCCTTAAACAACAAACAACGGTGTAAGGATATGACTGTTCATGTTTTTCTTCTTGGCTCGCATAAATCTGACCACAATCCGACCACGTATGCCGATGATTCAAAAACCTGAAGCGCCGATAAATTATATGCACTATTTCCTGAAATACCGATTACGCACATTTTTCAAGGACGACCAGTTTTCTTCATATTTTATGGGCATACCAACTTGATTGGGTGGTGTCGCAAAACTAGAAACTTCTCATTTAGTTTAACCATTCAGTGTGTGCAAACTGAATGATTTAGTGCTTTCAAGTTCTTTAAATATACATTTAGTTTGTTTCACAAGTATGGCGTGTCCGCAGCCTTCAGCGAAGTAGGTATGACGTTGCAAATTATGCTGTAAATTTAAGTATTACTTTAGTTAGGGAGATATTGCTGTGTCCACGCGTACGATGGGCAGCACCACCTGGTTTACCGTCACCAGCCGGACTCAGTACATTGGAACAGTTTCTGAGACAAAAAATAGGTTTTCAAAATTTTATCAACTCCTCACAAACTCCATCTTATAAAGACCGTGTTTCACTTGCAACGAAAAATCATTCGCTATATTTAAATTCAGAAGTTTCTCATCCCTGTGCAAGAACGGCTCTCGTTCGTTCGTCATCAGATGTACGACATCTGTAACGCAAAATTAAATCTAAATATTTTCCAGCAGTGAGATGACAAAAGAAAAGAAAACATTTAGCGATAATTCAACAAATGGAAACACTGCAGAATTAATTGAAAACAGTAAGTTACACATTCAGAAATCCTACATATTTTACCGAGGAAGAAATTCCAGAAAGACTATAAAACCATGCATTTATTTGAAAATGAATTTTAGGAACAGTGCCTTATGGGTGTTTTAAAGAAGAGGAAGAAAACAATGCGAAATCATATTTAAACAAAAATTGAAACCGCATCCTGGCTGCTGCGGATCTCGTGATCTGCCCTTCTGTGATCTCATCAAATATTGTGTAGTATACTATAAGATATTTGATCTCATGTTGGTCGGTGATGTTTGCTGTATTTCCGTGGTATTTCTGACAGTCCTTACGCGATGATATTTATGTTCCTGCTGTTGGAATAGCAGGTCACACTTTCCTTATGTTGACAGGATCACAACCTGTGTTTGTTTGTTTGTTTTTGTTTTTTGTGGCGATAAATTATTAAGTTTTTTTAAGGCCGCAGTGTGACATATGTAACATACGTAATATGTGTAAACGTCTACCAGTTGTCCGCCCGTTTGGTTTAGGTGTTTCCTAGATTGTCAGATTGTCACGCCATGCCCATCATTTCTAGTTTGTTTTTTTTTTTTTTTTTTTTTTGGCCAATGACTGTCTCCATGACTGTTTTGTTGTTATCGAGCAATATACAGCGGCTGCCATTTGGTGACCGGTAGCCAACCTCTACAACGTTTCGATCCGTTGTGTATTTAGACCTTTCAGTTCAGCAGACAGACTAAAGATTTCGGGAAAATAGCACTCATTAAAAGAGGGAAAATGCTTTTTATAAAACCATCCGCTTTATTCCACCCAGGACAAAAAATATATTTTGTAAAAATGATAAATTTGTTGTTCTTGCCTTGCGCGCAATGAATGGAACACATACCGTATCCTTATATGCAGCGGGTGATAACCGAAAAAAAAAAGGTTTACAAATGGTGAAAGAACTTTTGTTGCAGCAGAAGATATCCAAAATGTACAAGGCAGTTAAAAGTAATTGATCACTTTGTCATCCTGATAGTTTGCTTGGGCGATCCCCGGTTTGTACTTTACAATACGCGGTAGCTGTAAAATAAATAAATAAATAAATAATAACAATAATAATAATAATAATAATAATAATGATAATAATATATAATAATAATAATAATAATAATAATAATAGGATATTGGCAGGCTTCCTACTATAAAACAACGAGCGCTGTGGTAACTTGGGTTCTGAATGCAAATTGGGGCATCTGTCATAACCCGAGGATCCAAAAGGCTTTTGAGGATTGCGACGTCACACTTTATTGGAGATCGTGTCATTTTTTTTTCGATGACTTGCAATGAACCAGTGCAGTCTTTGTGTTGACGCGGAATTATTGCAAGGAGTTTATGGAAAATACTTCATGAGTGATGGCAGCCTTGCTGTCTTTTTGACGTCATAGCTGTAAATGTGCGCATTAACTCCTGTTTGTGGCAAAATATTTCTTTGCTGTTTAAAAAGTTAAGTTTAAAGATGGAATTTAGTTATTTCATGCTGCATAATACTTTGGCATGGAGGATATAACTGCGGTCGGAATTTGCTACATTTGTACATTTATGTGTTTCGCCTGTAAAAGATTTACGAGACTTTTACAAGTAGTCACCCTTGTGGGTAAATGGGCACCCATTACAGGGAACTATTCTTCGTAGTAGCATGGGATTCACCAATGCGCATGTGAGCTGTAAAAACCAGTGTAAAAAACATTGTCTTCTCAATGGGTCTCAGTGGGACCAGGTGTGCCTGCCATACGTGTCCTGGAGACTCCCGCTGCCAGCAGCACCTAGAAAAGGAGGGGGGCTGGGGTAGGGGTAGAGGGTACCTGAGTGCTTTTGACGCCATTCTTTTGCATTCTAGAGAACTTTTAATGAAAGGAGCAAGACATTATTTTTCAGCTGTAAGCTATCAGAAAGCTTTGTACAATACACGCTACGAAGCGACTGAGCCTCCTCATGATCAATACAAGGAATGCAAGCCCTTGGCTCCTGTTCACACGTCGCTCCGCCTTCTCCTGTCCAAGGCGAAGCTGCTTCAGTTTAATGGCGTCTCTATCAAAAGCGGATAAGTCAGATTTGTATTCATGAATTCCTATTTTTTTCAGTGTTACTGTAAATTTGGCATACAGTTTGAAGATACACTCCAGCCGGAATCAGCTTTTTTTTTTTTTTTTTTTTTTTTTTGTGAGTGGGTAGTTGCAGGGTTGGGATTTCGCGGTTGCCCTTGACTACCTGGTACTGGCTAGGGCGATCAACTCTTTACAGTTAGCAACTACTGTTTCCGAATATTTTAAAGTAAAATGTGAGTCCGGTGATCAACGTTTGTGCCAGACGGTTAACATTAGAAAGTTGGTCCCAGCGAACGACCGACAAATTTTTGCGACATCTCAGGTCTTGAGTGTAATCCAAAGTCCCGTTTGGACGACTGGCTGTAGGCTGCAGGTGCCAAGGCCTGCTGTTCCCGTTCGGAATAAAAAGAGACGTTGTTAAAACTGCTAAGCCTGGTTATGTAAAGAGTTCTGTGACAAACTGATGAGCAACTATTTGTCAAGCAGTCCAGTGGCGAGCAATTTTTGTAATCAGGAGTCACCAAGTGAACAGTTGTTTGTTGAGTGGTGAGGCTGGTGGGCAGTTTGTTGTGCAATCGTCCGGTGAACAGTTGTTTGTTGAGTGGTGAGGCTGGTGGGCAGTTTGTCATGCAATCGTCCGGTGAACAGTTGTTTCTTGAGTGGTGAGGCTGGTGGGCAGTTTGTTGTGCAATCGTCCGGTGAACAGTTGTTTGTTGAGTGGTGAGGCTGGTGGGCAGTTTGTTATGATATCGTCCGGTGAACAGTTGTTTGTTGAGTGGTGAGGCTGGTGGGCAGTTTGTTGTGCAATCGTCCGGTGAACAGTTGTTTGTTGAGTGGTGAGGCTGGTGGGCAGTTTGTTATGATATCGTCCGGTGAACAGTTGTTTGTTGAGTGGTGAGGCTGGTGGGCAGTTTGTTATTCAATCGTCCGGTGAACAGTTGTTTGTTGAGTGGCGAGACTGGTGGGCAGTTTGTTGTGCAATCGTCCGGTGAGCAGTTGTTTGTTGAGTTGTGAGGCTGGTGGGCAGTTTGTTGTGCAATCGTCCGATGAACAGTTGTTTGTTGAGTGGTGAGGCTTGTGGGCAGTTTGTTGTGCAATCGTCCGGTGAACAGTTGTTTGTTGAGTAGTGAGGCTGGTGGGCAGTTTGTTGTGCAATCGTCCGGTGAACAGTTGTTTGTTGAGTAGTGAGACTGGTGGGCAGTTTGTTGTGCAATCGTCCGGTGAGCAGTTGTTTGTTGAGTGGTGAGCTTGGTGGGCAGTTTGTTGTGCAATCGTCCGGTGAACAGTTGTTTGTTGAGTGGTGAGGCTGGTGGGCAGTTTGTTGTGCAATCGTCCGGTGAACAGTTGTTTGTTGAGTGGTGAGGCTGGTGGGCAGTTTGTTGTGCAATCGTCCGGTGAACAGTTGTTTGTTGAGTGGTGAGGCTGGTGGGCAGTTTGTTGTGCAATCATCCGGTGAACAGTTGTTTGTTGAGTAGTGAGACTGGTGGGCAGTTTGTTGAGTAGTTGGGTTGTTGAAAAGTTGTTTGTTGATCAGCTAGACTGGTGAGCACTTATTTGAATTACTAGGCTAGTGAGCAGTTGTTCTGTGAGCAAGTTTTAATGGGGCAGTTGTGCCGACAAGCACCTAATACTCGGCCATCTGCAGGTAAAAAGGTTTACAAGAGCCAGTGTCTATTATTATGTAGTTACGGACATACCAGAATACATTTGGCTTCACTCACAACCTTGGGGTGTGCTGCATTACTGTACGTAAGCATCTCGATACTTAGTAGTTAACATTTGCTGCCATATTTATTATTCATGGCCGCCTTTTATTAACGATCAATAGGTCATATTGTCTATTTCTCGTGAAACAGTTAAAAATCCATGAAAGTAAATTTTTGTTGGTATTCCGGAATTCCGCGCACGTGACACAAAAGGATAACTATCACACTTTTCAGACATTGTAACAGTTTTATGTCCATTCTATGGCACTGTGTTATTGCCAAACAGTGAGTTTTCTCGATTAACTTTGGCCATGGTCAAATGTGTGTTTTTTATTTTATCTATTTTAATTTTTTTTTTGAGTGGTGTAGTGACCAGTGGTCATGTGATGTGTCCACAGTGATCAGCGGTAAGTGCGGCCGAACCGCTGGTGCATAGTACTGTCTCGGTATTGTCTTTGACTATTGTTTCGCATTACCCACCAACACCCTGAAGTTGTGTGGGTGGTTAGAACACCAAACACTTCATTTCAGTCAATAGACCACCAACATTCTGCATTTTTTTTCACTGATACGCTGCTCTATGCACATTGCAAATCCTTGATACATCTTACCAACAGTACATTTTTTTCGCACAATTTGTCAGAAAAAGCTTACGTGAAAATGCTCATGATGAGCACCATGTAAAATGAAGCGCTCGTGAAACAGTCTAATCTTGCCTGGGATAATCATAACAGTTATTCATTTGCAGGCAAGGAGTCCAATCTGGGCGAGTTTTTATTCGAGTGAGGAGCAGCGATGCCTGGGACATAGTAGCACAGCTTTGATACAGCAAATAACACAACAGCAACCAAGGGATTACTCAAAGCGTTCTTTTAGCAGCGGAGATGGTGACGTCACTGTGTCTGTGAAAGGAGTGCCATTACGTCATCATAGCGAATCCACAAATCCAGTGCTGTTACGTCACCACAGCAGTACATGCTCCTACAGGTCCCACTGTAGTAAATGCAGTGAACATTACGGACCAACGGATTTGCCGTTTGGCCAAAACTTCCTGGACAATTGTACGGATATCCACTGCAGTGAGAATCAGGAAGATGTGAGGAATTCGAACATCAGCGCGGATAGCGTGTGGATAACGAGTAATCGATCGAGCTGGACCAATTATTTTGTGCGAAACAATGTGAATATGGATAAATCCATACTCAAGGTTTACTTACCGAATAGTGGCTTCAACGTCGTCAAGTGTGGGGATGCTACGGACATTCAGGTAATATTACATGCTAATACGGATAACTTGCTCGTTTATCATTGGTGCAGTGGAGGTTCTATGTGTTGACGCCTTCCGAACCAGGTGCAATGTTCATTAAAAGGAATATGTTAGCTAAAGATAAGTGATTTCAGTGTGAAAGTTAACAGTTTAATCATAATAGTGTTCACCATAAAAGTTACAACTGGAGCTGTATTCCGTGATCCAGTGAGGGGTAACTAGGCGGTTTTATGGAGGAAGGTTTCGGGCCGGGAGGGTGTAGCATAATTTTTTTTGTAGTACATTTATCCTTCAAACAAATTTTAGTTATTGAACGCCTCCAGCAGGCTGCAGGTCGCAGGGTACAGGTTATTTCAGCCTTAACACAATTTATATTGTAAATAAAAAATATTATACATAAAGCTCTTAGTCATACTAAATAACTATTTCAGAGAAGAAGAGTTAATACCATTTATAGTTTTCAGCTCTTTTACGAGAGTCACGATAACCATAATTACACATAATGGTTGATTGAACTAACTGACTGTGACGTCATTTGCGAGCTTGAATTAGAGAGGACTGGACAATTGTTTACCGTAATCTTTGAACTGGCCTTATTTATGACCTTCTTTGTACTAGATTTCTTTAAAAACACGCTGTACACAAATAGATCTGTGCTCCAGTTTCCATTGTCGAATATTTTCACCTCTTTTACCATTTTTAGAAGGCTGAACAAAATTAAACCTGAAAGCTCCTTATTTGCTGAATTAATGTTTCAAGAGGAAAAGCATAAAGCTTATGAAACAACGAGTGTTATTCGAAGAAATAAGAAAATCGGCCAATCCCTTCTTTCAAGTGAGTGGTCTAGACAAACTTTTCCAGCCATTGATCGTGGGGCTTAATTTGCACAGCTAAACTGTTTTCATATTCCGAAGTCTGTGGAGAAGTTTGTCCTTATGGGACAGATTAATGGGCACTTACATACTGTCAAAGCTTCCGCCATCAACCCTCTGCGTTTTTTACAGGAGACTGCAGCGTAACTTCTGGTGAACAAAAAAAAAAACAAAAAAAAAAAACAATAATTAAATATTTTACAAAAAGCACTTTATAGTGTGGTAGAATTTGAATTTATTCCGATGAGAAATGTTACTTGAAACTGAATATGATCATTGACCGATGCCACTTCTGTTTTTCGGGTCAAATCTACTGTGGCCCTTTTCGCTGTCTTGATATTGTTCATCCTTCATTTGAAAAGTGATTTGCTCTGAGAACTTTTTCCATATAAACAAGGGCCGTGAAAGAAATTCTGGCGACAATAAGTCCATGACACAAAGGAGCGTAGTTAATTGAACAAGAGGAGGAAAACACAGCGGTGTGTAAAAGCTAAGTGGACTGTGCCTCGTGAAAGTTTCTGAAGCAGAGCACCTAAAAGAAAGCTGGACCGTTGTTTTCTTGACAGCTCATGACTGTGGTCAGTCCTGCCGATGTCACGGAATAATTATGTCCTTTTAAGCCTAGTGTGTAGCGCATAGCCCCTTCGTGATCAGTTGCTGTGACAGCAGTTGGGAAGAGGGAGGGGGAGGGGGTCTGGGGGTGGCAACGGAGGATTGGGAGTTGATACAATGCTAATGGATGGGTGACAGGGCTGGTGATAATGACGGTTTTGAACAAGTGTTTCTGGCGCGTGAGAAATCGTTCTGCCCAGTTCTTTGTCTTCATTGTCACAGTTTGTCTTGGTAATGGTTATATATATCCTGTCCAGTTTGCTTCCCGCTTAACGACTGCGTGGGCATGACGTTTGACGCCGTTTTTGGAAATCAGTGTTTTTGTATCTACAAATCAGCTGAAAATTCTTATACAAGATGTTAACCTTTTGGTTGTAAACGTCGATGTTATTATTATTATGTGCAGGCATACCCCCCCCCCCCTGCAGTAAGAACCCCCCCCCCCCCGTTCGCGCACCCCTCCCCGTACGAACACCCCCGCCCGTTCGCGCACCCCTCCCCGTACGAACACCCCACTTCGCGCGCACAAACTCCACCCCCGTAGTTTACATCAGGGCTGGTATGAAGCATTTTATTAAATGTTTCAGATGCCTTCTTTTTCTCCAGGTGTGTATAAAATGCCCTGGATCTTGAAATCTCCTTATAGAGGAATCTACGAAGAGACCCTTCCCCCCCCTCCCCCTTCTTCCCTCCCCCCCCCCTCCCTGTCCCCTACTGCCATGTGATTTACAAATTCTACACCAAAAGCCGCAATCAATTTAGTGGCATTTTCGTGCTATCCCCCGCTTCCATCCACCGTTTCTTGTAAATTGTATCTTTTGAATTTTATCAGGAAAGGACAAAAAGTTCTCCTTAAGTAACAACCTCGAAACGGGCCTTTCTAATGGTTGTACTCCTCGTTCTCTTTTGTGAACAAAATTGCATTCGGTAACAAAGTTAGTGTCTTCTTTAGGGTTTTTTTTATACAGATACCAGCAATGCTTATTTTGGATCTTTGTCACTTACGTCACTTGAAATCGACCTTTGCTTTTGAGGCTTTTGTGATTTTGCAATCTGCAAAGGCAGCTCTGCTGAGAGACTAAATAAAACACAAGTAATTTCGTTTCAGATCTTGTTCAGTAGTAAACTATATAAAAAGAAAACACAAGTACCAGTTTAGGGACAATATGGTTCTTTTGAGAAAATTTTGAAGTTCCAATGTCAGATGTATATTTCAAAAGTTTTCGGCTGTGTGTAAATTGAGTAGGAAGCACCAAAAATGGACCGCCAAGCTGTGATAAAGCTTGACGGGGAGATTAGAACTTTCAGGAAATATACACCGTATTATCGAATGTAAATTCACAGCAAAACACAAGAATACAAACAGGTTACAAACCTCAAAATAACACTCACTTCAGGAGATTGGGGCACCAAAAGCATGCTTACGCCGCATTAACAGTAAAGAAAAAAGCCCTCATCCCTGCGATTGAGGCCCGACAGAGATAAAATTGATTGACATCCCGATATAATAATTAAAGTAACTCTGATATCTGCTTTCCAACGATATCGTGGAAAATGGGCGGTATAGTGTGGTTAGTCTGTTGAGTAAAAACAGCTTTGCAATGAGAAGTGCCGAAGCCAGGAGGCCTGTCGTTGTTATAAAACAGCTGACCTCTGATGAGATCTATCTATCATGTATAAACAGAGAGCGGATGGATACTTCTATGTATCTAACCGTAGTGTGCATCCCTCAGTGTTGAGTATCCTCGCTGATTGGTGAAAAAGGTGCATTGGAGTGTCAAAGTCACTAAAATCTATATTTTGGTGACTTTGTAAAAAAACTGATGCCTCTCCTTTATGAGTACTGTACTATTTTGCGCGGAATCCCCACTGGGTCTTCGGAGGTGTTATACACAACAGACCGAACCACCGTAGAGGTCGGCTGTGGGACAACAACGGGAGGCATGTCAGTAGAGCGGTCCCAGACCTGTGTCACGTGGTATTCAAACTTACAATGACTCCATCATCCACAACAATATATCCATAGGAAGCACGCGATAATGAGGAGGGGAGGGGGTGGGGACAGGATTTTGTTTGGAATTCGTACAAGATGGCGTGTGTCAACAAAATTTAAGGATTTTCGAAGGCGTTATATTGAAGGCAAAATAAGGTACCATCGACCAAATGAGTTCATTCCTGAGTAGACTCGGTGAGGCTCAGTCTGGGTGAAAAATGTAGAGAATCACAGGAGTTGAATTGACCTTAATCTAAGTTAGTCTATTCTAGACTAACTTTGACTACAGTGCCTTCGTTCGCAAATAACGAAAATACATATGAATTTTTAGCCCAGCTTACGGTACACGTAAGCTGGGGTATTCCTATCGGTCTGCGGATGGCGTCCGTTAGTTAGTTAGTTAGTTCGCTGTAAACTTTGTTTCAAAATGCATCTCCTCCTACAATTCTGATCCGATGTCATTTATTTTTGGTGTGAGGCATCCCTAAGGGGTCGTGCATACGGCTTGTGCTTTTCTAGTCGATCGGGTGATTTTTGAATTTTTCGCGAATTTTTAAAGAAAAAAATTAAAAATGTATCTCCTCCTACATTTTTGACATGATGTCATTTATTTTTGGTATGAGGCACCCCTAAAGGGTCGTGCATACGGCTTGTGCTTTTTTAGTCGATCGGACAATTTTTGTATTTTTGGGGATTTTTTTCAGCAAAAATTTTGAAAAAAATGCATCTACTCCTACAATTTTGATTCGATGTCATTTATTTTTGGTGTGAGGATTTCCCAAGCGGTCGTGCAGACGGCTTGTGCTTTTTTAGTCGATCGGATGATTTTTGAATTTTTGGGGATTCTTTGAAGAAATTTTAAAATGCATCTCCTCTTACATTTTGGACCCGATGTCATTTATTTTTGGTATGAGGCACCCCTGAAGGTTCGTGCATACGGCTTATGCTTTTTTATTTTATATTTTTGGGGAATTTTTTAAGCAAAAATTTCGAAAATAATTCAAAATGCATCTACCCCTACAATTTTGATTCGATGTCATTTATTTTTGGTGTGAGTGCATACGGCTTGTGCTTTTTAGTCGATCGGGCAATTTTTGTATTTTTAGGGAGTTTTTGAAGAAAAAAACTTCAAAATGCATTTCCCGCTACAGTTTTGAACCTTTTTTTTTTTTTGGGTTTGAGGCATCCCTAAGGGGTTGAGAATACGACATTTATTTTTGGTATGAGTGCATACGGCTTGTGGTTTTTAGACCATCGGGCATTTTTTGTATTTTTAGGGAGTTTTTGAAGAAAAAAACTTGAAAATGCATTTCCACCTACAGTTTTGAACCTTTTTTTTTTTTTTGGGTTTTAGGCATCCCTAAGGGGTTGAAAATACGACATTTATTTTTGGTGTGAGTGCATACGGCTTGCGCTTTTTAGTCCATCGGGCAATTTTTGTATTTTTAGGGATTTTTTGAAGAAAAAAACTTCAAAATGCATTTCCCCCTACAGTTTTGAACCTTTTTTTTTTTTTTTTGGGGGGGGGGGTTTGAGGCATCCCTAAGGGGTTGAGAATACGACTTGCGCTTTTTAGTCGATCCGACAATTTCTGTATTTTATGGGAAATTTTGAAGAAAAACTTCAAAATGCATTTTCTCCTACAGTTTTTATCCGATTTCATTTATTTTTGCTATGAGGCATCCTGAGGTAGGTCTCGCATACGGCTTGTGCTGTTTGATTCGACTTGGGAATTTTTGATTTCGGGGGGAATTTTTGATGAAAATACCTCAAAATGCATTTTCTCCTGCAGTTTTGATCAAACATCATTTATTTTGGGGCTGAGGCATGCTTAGGGTGTCGTGAATATGGCCTGTCTTTTTCAGTCGATGAGAGAATTTTTGAAGAAAAAAATTCAAAATGCATTTCCTCCTACAGTTTTTATCAGATTTCATTTATTTTCGATATGAGCCGTCTCTAGGTGGTCATGCATACGGCTTGTGCTTTTTGAGTGAATTGGAAAACTTTTGAATTTTTTCGGAATTTTTGAGAAAAAAAAATTAAATGAATCTCCTCCTCCAGCGCATAAACGCAAGTTAAATAAACTTGCGCAGTAGTCAGATTTAACAACCGCACATCGGCGCAAGTTAAAGAAACATTCGCAGTAGTCCAAATTAAGTACTCCGCATCGATGCAAGTTAAATAAACATGCGCATTGGTACGAAATGTGAACTGCGCATCGACGGAAGATAAATAAAGATGCGAACTGGTCCAAAATAAGCACCGCGCATCAACGCAGGTTAAATAAACATGCGCACTGGTCCGAAAAAAAGAACTACGCTTCGACGTAAGTTGAATAGACATGCACCGGTCAAAAATAAGTACCGATCATCAACACAAGTTAAATAAATATGCGCAATGGTCCAAAATGCGAACCACGCATCAACACAATTTTTAAAAAAAACATGCGCGCTGGTCCGAAATGCGAACCGCACAGCAACACAAGCTAAATAAGCAAGCACACTGGACCAAAATAAGCACCTTGCATCAACGCAAGTTGAAAAAAAAAATTAAATGAATCTCCTCCTCCAGCGCATAAACGCAAGTTAAATAAACTTGCGCAGTAGTCAGATTTAATAACCGCACATCGGCGCAAGTTAAAGAAACATTCGCAGTAGTCCAAATTAAGTACTCCGCATCGATGCAAGTTAAATAAACATGCGCATTGGTCCGAAATGTGAACTGCGCATCAACGGAAGATAAATAAAGATGCGAACTGGTCCAAAATAAGCACCGCGCATCAACGCAGGTTAAATAAACATGCGCACTGGTCCGAAAAAAAGAACTACGCTTCGACGTAAGTTGAATAGACATGCGCAGTGGTCTGAAATGCGAACCGCCCATCAACGCAGCCTAAAGAAACATGCGCACTGGTCCGAAATGCGAACCGCACATCGAGGCAAATTAAATAAACATGCGCAGTGGTCCGAAATGCGAACGGCGCATCAACGCAAGTTAAATAAATATGCGCACTGCTCTGAAATGAGAACCACGCATCAACACAAGTTAAATAAACATGGGCAATGGCCTGAAATGCGAAGCGCGCATCGACGGAAGTTAAATAAACATGCGATCCGGTCCAAAATAAGCACCGCACATCAATGCAAGTTAAAGAAACATGCGCACTTGTCCGGAAGAAAGAACCACGCATCGACGCAAGTTGAATAGTCATGCACAGTGGTCTGAAATGAGAACCGCGCATCAACGCAAGTTAAATAAACATGCGCAGTGGTCCGAAGAAAGAACCATGAATCGACGCAAGTTGAATAGACATAAGAGTCGGACATCGACGGGACTTAAATAAAAATGCGTTCTGGTCCGAAACGCAAATCGCGCGTCAACGCAAGTTAAATGTACCTGCGCACTTGTCCCAAAATGCGAACTGCGCATCAACGCAACCTAAAGAAACAGGTATACTGGTCCGAAATGCGAACCGGATATCAACGCAAATAAAATAAACATGCACACTGGTCCGAATTGCGAACCGCACATAAGCGTAAGTTAAATAAACATTTGCACCGGTCAAAAATAAGTACCGATCATCAACACAAGTTATATAAATATGCGCAATGGTCCAAAATGCGAACCACGCATCAACACAAGTTAAAAAAAACATGCGCGCTGGTCCGAAATGCGAACCGCACAGCAACACAAGCTAAATAAGCAAGCACACTGGACCAAAATAAGCACCTTGCATCAACGCAAGTTAAATAAACATGCGCAATATGTCGAAATGCGAACTGCCCATTAACGCAACTTAAATAACATGCGCACTATTCAAAATAAGAACTGCGCATCAACGCAAATTAAATAAACATGCGCACTGGCCCAGAATAAGAACCGCGCATCAACTCAAGTTAAAGAAATATGCGCATTGGCCTGAAATAAGAACCGCGCATCGACGCACGTTAAATAAACATACGCAGTGGTTCGAAATGCGAACCACGCGCCAACGTAAGTTAAATACACATTTGCACTGGTCTAAAATAAGCACCGGCCATCAACGCAAGTTAAATAAACATGCGCACTTCTCCGAAATTCGAACCGCGCATCAACGCAAGTTAAATAGACATGCGCAGTAGTTCGAAATGCGAACCACGCTCCAACGCAAGTTAAATAAACATTTGCACTGGTACAAAATAAGCACCTTGCATCAACGCAAGTTAAATAAACATGCGCACTGGTCCGAAATTCGAACCGCGCATTAACTCAAGTTAAATAAACATGCGTAATGATCCGAAATTCGAACTGCTCATCAAGGCAAGTTAAATAAACATGCACACTAGTCCAAAATGCAAACCGCGCACCAACGCAAGTTAAATAAACATAGGCACACGTCCAAAATAAGCACCGTGCATCAACGCAAGTTAAATAAACATGCAAACGGGTCCGAAATGCGAACCGCACAGCAACACAAGCTAAATAAGCAAGCACACTGGACCAAAATAAGCACCTTGCATCAACGAACCGCGTATCAAGGCAACGTAAGAAAACTTGGGCTGTCCGAAATAAGTACCGCTCATGAACGCAAGTAAAATAAACATGCGCATTGGTATGGAATAAGAACCGCACATCAACACAAGGTAAATAAACATGCGCACTGATCCGAAATAAGAACCGCACATCAACACAAGGTAAATAAAGATGCGCACTGATCCGAAATAAGAACCGCACATCAACACAATGTAAATAAAGATGCGCATTGATCCGAAATAAGAACCGCACATCAACACAAGGTAAATAAACGTGCGCACTGATCCGAAATAAGAGCCGCACATCCACAAAAGGTGAAAAAAAAAAAACATGGGCCCTCGTCAGAAATGCGAACCGCACATCAACGGAAGTTAAATAAACATGTGCACTGTTCCAAAATTGGAACCGCGCATCTACGCAAAATTAAATAAACATGCGCACTTGTCTGAATAAGAACCGCGCATCAAGGCAAGTTACATAAATATGCGCACTGGTCCGAAATGCGAGCGTTGTTTGAAGGTATCTATGGCAGACTATCCTGTCTACCAGAGATACAAAAAATCTGTTTCCAATTTTTCTGGGAAAGAAATCTTTGTATGCATTTATCGATCTATGTTCTGGCCCGGTGCTAAATTAATTATTGGGCTAGCTCTTTGCCGTCTCATCTTTTGAAGCCAAATTTTTCAGGAAACTTCCCTTGCTCATGCACGCTGGAATTGGTTTTATTGCTTTTCGTAAGCTGGGACTTTGTCCTTGGACAAACTTGTTATTTACTTGACATGTTCTTGCTTTAATTCATTAATGTTCTTTTTCCACAATACAGTTCTTAATACATAACTGCCTAGATTTGAAGCCGACTTTTTATGCACAAACCGTATTTGTACCGTAGTCGGGGAGAGAAGTACTCCTAATGCTCACTCGAATTCAGTTTGTACAGTGGATCCTGTATGGTCCTGTATGGTCCTATTTGTGTTCTGATGAAAATAAAGAAATAAATTTTCAACTTCACTGAACTGAATGATATTTCAAAACTGATGCAGAAAACTTGTATATGTTCTTGTAATGTTTATAGGACATCATACAGCTGGTAGTGGGCCGGCTGTCCCATGGCAAACGGGTCTACAGCACATCGTACGCCCTGCGGCTGGAACACACCAAGACGAAGGAGGCGTTCTGGTTGCACAACGATCTCACCATGTACCAAGTGCGGCAGAAGTACGAGTCGTTACATCCTGCCAATGAGTGGAGGTAAGTCCTTGCATTATGATCGCAGACAGCGAGCATTTATTACCATGTGTTAACCGTTAAGAGTGTTTTATGTACATTGGATGCCATGGATGTGACCCAGAAATTATGTCCCATATGTTGTCATTACCGATAATCTCAAACAGCAGCGAAAAGCTTGAATGGGACCACAAAGTTATGTTTTTAGCCCAGCTTACGTTACACGTAAGCTGGGGTATTCCTATCGGTTTGCGGGCGGTGTCCGTTAGTTAGTTAGTTAGTTAGTTAGTTGTTTATTTAGTAAACTTTGGTTCAAAATGCATCTCCTCCTACAATTTTGATCCGATGTCATTTATTTTTGGTGTGAGGCATCCCTAAGGGGTCGTGCATACGGCTTGTGCTTTTCTAGTCGATCGGGTGATTTTTGAATTTTTGGCGAATTTTTAAAGAAAAAATTTTAAAATGTATCTTCTCCTACATTTTTGACCGGATGTGATTTGTTTTTGGTATGAGGCACCCCTAAAGTGTCGTGCATACGGCTTGTGCTTTTTTAGTCGATCGGGTGATTTTTGAATTTTTGGGGAATTTTTTAAGCAAAATTTTAGCAAATAATTCAAAATGCATCTACTCCTACAATTTTGATTCGATGTCATTTATTTTTGGTGTGAGGCATCCCTAAGGAGTCGTGCATACGGCTTGTGCTTTTTTAGTCGATCGGGTGATTTTTGAATTTTTGGGGAATTTTTAAAGAAAAAATTTTAAAATGTGTCTCCTCCTACATTTTTGACCGGGTGTGATTTATTTTTGGTATGAGGCACCCCTAAAGGGTCGTGCATACGGCTTGTGCTTTTTTAGTCGATCGGGTGATTTTTGAATTTTTGGGGAATTTTTGAAGAAAAAAAATTTAAAATGTATCTCGTCCTACATTTTTGATCCGAAACCTCTCAAAGATCCGATGACCCTAAAAGGTCGTGCATACGGCTTGTGCTTTTTAGTCGATCGGACAATTTTTGTATTTTTAGGGAGCTTTTGAAGAAAAAAACTTCAAAATGCATTTTCCCCTACAGTTTTGATCTTTCTGTCTCTTTTTTTTTTTTTTTTTTTTTTTTTTTTGGTTTGAGGCATCCCTAAGGGGTTGAGCATACGGCTTGCGCTTTTTAGTCGATCCGATAATTTCTGTATTTTTAGGGAATTTTTGAAGAAAAACTTCAAATGCATTTCCTCCTACAGTTTTAATCCGATTTCATTTATTTTTGGTATGAGGCATCCTTAGGTGGGTCGGGCATACGGCTTGTGCTATTTGACTCGACTTGGGAATTCTTGATTTCGATAGGGAATTTTTGATGAAAATACCTCAAAATGCATCTTCTCCTGCAGTTTTGATCAGACATCATTTATTTTGGGGCTGAGGCATGCTTAGGGTGTCGTGAATACGGCCTGTGCTTTTCGAGTCGATCAGAATTTTTGGTGAATTTTTGAATAAAAAAACTTCAAAATGCATTTCCTCCTACTGTTTTTATCAGATTTCATTTATTTTTGATACAAGCCGACTTTAGGGGGTCATGCATACGGCTTGTGCTTTTTGAGTGAATTGGAAAACTTTTGAATTTTTTTCGGAATTTAAAAAAAAAAATAAATGAATCTTCTCCTGCAGCGCATAAACGCAAGTTAAATGAACTTGCGCAGTAGTCAGATTTAACAACCGCACATCGACGCAAGTTAAATAAACATTCGCATTGGTCCGAAATGTGAACCATTGACGGGAGATAAACATGCAAACTGGTCCAAAATAAGCACCGCGCATCAACGCAAGTTAAATAAACATGCGCAATGGTCCGAAAAAAGAACTACGCGTCGACGCAAATTGAATAGACATGCGCAGTGGTCCGAAATGCGGATCGAGCATCAACGCAACCTAAAGAAACATGCGCACTGGTCCGAAATGCGAACCGCGCATCAACGCAAGTTAAATAAATATGCACACTGGTCCCAAAAAAAAAGGATCGCGCATCAGCGCAACCCAAAGAAACATGCGCACTGGTCTGAAATGAGAACCACGCATCAACGCAAATTAAATAAACATGGGCAATGGTCGGAAATGCGAACCGCGCATCGACGGATGTTAAATAAATATGCGATCCGGTCCAAAATAAGCACCGCACATCAACGCAAGTTAAACAAACTTGTCCGAAAAAAGAACCACACATTGGCGAAAGTTGAATAGACATGCGCAGTGGTCTGAACTGAGAACCTCGCATCGACGCAAGTTAAATAAACATTCGCAGTGGTCCGAAGAAAGAACCACGAATCGACGCAAGTTGAATAGACATAAGAGTCGGGCATCGACGGGACTGAAATAAACATGCGTTCTAGTCCGAAATGCAATTCGCGTGTCAACGCAAGTTAAGTGAACCTACGCACTGGTCCGAAATGCGAACCTCGCATGAACGCAACCTAAAGAAACAGGTACACTGGTCCGAATTCCGAACCGCTCCTCAGCGCAAGTTAAATACACATTTGCACTGATCTAAAATAAGTACCGAGCACCAACACAAGTTAAATAAATATGCGCACTGGTCCAAAATGCGAACCACGCATCAACACAAGTTAAATAAAGGTGCGCACTGGTGGAAAATGCGAAACGTTCATTAACGCAAGCTAAATAAACAAACACACTGGTCAGAAATGGGAACCGAGCATTAACGCAAGTTAAATAAACATGCGCACTGGTTAGAAATGCGAACCGAACTGCGCATTAACGCAAGTTAAATAACGTGCGCACTATTCAAAATAAGAACTGTGTATCAACGCAACTTAAATAAACATGCGCACTGGTCCAGAATAAGAACCGCGCATCAACTCAAATTAAAGAAATATGCGCATTGGCCTGAAATAAGAACCGCACATCGACACACGTTAAATAAATATGCGCAGTGGTTCGAATGCGAACCACGCGCCAACGGAAATTAAATAAATATTTGCACTGGTCCAAAATAAGCACCGCGCATCAACGCAAGTTAAATAAACATGCGCACTGGTCCGAAATTCGAACTGCTCATCAACGCAAGTTGAATAAACATGCGCACTGGTCCAAAATGCAAACCGCGCACCAACGCAAGTTAGATTAACATATTCACACGTCCAAAATAAGCACCGTGCATCAACGCAAGATAGATAAACATGCAAACTCTTCCGAAATGCGAACCGCGCATCAAGGCAACCTAAGGAAACTTGTACACTTGTCCAAAATAAGTACCGCTCATCAACGCAAGTAAAATAAACATGCGCACTGATCCGAAATAAGAACCGCACATCAACACAAGTAAATAAACATGCGCATTGATCCGAAAGAAGAACCGCACATCAACACAAGGTAAATAAACATGCGCACTGATCCGAAATAAGAACCGCACATCAACACAAGGTAAAAAAACATGGGCGCTGGTCCGAAATGCCAACCGCACATCAACGCAAGTTAAATAAACATGTGCACTGGTCCAAAATAAGCACCGCGCATCAACGCAAGTTAAATAAACATGCGCACTGGTCCGAAATTCGAACCGCGCATCAACGCCACTTAAATAAACGTGTGGAGTGGTTCGAAATGTGACCCACGCTCAAACGCAAGTTAAATAAACATTTGTACTGGTCCAGAATAAACACCGCGCATCAATGCAAGTTAAATAAACATGCGCACTGGTCCGATATTCGAACCGCGCGTCAACGCAAGTTAAATAAACATGCGCACCGTGCAAGTTAGATAAACATGGAAACTCTTCCCAAATGCGAACCGCGTATCAAGACAACCTAAGGAAACGTCTGCACTTGTCCAAAATAAGTACCGCTCATCAACGAAAGTAAAATAAACATGCGCATTTTTCTGGAATAAGAACCGCGCATTAATCTTTATTAAGTTAAATGAACATGTGCACGGTTCCAAAATGAGAGCCGCGCATCAACGCAAATTAAATAAACATGCGTACTTGTCTGAATAAGAACCGCGCATCGAGGCAAGTTACATAAATATGCGCACTGGTCCGAAATGCGAGCGTTGTTTGAAGGTATCTATGGCAGACTATCCAGTCTACCAGAGATACAAAAAATCTGTTCCCCATTTTTCACGTAAAGAAATCTTTGTATGCATTTATCGGTCTATTTTCTGGTCCGGTGCTAAATTAATTATTGAGCTAGCTCTTTGCCGTCTCATCTTTTGAAGCCCGATATTTCAGGGAAATTCCTTCGCTCATGCACGCTGGAATGGGTCTTATTGCTTTTCGTAAGCTGGGACTTTGTCCTTGGACAAACTTGTTACCAGTTTTAACCGATGTCGTTCAACAGACCGAACCGCCGTAGAGGTTCCCTGTTGGAGAACAAAATCCGGAATTTGAAAGACAATGGACCAATATTTTTGTTCTTTGAACTTTTTATGTTGCATTTATTTTTGAAGTCCAAGTGTTGACCGTAAAACTTTGAGCCGTGTGTACATATGTGTTGTTTCCACCGTAACAGTTGTGAAAAAGTGTGTCAGGAAATTTGTTATGCTAGAAGCACCACCACTTCATGAATCCTGCTTTTTGTATTATTCATACAATTAATCGATTTTACAATGGCACTTTTCTAGGCTTGGGACTATTAATGGGCAAAAAATAAGGGAAGCGTTCTGCCATGCCATGTTTTTTATCTTTGCTTACAGAAAGTGGAAAACACTCTTTCCAAGAAGTTAATAAGGCATTCTTTAATATTTTGGTTGAACGGAGGACTGTGTGTAAATGACACCAAAATGCTGCGCAGTAAACTCGGCCTTTATATGTGCAAAATTCATATCGAGTTCCAACCAAAATGAAGTAGTCATGATAGCTAAATCAGTATTTATGTTAAAAATTATTTGTTACGCATTGAAGGCTCGAAACTGTTAGTTCTGTTAGGAAAAAAGCAAGCTTTACTTGTACGTCATTTTGTCTACTTTGCAGTTCTTTGCGAAGAGTTCTCTCTCTCTCTCTCTCTCTCTCTCTCTCACTCTTTTTTTGCTTAATATTTGAGCTACAGCACATTCTAAGTAATATATTCATTAGCGGACGTCATGTTTCGTTTATACTGTTATTTACAAATCATTGTTTTCCTCTTTAGAAATTATGTCGCATTACACGGACAGGCATTTATCACTGTTAGAAACCAGGAATGCGTTGTACACATTAAGCCAACAAGCTACAAGCAGATTTCATTGTAGAAATGGGGACCTCATTCTCTTGTAAAGAGTGCCTGCTCCGACCGCCGCACAGTGAACAGTATCGAGCGAGATGTTAACGCTGAAACATGGGCGCCTTTGCAGGAAGGCAATATATTCTGTAATGGACAGAAAATAAAGACATTCCTTTCAAAGTGCATGATAGATAGGCGGGTTACTTCGCTGTGTTTTAATTTTGCGACGAGTAACTGCACAGTAGCATCAAGGTTCAGAATATTTTGCTCTTGACAGCTATTGCTCAAATTTTCCGAATGAGCTCGTTTTAATCGTTATGAGAAATAAGATAGAAAACAAAACTTCCTTGTTTTCGTTGTTCTTTTCTCGTGCTGCCAACGTGGTTTTTACGATTGTCTATTCATTTATGCATTTATTCGACAGAATTCCAATGAAACGTCATTCCCTGAAACTTGCTGAAAATAAGGTTTTCTCTACGTGGTTGCCCAGCTTGCTGTTGGTTTATTTTTGAACGAGTTCACACATGAAAACCGACTTTGCGTGCTAGAACTACAAGTATCTGCTCCCGCAGCCCCCACTCGATCGTTCTCAAGTCAGTGGAGAGACGTCTAACATGTTTGTCTGGCAGTGACGGATTTCTTCGTTCTGTCAACTGTTGTTTGGTCATAGCATAAACCATGTGCCCATATGTTATAGCGTGACTGTATTTGTGTTACAGTTGAGCCTTGTGCATGTTGGCCCGTTGGATTTAGCACTGCTAACAACAGCTGGGCGTCATGCCCTGCCCGATGTTGTGACTAGGACCAGGGGCAGAAGCCGACAACTAATTTGTTTAAGCATAAACAAAGCAGCAAAATCACATTATAGTGAAAGCTTTGGTTTTTCGAAGTGTGTAAATATGAAGTTTGCTAGCAGTCTGTTAAAGGATGGTTTTGTTTGGCAGTACCGCACTGGAATCTTTTTTTCTGTCCAGCTTTCGTTGACAGGCATTGTGCATCACGACAAATTTGGCAAGGTTTAATGTTCTTGTGGATTTATGTAGGCGCTAGAAAAGGAGGGTTAAACCATAAGCTTGTTTCAGTGAGACGAGAGGGTTTATTGCAGACCACACCCACCACTCAGTATGACTTAGCAAGCCCCCCTCCCTCCCTCGCACCCGCTCTCTTACTCACTGTTTCTCTCTCTCTCTCTCTCTCTTTCTCTCTCTCTCTCTCTCTCTCTCATTCTGTGCTACCTCCCCCCCCTCCCCTCCACTCCACTCCCCTCCCCTCCCCTCAAAAACAATGGTTTGCTATCCACCCAGTGGATCGCTTACAACAGCAATGAAATGAGATTAGTGGGAAATTGCAAGAACACGATGCACCCCTTGTCTCTGTTGCCTCGAAAATGTTACTTCGTGATTAAAAGCGGCTCACGTTACGGTTCACAACTCTAAAAACGACATCGACCGTTATTGTGTCGCATAGAAACTTGAGCCGTTTTGTGTTTTATAATTTCCTTCTTTCGTTAAGTAGCAAGGATAGGTGGCTCTTCATAAGTTTATTTATGGAACAATATTATGACAAGTCATTTCTGCTGACGGCGAAGAGCCAGAAATAATTTTTCTGCTGCAAAAAAATGACATTCTCCTTTTAATTCATAGTAATCACAATGAAGTGGCCCATTGGGAGGAAATAGACTTCAGTAAATCAGACTGGACTTTTATCGCTGTTTATAATCTCCTGAAGTGGAGTCTGACAGCGCGCAATGGGGGATTTTAATGCCGACATAGGGCGGTTTTTGGCTCCCTGTCGTTTCTTGCTGGCACTTATGGAGCACCTGCACTTGTATTGAAGTACCCCTACTCAGATATGATGCAAAGGGTTGTCTTGTTTTTTTTCTGCAGTATTTGGTTAGAAGATTTCTGGATGTTTTAAAAATGGGTGGGCAAAATGTAATGTTTTTTTATCCAAATGCTGAATAAACAGGGTGGGTTTGGTCATGTTTATAAGGTGCGTTGATTTTAAGATGAAAATTTATGCTTTAAAATTATTCAATAATTAAAGTTTAAAGAGGCAGCTTAGACAAAATTTATGTAGCCACAGTATATATTTCAAACTGATACAGGGTCGTAAAACACCAAGACAACAAAAAATCCCTGTTGAAGCTTGAGAAAAAATTATGTTTTGGTAAAACAGGGAGGGGGGGGGGGGCGTTAACTTATGCTGTCGGTTGGAGGGGTGAGGGTTAACTGTTAAACCCACGGCTGTATATTTCACCCCTGACCATCCAGATGTTCTCTTCGAACTCTGTCTTACAATAATTGATGTTTTTGCTCTGTCTGTTTTGTTTCGGTTCGAATTGTTTTCTTTGCGGAATTTCTCACCTGCATTCTAGGGCATCTGGACATCTCGCAACTGGATATCTCGCATCCGACAACTCGCATCTGGACATCGCAAGACCATGACAAATCGTAGTAAAGTACAGTGTCAAAATACACTAAATAAAATGATTACTACCTACCCCCCCCCCATCCCACCGCCAAAACACAATGATAAATCAAGCAAATAATCACGGATGCGAGATGTCCACTTTTTCTTTTGGATGCGAGATGTTCAGATGCGAGTTGTCAGATGCGAGATGTCCAGATGCGAGATGTCTGGATACCATTTTGTGATATAACACAAACCGAGATCTTTTACGTTTGCCAGTTTGAGAAGGCTGATTTTCAAACTTTACAAGATAACGATTTTTTTCACGTAACATTTAAAATCCATAAAACTGTGGAAGTTTATAAATGTGATATCTTTTTTTCTGTTTCAGATATGTATTACGGGTGCGGTATCTGCCTAAGAGTTTTCATGACTTGATGGCCAAAGACAGAGTCACGTTTTACTTTTTCTATGACCAGGTAAATACATGTACTATATTTTATCACAAACATTCGTACAAACTGTACGTAAAATCGCAAAAATTGTATGACTGTTCTAAAGAAACTGGAAACGAAATTCTGCCAGCTTACTCTTGGGGCGTGTGGCAGCCCCTTAAAGCTTTCCGTAGGCCAGATATAAAATGCTGTGTAGAAGAGCAATTTTATGTCCAACCTTAATTTACAAAGTATTTGGTGACTTAACCTTTCCAGAATTATGCAAAACGTATTGATCTACTACGCTCCGAACAGCTCGCAATTTTAACTGACGGAATTCTGTATTTAGGGATAGATCATGGAACTAGGTGATTTGTGGTTGAATTAGGGCACCCTTGGGTGAACCTAGCAGCATCGAGTTCACTGGCTTTCTGCAGTTGTCCGAATTCAATACAAAGGACACTAGCTCCATGGTCTATCGCTATTATAACACAAACACAATCGTGCCTTAGACAGCGAAATGGTGCAGAAATACCCTTATTTTTGGCTATTAGGTACTTCCTGTACTGTGATGCCGCATGTGGATTACATAGCAACTTTGTTACTCAAAACAAAAAGGGTTTCGTTACAAAGCCACACGATACACACGAAACAATGACGTTTCGTGTGAATGTAGCAAGTGATGATGTGTGTATTGTTAGATAACGTAAAATCTACTTATCATTTCTTTATGCGGGAGTGCGTTGTCACTCAATGCGTGCTATAATGAGGGTCGATGGTTTTTATGGTCATCATCGTCGTTGCACTATTTTTTTTCAAAAGACAACACTGATGGCACATGATTGACTAAACCAGCACCCGGTATGTTATCATAAATTTGTGTGATGATTTCTGATCATTTCTTTATGCGGGAGTGCTTGGTCACTCGGTGCGTGGTACAATGAGGTTGGATCACTTCGATGATTTTCAAAGGAAAACACTGATGACACGTGAGTGGCTAAAAAAACCAACATCCGATATATTATCATAAATTTGTATGATGGTTTCTTTCAGGTGTATGATGACTATATGAAGAATATGGCGGAAAATATTTCACAAGAAGTGGCCGTCAGGCTTGGGTGTCTGGAAATCAGGTGAAAGAAACCAATACGTACATTGTATATATATATATATATCTACGTATTCCCTGCAGTTTTCAGGGAATTCACGTATTCGCTGTTACCGTCAGGGGCTACGTGTATTCCCTGAGCTTCTTAACACTTCACTGTCTGTGCGAATTCCCTGAACGCATCGGGGAATTTGTGCAAAACTAGGCAAATATTGTCAGTAGATAGAAATATCTTGTCTCAAATACGAAGTAAGACTACTGCCTGGCACTGACACGCTGTGACAACTGCAAGAGCATTAGGTTTAAAGCATGGTCGTTACAATAAAAAACGAACATTATGCTCCAACTTGTTTAGTTAGTGACTGCTGGTCAAGGATTATTGTCAAGTCGTACTAAAGTCACGTCGTACCCATGTCAGGTATCCAAATGGGTCCAGTCGTACCCTACTGGTTCGGTCGTACTCATTCTTTATGCTCGAGTCGTACCCATCTCTGACGAAGTCGTATCCCACAAAATATACTATAAATACTTACATTTTGCAGTTAATTCAGATGGGGAAAATTGGAAATATTAATTACATACTGAGGAGCCAAGTTTACTTACAAGATGATCTGATGGAACAGGATTGCAATGTCTTGATCTACTCGGGAGTTTCAGCCTGTAATGCTTTCTTATAGGGTTTCAGTTGCATGCATCGGACTTAATTTGAGCATGCTTTGACTGTTTCCCCTGCTTAACAAATTCGGCACAATATTATGACTGGCCGACTTGGTCATGATGTAAAAGCAGGAGAAAGTAATTTTTCACATGAAGGAGACAGAGAAGGAGAGAGAGAGATATAGAGAGTAGAGGAGAGAATGTGTGTGTGTATGTGTGGGTATAATTCATTCAGTTATTTGCACAAATTTCAATATAAGCCAACACCTGTTTTTTTAAGAGTTTCTGTGTAAAAAATTAAATCAAGCTTGAAATGGTTTTGTTTTACAGGCGATTTTTCAGAAACTTACAGCACAATGCGTTAGACAAGAAATCCAATATGGAATACTTGGAAAAAGAACTAGGTCTACACCGATTTATGCCAAAAACAGTCATTAATTCTATGAAGGTTTGTGTCAAACTTTTGCACCTTGTTTCATTTTCTGCATTTATCTACTCACAGTGTGCGTATCCATATTGAATACAAAGCTGTGACTCTAAGTTTTAAAAGTCGGGTTCTTGTGTAAAATAAAAGTGTGATTGAATTGACGTAACGGGTGGTGTATAAGAAAATGTACAGAGTATTATGCTGCCAGAATCTTTTACAGACTATGACGTAACAACAGTACTGGGAGAATCTCTCACAGAGTACTGTGACGTAACAACTGTAATGGGAGAATTTCTTACAGAGTATTGTGGCGTGACAACTGTACTGGGAGAATCTCTTACAGAGCTGATAATCTGCGCCATATTCATTTTTTTCTTTGTAGCCAAAAACATTACGCAAGCTAGTACAGCAGACATTTAAACAGTATGCGGCGCTGTCAGTGGAGGAGTGTGTGTTCTGTTTCTTCGAGACCCTAGCCACTGTATGGCGATTTGACCAGGAACAGTTCCAATGTGCTTTAGGGGTAAGCATTTTGTATTGGTTAGAGGGGGGATTTCATCCAGGGAGAAAGGGGGTGGCGACGTAGGATGGGGTATGGAGCATATACACAGAAGGAGAGTAAGAAGCATGAAGTATTTAGGATTAAAAATAAATGCTGAACAATTCCTGACGTTTTTTTTTTTCGATTCGATGCTGTGTTATTTTCGCGAGTTTGAAGGCGGAAGTGTTGTCTTACGACTTCTGTATTTGTGAGTATATTGTGTACAGACACCTTGCGTGGAAAGTTTACTTCCAATTTTACTTATTGATTATTAAGACTTTTATAGACCACGAGGCATAAACACTTCTCAGTTCTGCGCAGTCATTGGCTGAGTCTCACAAGTAAGCGTTCAACGCTAACTGTGTTTTTGAACTTACGATGTTTTAATCTTAATTATGAAATTTAAAAATAAGTCTAAATTAGAAAAAAGAGAGACAACCGCCGATGCAAATGAAGATAGTGAAAAGCGGACTTTTTTTAATGCCTGGCAAATGAAGCGACAGAGTTAGGTTTCAGTCACGTGAAAAAACTAAGGCAAAATGCTGAAACTGAATGGGTAGACTCTGCCACCAGTGTGCCGCTTGAACATCTGTGATTAAACGAGCCTTTTAATCACGTCCGGTTTGTTTCAAAACATTTTCTGCAAAGACATATTAGACCTTCTCGAGGAAAAGGTTTGCTTCTAAGTGTTAGCCAATCGCTGCATAGAACTGAGAAAAAATGCATCACATGGTCTGTCGAAGGCGTAATAATCGACAAGTAAAATAGGAAGTAAACTTACTGCGCACGAGGCGTGTGATACAGACGGGAAAAAACATTTTGTCCGATTTTAGACAAAAGATTTAAGCACATGAAAAATCTAAATATTTGCTCACACATTGAGACATGACAAATTTGTTGGTGGGTCTGGCAACTGCTACATTGACAGATTAAGGAAGAAGTGCCTGGAATTACGGTGTTCGTATTTCAGCCACAACTTTTTATGACCGCCGGGGACACTTCTGTCGAATTCAGGGCGCCTGGACCAAATGCTTTTTATCCATGCGATGCACGATAAATGTTTGATTTTTTGCCTGTATCCAGTGAAAGACTGTCTTATAAATGCATTGTAAAAGTGAAGCATCACGGGAGGTCTAACAATTCTAACTTTGCTGGAAATACAGCTTAAACCGTGCCGATAAATTACATGCTAAATCCTGCAAACCAAAGAGCAGCCGAAATAAAGATGCAAACAGTTGACGTCTGTGCGAAACCCGTTATTATTTGGTAATTGGCATCAAGCGGACAATCCAGCCTGATTCGAATAAACAATTTAGTAAATTACTTAATCAGAGGAAATATAAGCCATATATATCAGTATTTTCATTTAGTGCCACAACGCAATCGGCCAGTGTTTAGGATAGGTCGAAAAATATAAATATATATATATATATATATAAAGGGTTACTTAAAATATAAATTATAAATATAAATATTTGGCAAGATTTTGCCAAAAAAAGAAAAAGAATAATAATAAAAAAGTGACTAGTGAAATAAACTGGTGGACAACACTTGCGAAAGAAAAACAGTGGTAAAGTGCATCGTCTCCCACATTTTGCCCAGGGCCTAAAAAAAATCGCAGACAGTTTTGCAAACAATAAGCGAAATTGAAAAAAAAGAGAAACACTTGAAGAGAAATAATAGAACGTGATTGTTCATGCATTTACGCTATTATTGGTTCCTTATGTTTTTGAATCACGCAAAGGACTTGTGTTATAAATGTACTGTTTGAACTTAGCCTGGCTTTTTTCTGTCTTATTTTTTTTTTGTTTTGTTCTTTTTTTTCTACTGGCTTGTGCAATGCCTTATTCTTTCATAACTAGAAAGGGATCATTATATTTGTGATCGTTATGAATTTATCGCTACAAATATACCATAATCTCCTTCCTATATCCCACCTGCATAGAAAAAAGCATCATCTTAAAAGCACTTGCGTTGTTGAAAGCGGTGCCGTTTTTTTATGCAACAAAGGGCATGAGATAACTGTTCGAATGATGATTATACACTTAGTTATATGCATTTTTTTCTTTTACTCCCTGAAGTTTATCTTTGACTTGTAGGTACGAAATAAACTGAAACCACAAAAGCCCACTACTATTGATTTTAATAGTAAATACTCGATTAAGTTTAACTTCCTGTGACCAAATACTGGTTTGAATGTAAGGGACCCAGGCGTAATCTTCCAGCCGTATTTAACTCAGTCTCCTGCTGCCCGTAATTCCATTACTGTATTAGCAGAATACGACGGCGGTTGGTGGGGGGGGGGGGTAGGGGTGGTCAGAAGGTATGGATGGATGAGTAAGAAAGTGTGATTTATTACACATATATAAGTAACCCTTTAATTTCTTTTGGTCACATTATAGTTCTTTTACTTCTTTAAAAAAAGTTCTAATGACACGGTGACATTGCAGTAAGAAAAGTTCTGTGTGATCTGGTTAGCGTTTTATGATTGGGAATGGTTCTCTGGAAAAAAAAGTGAAAAATACTTGACTTCTGATTCATTGTTTAGTGATAGCGAAAGCTTATTCCTTTTGATTTATTTCCTACATGAATCTGTTTGTCGTGTCTTGTTTTTGCTGATGTGTACGGTACGCGCATAGCTTCAGAAAAGATCAATCACAAGGCTTGGAAGCTCTCTGATTTGTGTTTCAGTCTGCGTGGGGTATATCAGTTAATCTAGTCATTGGGCCTGATGTGGGCATCAGCTACCTAACCGAGAGAGCTTCTTCCGTAAGTTATCCGACCTTTCATCTGTCATTCTAGTAAAAAAATGAATAAATAAGTAAATAATTAAAAAGAGATGACGTAAGGGTTACCGGGTGTTTGCAGTCGCATTTTTTTTCGATCCGCTAAAAAAGCTTCATTTTTGCCCTTTCAGTTTAAAAAAATTGCTATAATTAAAATTATCCACGAGTCGCGTAATAGTATTATTTGCACGAGTTATGAAGTTAATTAAATTTCAGCCTGAGATGATGCAACTGCAAATAGGGTGCAGGGAGTGTGTGAAGTGGTTTCGGATGGCCACCAGAGCTGTGGCAATTTTCGTGAATGTATTACGTTTCCCTGTGACTTCTCCCGCCAGGTTTATGATGACAGCATATTCTGTGATGTTTTTCTTTTGTGCGTTCCAGTTCATAATACACAGAATTACAGTGTGACTGTGAACTGAGTTTATTTTCTTTCAAACGGTCGTCTGTGTGTTCATTATGGCGTGCGTCAGTATCTAAATAAAAGAGCGCGAAAAATTTTCATGGCTTGTAGTTGGTTAAAACAACACTCTGAACTGGGCCCGTGATTGACAAACTTTCTCTTTCCTTAAGTCTCCACAGCGAACACGCACGATGTCCACTCGAGACATGTCGCTATGCCGCTACTTGTCGCGCTTTGTGCTCATTGACCAAGTGCCTATCCTCGAGGGAGTTGCTGCTGTATAGAAATCACCATTTTTACACTTTATTCATCAGTTGCAGCATGCAGCTTAGGGGAATAGCAACAAGTTCTTTCAGCGACCAATGTTCTGCGGTTGGCACTAAGCGAACATTAAAAATTTGCCAAAGACGGACGATCAGCAGATCGAAGGAGCCCTCGGAGAGCTTCGAAAATGGAGGGAGGACTTCTTCCACATGCATACCCTCACCCTCATTGACAGTTGCCTTAAAGGCCCTAAAGCTCACATTAGTCTAACAGCGTGTCCTTCAAGCAGCAGCAAAAGAGAGGAAAGGCAAGGACGGCAGCAAGCGAAACCAAACTACCCCAGGGTGAAGTGATGCGCCGCAACCTGACTCACAGCCTGAGCCTCTCGTGACGTTAGGAAACTTACCGCGCATTGATAATTCGTCTCCGGCAGCATTTCTGGAGACCTAGAAAGTGACGCCGGTCCGCGAAGAATATCCCTGGCTAACACGAAAAACGCCAGGAAACAGTATACCTGTCTTCGTTCAGAACTTCGTTCCTCAGGGTTCAAAGTGAGGACGCAGTGCCTGCTGCGTAGGGCTTCTCAGCCTGCTTTCAGGGCGAAGCAACCGCACAGTCCGACAAGCCAAGACACGTCGCTGCGAGAGAGACTATGGACAGAGGGATATGCTGCAATTACAGGAGTCACAAAGGCTGCACCCGGACCCGCTGATGATTCGCCCACGCTTGCAGCGCGTGCTCGGAGAAGCACCCGAAATATCGCAATTTCGCGGAGATCAGCATGCTTTGCAGTTCCTTCCACAGTACTTTCAACTTTGCTCTGAAGAAAGCCATGCCCGAACCTGAAATTCATGCAGATCTTTTCGTACGCAAGCCCAGAAGCCGCGGGCATCGCGCTTATCTCCAAGAGATCAGCATTCAGCTGGTTATACTGCAGCAGGTCGGTGGATATGCCTTGCCGAGCTCAGGGGCACATTAGCATCAACGAACTAGCCGCTGGTTTCCTTGGCATCCAGAAATGCTCGTCGCTTACCCCCCCCCTCCCCCCTCCCCGCAAATCCGACTTACGCAATCATGTGTCGCAACAATCTATGTCTTTGTGCTTTGCGAGTGGTCAGACCCTCGGCGATACTGGACCGCGAAAGCAGCCATTCGAGGGAAAGCAACTATCCGCTTTGCCAAGCGTCACCCCCGCCACTTAGTGTTTAGTTACTTAAACCTACGGAACTATATCGCTCAGGGTAGACTTCGTACTCTTGGCACCTTAGGTGCTTCCTCTTTGCATTAGTGTATCTTTATTATTTTTCAATTGAGAAAACTTGAAGCTTGGATACTGACGTGACAATAAACATCAAGGTGACTGGGGCTTCCAAGGTATCTTGATTCGAAAGGACACGGGTTTCACTGTAGAAAAGAGGATGAAGTGAGCCAGGGGTATTAAGTCTATCCCACACGGGTACCATAAGCATTTCACATGCAGTACAATTTTGTTTTAGTCCCCTGTGACTATATTTACAAAAATTAACTGTACAGTTAACTGATTCCGGTAAGTGCTCCGTTAGCAGCCAGAACATCCGAAAATCAATCAATAAGTTTAACACATTTAACAAACAACAATACACCTAAATTGTTTGCGTGATACGGCTGAGTCACCCTGTTTTCGAGTGTAGGAGTACAGTTAACTTTTGTGAATACCAGGGCATGTTGTATTGAGAAAACATGTCATTTTGTTATAACCGATATGTCGTTACAACCAAATATTTTCTACAGGGAAAGGCTTATCCAGATAATTATGTCGTAATAAGCTACATGTCGTCATATCCGACGTCGTTATAACGACATTGTTTTGTTTGTCGATTTGCAGCCAACGCGGTTGTCGGAGTTCGACCAGGTGCAGTCGATCCAGACATCGTCGAGCGAGCACGACCTGAAGGGGCTGGTGCAGTTACGCATCACGGGCGCCTCGGAGCCGCTCACCATCACGTGCCGCTCGCTGTCCGAGGCCGAGGACGTGGCTGACCTCATGGACGGCTACTGTAGGCTCGTCAACAATGGCAGCAAGTCGTGCTGGATACGCAAAGGTAACACCCCCCCCCCCCCCAAACCCACACCCCACCCCCCGTAATCGCGTTAAGATTGTTTCCGAGTTGCTCAGTGTGTCAGTACATTTTAGTGAAATGAGTGTTGGGACTCGCAGGGTTCGCGCTGGGTTCTCAGGAAAGTGAGTCAAAAATGGAACGTGTGACCCAGTTGGGTCCAGAAAAACTCGGTGGGTTCCGAAACAGTGAGTCATTGCGTAAAAAATGCCCAAAAAGTGGACAAAAACCCCGCCAACGCGAACCCTGGACTCGTATGCCTTTACAGGTGGCACATTGGTATCAAACCATTTATGTGTCGGTGTTTAATGCTCCAGTTTGGACTAAAACTTGTTGCATTTTCTTTCTAAACTACGATTGAAGAGTGAAACACTGCAACAAACCGTGAGCCAAACCTGAAATTAGTTCAATAAATTGATTCAAATAAGATATGTTTCCTGAAATTTTATACATTCTCTGTGTTCCATTTTCGATATGTCGGAAGTTTGCCAGTTGTTTGTGTATAATATTGCGGGAGCCCTTAGAAATTGTTCAAGACACCCAGGTGTATCTTCTGGATTTATTCTCCTATTCACACACAAGGTTGACAAAAATAATTTTAGTAGTTTATTTTAGTAGACTATTAAACAGAAGTAAATAATAATAATGAATGTTTTTGCACAGTACATGCGTATGTTTGCAACGTTTTGCTTTTTTTAAACCAAAGTAACTGGGAAGTCCACGAAAAAACGCTCTCTGTCTCAAACATCTTCTTCCTCCGATGGTGGGTAATACCGGAATGTGACTGGTTAGCAGTTTCCATCAGTTGTGTGTTTATTTTTAAGCGTATGTGGTTGAACGGATTGTTTACTGTTTTTTTTTAGCCCAGCCGACTATCGTCAGTGCGCTGTGCTCATCACTTGTGGCGCATCCGTTGCCTGTTATGTCTGTACGTGTATCAACAATTTTTCAAAATGCTTCTCTTCCTTCATTTTTGGTCCGATATTTTTGAAATCTGAAAGGAATGTTCCCTGAGTAATCCTCCACACAACATTTTTTTTTGACGATTTGGCCAAAATTAGCGGAAATATTGGCAAAATTCAGGAAAACACAAAAAAATGCTACTGATTCTACAAATCCGGTCCTATAGCGTTGAATTATGACAGGAATGTTCCCCTCAAGCTCCTACACCAGGCTTGTTATTTTGTTTGGCGATTAGACCAAAATTAGCCAAAAACGGTCAGAATGTGCTCCTACTTGATGCCGAAAGTTGTGGGGGTCGTCGTTGCCAGGTCGGGAGTACGTAGGACTAATAATTGCGAGGTTGTGAGTTCATACCCTGCTGTAGAAAGACTTTCTATGTGCTGATGTTTACATACTGATATGTGTATGTATAGCATTGGTGAAACTGATCGGTTTCTCCTTTCACCTTTGCAATGTCTCCGCTTTCAGGGCTGGGCACAATGTCCACGGACATTCCGTTTTTTATCGTATATGTGTGTGTGTGTTTATGGTTTGTTTGTTTATCTCGAGTTTTCTGTTGTTTATCGGTTCAGTGCTGTATGGTTATTTTATGATGTATTTTGTATGTTCCTGTGATCTCTGGTACCTTTGATTACGAGACATTTTGTGCTTTACCCTTTATTGTATCTGGAATAGGTCCAAACTGTGGACCGTACCCACGCAAGTATTTTTTCCCCGTTTTATATGAAGATTTTGTTATGTTATTTCTTAACTGCATGACAAAAGTTTCTGAAGTTTTAACGACTTGTTTGCAATTTCACAATGTCTCCTCTCATAATCAATCTTCGTTTTGAATTTTCTTGGTGTTAAGTCTCAGGACCGTTTCGAGTTAAAGTATTTTCAGTTTTTGTTAAACGAATGGTGATTTTTGGCCATTGAACCTTTTAAGTCTAACTTTGTGTGTAACTATAGTTTTCGAAGTTTAATGATAATTAAAAAAAAAGAAGAAGAGGGTGCGAGGGTTCTGGTGTTTGTGAGAAGCTGCGTGGATGGCGTCACATTTTTGTCTTCTACATTTATTTAGGAAGGTCGAATCAGTTATTCAGATTTAGTTGGTTACTCACGGAAAAGATCGTGCAACTCCTTCCTCTTTTGAAAGTGGTTTTAGCAAACTGTATGGCGGAATTTTAATAAAAAAATAGTTTCCTGAAGTAAAACATTCTATGAAATTAAAACTTACGGAGATACCATGAAGATTGTATGGGCTCGGATCAACTTCTGAATGTGTAGGATAGGCCATAAAAGTGATGATTATTTAATTTGGCATTTTTTGGTTGATGACGTAATTGATGCCCATTGGTACTATGAAGTTGTTAAGGAAAATGTTGTTCACAACACTTTTAGAATTGCTCCTTACCACCCCCCTTTGTCATGCGAAATGTGGAAATGTTTTGTTTAATCCATTATGTTATAGCGCATAATCGTGCATGATGTTGAATGATATAATTTCCACGAAAGTCTGCACGGACTTGGTTGGAAAGTAGTGTCTTTTGATAGTCTTTCACTTTATGTTCACTTTTGTTTAATTGACATCAGTATGATCTTTGAATATTTAAATTCCTTTACAAGTTTTAATATCATGTTCATGAGGATATAATATGGGATTAAAAATGATAGGTAGTATGATATTAAAAACTTTTTAAACTTAATAAAAAAATTACCATTTTATGATACTATTGTATAAATATAACGCAAGTATCTGATCAAGTACAAGTAAGGTGATGAAACGATGCTTGTTCATTGGGTGCTTACATAGTGTGGTTCTATGATTTTTGTTTAGGAGAAAGCCTGCCGCGGACGCCCAGATCGAGTATGAACCGTTCTTCCGGTACGAGTGGTGATGCTAGTACAGGTTTTAAGACTAGTAAGAACTAGGCGCTTAACTACTGCTTATCCCTCTCCCTCCTCCCAGTGCACAATTCTTTACCACTGAATTATTTATTGTCGCAAAATACCACGACTAAAATACATTCGTGTGTTGTTGTTTTTTTTTTTTAATTTTTTTTTTTTTTGGAAAGATTAATTTTGATCTAATAGATAAGTGAAAGTGTTTTATGGCTTTTGGAAACGGTATAGATGTGAGGTTTGTTAGCAGATCATTTTTTGCAGTTTCAGGAATTTCCAGTTTCTCCATCAATTTATACCGGTATATGGGATTTTAAATTGACTGGATGTCAGTGGAAAATTTCCAAGACATAAATCTTTGGTTCCACTTGCGTTTTACGTTAAAGTGGAAACAAGACAAATAAGTCATAATCGTATAAGTACTAGCAACAATAGTACTGATATTTATACAAGTACTCCGGTTCACGTATAAAGGGATCCTGGTGTAAAAAGAATTGTGCCATTTTAGTTAAATTCACAAAACGTTTTTCTTTAAAAAACGGCGAGATGTAGCGAATGGCATTATTATTCAAATCTTTACATATGCAGTTAATCAAAACTACCGACCTATATATAATATATATGTTACAGGCAATGCTGGAATTTAGTTAATTCGTGTGATGTTTAATTGTGTCTCCCCAACAGAGAAGAGCCATACAGTGTTCGTACGTTCTGTGTGTGCGTATGTGTGTGTCAGTCTCTGTTATGGAAAAAATGTTGTGTGCAAGATATCTTCACAACTTTAAGTCTGATCGAGTTGAAATTGGTCTGCTTATTCCTTTGGTAGGTCGGACGGTTCTGTCAACTTTTGACGCGTGTTACGTTGAGGAAGACGTATGGCGCCAGTACGTGAAATTTGCGTGCAAAATTTCCCAGCCGCTGACATTCGTTGTTGCTTTTTTTTTTTTAAACAAAAACAAGAATTTAAATAGATATCGATTGAACGTGTGTGATATAAGTCTGTACTCATGTTTTGTTTGCACTGGCCGCTCTAGTTCGTATATTGCTTAAAATGTCTGGCAAATACATGTATTGCCTAAAATGTTAGGTAATAGTTGAAAATTTTAGGCATTTCAAGAAATGACTGAATGTCACAGACATGCGACAGATTTCGCTTATTGACTGTAACATATATATTGTGTGAATTTAACTTCTCAGTTAGTATGTCGTTTGAAATAGATTTACACTGACAGCTTTTGTCTTATGTATTGCAAGTGTTTCATAACAATAAATCTTTCACAGTTTATGTGTAGACCTAGAGTTTCTGTTTAGTATCCTTGTCTGCGTTTTTTCATTAGCTTCAATTAGAATAGTGATACTTAAAGCAAACCAACTTGTTCCATCTCTCTGCTTTGCGATTTCTCTTTTATTTTTTTTTTTTTGAAAGAAGTTTTTCGTTTCTGCTATGTTAGATGCAAACTGAAATGCTTCAGAAATCGTGTTAGATTTTATAAACTTGAAATGCAGCATGTAGTCATCTTACTTCAATTGGCTGCAGTTAGTTGCAAATACTATATATATATATATATATATATATATATATATATATATATATATATATATATATATATATATATATATATATATATATTGGCTGGGCACATTGTCCACGGACATTCTTGCTTTCTTTGTTTAATTTTAATGTCAAAGTATATGCAGAAATAATATTTCTCTTTGGTTCGAACAGCGCCCCACTGCTGTCCCGAACAAGAGGAGCGTGGGGTATGCTTGGGTGGTGTTGGGGTATGTCCTGTGAAATAGAAGATCGAGAGATACTCTAAAGGAATTTACAACGTACAGTGAATTGACATCAAAAATAATTGGACTATATTTGGATGGCCTAGTGACGTGCTTGTGGTTTAACAGGAGTGTCGGATTACGCAGAGATCGTTGAAGATGACGCCGATTACTCGAACCCAACCAACAAGGATTATGAGGTGGACCGTGACCGCATCACGCTGCAGTGTGTGCTCGGGGAGGGCCAGTTTGGCGACGTCCACATGGGCGTGTACATGGATCCGGTAAGGACTTGTCCGAAGCGCCTGCATCGCTCATCCAAGAATTCTGTAAAATGAGACTGGACCACGATTTGGAAATAATGATTTGCTTGAACTGTGTGTGATTGGTAAATTTGAGCTGCGTTGATAGTGATTTGTGAATGTGACTGAATTTTAAAAAAAAAGGCATGTTTAGACTGAGGTATGGTGACCCGGGCTGATAAAAGGTTTTTTACTACCAAGTACCTGTAATACCGATAGCTGTACTGACAGCTGACAAAGTAACACGTTTGTGTAGGTACCGAGTAAAAAAAAAACACGAGTGACGGTGACGATGCCTGTACCACAGATGTTATTGTTGTATGACTTGGGGAAATGCTGCAGTCTTACTGGTCGATTCCCAAGTCAGAATTTTTTAAATGTTGACTGATAAACAGTGAAGTAACTCCTAATCAGAACCCGAGCTAAGTCTTGTGACAAAGCATGTGTTGATTTGTTTCGAGTCAACATCAAGATCTTGTTGACCAGTTTAGAAAATGCTGACCTAAAGGTCAGTATTTTCGTTCTGGTCAATACTTTATGCTGATTCGAAATAAATTGTCTCATAACGTTCCAGATTGGATTCTCAAAATCTCGTGCTAACTCGACCAATTTTTTTACCGAGTACCGAAATGAAAATATAGCAGTAACTTGTCCACACGGAACTTTCTTAAAAGTAATGTCACCATACCAGTTTTGTGAACAAAAATTTAAAAAAATAGAACAAATACTTTTTAAATGTCCTCTTGCAAAATTTCACGAATCAGTTGAAAGAGTTTTTTTGGCAAGAGAATTACATATTGTCAAAATAAAAGAGTTGCATGAAAAATGACCCCATTGTGACATCACAGACCAAAAAGTAACTCACCAAAATGTTCTTTGCAAAAAAGTAGTCGCATTACGTATTTTGCTCCAAATCTGTATAAGAAACCGTTTTCGAGATATTTCACTTTGAAAAATTCACAAGACGCTGATGATGACGTCATAGGTCAACAATTTCTAACGTGGATCTTCTTATGGCCTACTATATGTGTGCCAATTTTATTTTCCTAGCTCTAGCCGTTTCGGAGATGTGTGAAACGGAAAGAAAATGTCGTAGAGAACAAAAATAAATAAATGAATAAAATAAAAAAAAAAGGAAAAAGGGGGAAAAGAGAAACTTTCACAATTTCTAGTAAGAAAATAACTCCTTGGGATTAAAAGTTCCAAGTGTAAAGTATAACATGCTTATAGAAACAAGTACACCCCAAAAGCAGATGTCCTGCACTTTTATTTTTAATCATAAGTTGGAAGAGTGGTTTCACCGCTTGGACATCTTGGAACGTGATCGAGACAATTTTTGAAATCCAAGTGTTCTGGGTCTTGTACAGGAGGGCAAAGAACAAGAGGTGGCGGTGAAGACGTGCAAGGTTGTAGAAAATGAAGACACGAGGAAGTTGGAGTCACGGGCGGAGAAATTTCTCGAAGAAGCATGTAAGTATAGAGTCCGAATTTACGCCAACCAAAAGGGAAGTGTGTAATTAAGTCGAGCACAAAATTAACCTTATTTCTCCTGCCAGAGTTATTAAAGATCTCAAATAAGCCAAAAAAAAAAAAAAAAAAGGAAGTGACCTGCTGGATTTTAAAAATATCAATGAAAAGAAGGAAGAAATCGACCTGCCGGCCGAGTGTGTGGTTTTGAAAATGACCTTTAAGACGAGAAATTTATCTTGCAATTCTGTGCTCGCGTCTTCGGTTCTTGCATGTCTTTACTGAAAAAATAGCGGAAATTGAACCATACATTGCGGAAAGAAATTGAAACTAGAATTTTGGCCAATGCCAGTTCATCGCAACTTTCAACAACAAAAGTTTGACCCTGACCAGGTCTAATTTTTATTCAAGAAAAAAAAGAGGAAAAAGAGGTGAGAGTTATGGGTATCTTTAGCCGTTGCGAATATAATGTTTTAATTCCTGCACCCATCCATAGAAGATTTGGTTTGATTGGCATTGCAGATATAATGCAGCAGTTTGACCACCCACACATAGTGAGACTAATAGGGATCTGCTCGGATCAGCCGGTCTGGATAGTCATGGAACTGGCATCATTTGGAGAGGCGAGTCATTGCTTTTATTGGTTATGCATTTCTCCGTACCGTTTCTATGTTAACTTGCATAAAGCGGCATTGTTGTGGATCAAAGGCGTCATGCGCGCGATCGATTAAAAAAATGTCAACAGAAAGGCAAGTTTTGACACAAACACAGATGAATCAGCTTCCAATTATTTTAAATTTTACTTTAAAACGGCGTCCTTCAGTAGGATAACATTTCAAATGGACTGTTTAGTGGGATAGGATGGATATGATTTCGTTATTTGAAATGCATTTCGTCTTTCAGATGCGGGCGTTTCTCCAAGAAAACCGTTATAAGTTGAGGCCTGATACACTGATTATGTATTGTTATCAGCTTAGCACGGCTTTGTCTTACTTAGAGAGCAAGAAATTTGTGCATAGGTAAGTCCTTGGTGAGGGACATCAAAGTGCACAATAATGTTTGTGGGAGACAGAAATTCCAGCCACACAGAAGGGGTGACTTCACAAATGTTGTGAAAACAGGGTGGGGGGGGGGGGGGGGTAGGCGGGCGGGGAGCCGGGATATGGGTGGTCAAAAAGACATAGTACCTTATGGATAACCCCAGATTACATCGTGTCAATTTTCAGACATTTTAAATCATGTCCAATCTCATGTGTGCAGGAACATAGATATGCTAAAAGTTTATCGAGCAGTGAATAAGTGTGACAATATGATAGTAAATAAACTTTTATGTTGTAGAAAGTGTTACTAAGAAGAAAATGAACAATTTCAATAAAACTTATTTTTACAGAGATATAGCTGCACGCAATGTATTAGTGTCTTCAGAAGACTGTGTTAAACTTGGCGACTTTGGTCTTTCTCGAGGGGTAGAAGAACAGAGCTATTATAAAGGTAACGTGTGCAAAACGCTTCCTTTGTGTGGCTGCGCCGTGTGTAAACCATTTGCATTCGTTTTAGTTATAGGCTTCTGAAATTACAGAAACTGGGGATATAAAATAGTGTTTCTGCTTTCGGTAACATGCACTTGTTTCCAGTAAATTGTATAGGTGATTTAGAATATCTTTGTCGGTATCTGATGCACATAGAATGTACATAGAAATGGTATGACTTTCATATATTCTGCATAACACTTCACGCAGTCTCAGAGAATTTTCGTGTAAAAACGTAAGTGTGAATTATACTCGTGTTGCAGCATCCAAAGGCAAGTTACCCATAAAGTGGATGGCTCCGGAGTCGATTAATTTTAGGAGGTTCACCATGGCAAGTGATGTGTGGATGTTCGGTGAGTAACACGCTGGTATTGCTCACTTGTTTTAAGGCGCCTCTTTAGGATAACGAGGAGAGACATGATTATGATTTGTGTCAACCAGTATCGATACGTAATAATCTAAAATAATGTTGCTAGTAAGTACTGGCAAAGAATTTATTTCAGATATATATAAGTTAATGTTTTGAATTCCTTTCACTTATTTATTTGTTTATAAATACTTGTAAATGCAAATAGATTTTTGAGGGACTGGTTCTGAATATGTGGAGTCTATTTATAGATACAGCATATTTTGTGGGTTGCTTTAGCTGTGCGAATTTTACACTAATCAAGTTTATCTCTTGCGGTCAGGCGTGTGTATGTGGGAGATCTTGATGTATGGCGTCAAGCCATTCCAAGGCGTGAAGAACAATGACGTCATAGGTAAAATAGAGGCAGGCGAGCGGCTACAGTTGCCCATGGGCTGCCCGCCTTCCGTGTACAACTTGATGTGTACTTGCTGGTCGTACGAGCCCTCGCGACGCCCCTCGTTTGCCGAGGTGAAGACAGATCTGAGGTGAAACACCTTCACTTGTACATGCACAGTTGTCGTTATACACGGTTTTCATATTCAAAGTTAATGTTATCCACAGAGCAAAGTAAAGTTGTATCGGAAAGTTCTAGGTAGCTTGGAAGCAAAGGTGTTGGGTAGTATAAACTGTTGCCAAAGAAAGAATGAAACTGACATCTCACAACACTTAATTTATTTCAAAATGCTGTGGTACTTTGAAGAAATTGCGGGTGTTTTCTCCCTCGGTTTCTCTTCATGTCATTGATTAGTCACGGTGCCAACTTCACATCTGTCAGTCAAGCATGTGAGAGAAACAAGATGCTGCATGTTTGTGATCCTGTGTTTTTTATTTTAGCAACATTTTACTGGAGGAGCGTCGAATGCGGGAAGATCGACAGCGTGCCGATAACAGGCGACTGCACGCCCTCTCGTGGGGTATGTGTGTACTGTTTTGTGCTTTTCATGCGAAGAAAAAAAAACAGTTAACGGAATCAACAGATACTGTAATCAGTTCATAAATTCTGGAGAAGCACAACAATGTTTTTGTTCGTGTGTGTTGAGAAACAAATCTATTCCAATTACTCAGATTTTAAAAAAAATCGAAGAAAAGGAAAAACACATATTAAACTTTTTAAAGATAAAATAAAGGCCGAATAAAAATAAAGGCATGCTTCATATTTACACATTTAGGCGCGTTATTTTGTGTAAATAAACATGCTCATGTTTGTTTATTTCTTGTAGCTTCTGCAGGATCGGATGATGACTTACCACCACCGAAGGTAATTTGGAAGTGTACAGTGCATTCTGTTTAATATGCAGTGCCCCTCGTTATCTCGAACACCAAATGTCTTGGAGCACCATTCATATAATTTTCAAAGCCATTGGTTTCAATTTACTTGAGTTTACCCTTTGGCCTAATCCTCGCTGTCCACAAATCCCAGCTTTCGATGTAAAATGTAAAACGACAACTTCGAAATAACGAAAGGAGCACTGTGGTTGCTCATTCATTCATTCGTATGCATAGATGTAACATAGTTTTTGAGATCCCACCTTGTCCGCAGTCAGACCTAAAGCCAGATTATGGTGTGTAAAACGTAACTGGTTTTGCGCTGAAACATATCGAAACAACGCACCACAATCTGGTCACAGGGGCAGACCGAGACCAAATTTCATTTCTATCTCTCCGTATCGTGGTGATGTTCTGTTGTGTTGGTTTACGTCGAGTTGAAGTCAAAGTTCCGGTTTTATTGTTTTACATCGGAGTTTGTACATATATGGTCTGATCTTGATATGACTATTTTGTTGTTATGATCACTCATGGCTATACACTGAACAGCGTGCGTGTAGTGTGGCACAATTTGCTTTGCTTAATTGTACATTTATTATAATAGATTGGAGGAAATTTAGTACCGTTTTGTGCCCTGTCACTGTGTATGTGTGTGTGTGCATGTGATTTAGTGAATTTTTAAGTTTAATTTTGCTTCTGTCCGTGTAGCCCGCTCGCCCTGGCCTCATGTCACCCACCGGCTCCACCCCGAACCTCCTCGCTGCCGTCAACCCGGCCAGCCCCCACCACTGGAGCACAACTCACCTGGCACAGGTGGGCGGCCACGGCGGATACAACACGATAGCTCACCCGGGCCACCGGGCGCGCCAGTTGCTACATAGCCACAGCTACACGCACTCACCAGGGGGCGGTGTCGGCAGCGGCGCTCCGGGCCTTGTCCAACAACCGCACAGCGCCCAGCCGCAGCACGGACAAAGTCTCGGCTACATTGTGGCATACACACCAGAGCAAATACACGAAATGATGAAAAGGCAACAGTATTCACCGTCACGCTTGGGGTATTTTCATTACCTGCAGCACAACGGCTCACCAAGTACAACGCCTGGCCAGGCAAGCAGTACCCCGGACGTGGTATGTGCGGCGTTTGCCCTACTGTCTTCAAAACTGTCTTCATATTAAATATTGTCTATCTCCAGGAAAGTAGTATTTATTTGCTCACCACTTGTTAATGTGTACCAGTGTCTTTACCTTCCTTCTTTTTGCATAGTATGTGCACATTTTTATGCATGAATTATTTTAGTACCTTTGTGTTTAAATATGCCTTTAAGAAAGAGTTGGCATGTAATTTCTTTTCTTTTTTTTTTCTTTTAAAAAGAGGAATTTGTTGTGGTAAATCTTAGTTACAATTATATGCTGCAAGGCATCAAAACCATAAAAAGATGGTTCCCCGGCAGAGGGGAAACGTTTTGTTTTTGTAAGTTCTGTGTGTGTATGAGCATGGAGTGTGTGTGTCTGTTGTAGACCCCTGACTTTTTTGACACGATAACTCTAGAACGAAACATCGCATCAGCTTCAAAATTGTTGCGATTATTCCTTGGGTTGATCCGCCGGTTGATATTGTGTTTGCCGTATATCGGAAAACGCATGAGGTCACATGTCGTTAAAACGTGAAAATTGCCATCATAATATACAGTCCCTGTTCCACGTCCCGTCACCACCGAGGTCAGTCATCTGTTGTACAATTATGAAGGATGCATTTCTATTGCTTTTTGGGCCGATGAGAATATAGGAAAACGAGGCATATATGATGCATGTAACTATAGCGTGAAAAGATTAGGCTTGCATTCAGAGCCATACATACATCACCTGGCAGGAAAGGGGACGTGGTTAGCAAAGAAATTGTTTAAATTAGAAGTTAAAACAGAAAAAAAATAAAATAAAACCTGTTTTGTGTGACCACCTTCCAGATTTGGATAAAAAGACGTACGGTAAGCAAAAAAAAAACAAAACAACAAATAAAAAAACACAAGTACACAAATATAGTAGGGTATTGGTGGTGTAACGACCACCTTCCAGACCGGAATGAAATAAGACGTAAAGTAAAACCCGTTTGTCGCGACCAACTTCAAGTCCCCAATAAAAACACGTACAATTAAACCTGTTTATAATAACCAGCTTCTAGAACCAGATGAATACCACTTGCAGTAAGATTTATAGTGCCGACCTCCCAGACCAGTGCGAAAGACGGACAGGAAAATCTTTCCTAGCGACCACTTTCCAGAATCGGATACAAAGACGTACAGTAAAGCCTGCCTGTCATGACCACCTGAAAGACCTAGATAAAAAAAAGACATACAGTAAAACCTCTGTAGTGACAACCTTCCAGACCCGACTAAAAAGAAGTACAGCAAAACCTGTTCGTAGTAACCACATTCCAGACCCGGACAAAACAGGATAAACCCACATTATAGTGACTAAATTCCACATTGTCAAACGTGTACCTGCATGTAGATAGAAGTTGAGGATTAAAATACCCACAACTCAAGACATACCGAACCACCCCTCCCCCGACCCCCCCCCCCCCCTCCCACGCTGTCTAGAAATGGGAAAAAGGTGTACGTAACCCGATTTCTGGGCACGTCAGAGATATATATTAAACTGTATTTTATATCGAGAGAAAAGTCTTATAATTGTTAAATACAGTAGATGCTTGTTAATTGGAACTCCTTGGGACCCATCATTAATTTATATGAATATTAATTGAAGTTCAACATCCACTCATAGATACACATGTTATCTACCTAAAATAAGACAATGATGTGTTAAAAACTCAAAATGTCCAATAAACTACAAAGCTGGAATCACCACACATCTCAACAACATGAGCATGCAATAACTGCACCTAACTTCTAAAGCTGTATGAAGTTATTATTCACTGTCTTAAGATTATTTACTATACAGCTAAAGATGTGCGTAATCCAAACCCTAGAAACTTGCTAGAACAGAAGAAAGCTGAGTAGGACGCTCTCATCTTAATCTGAATTGCAATGTGGAAAAGATCTTAGGCTTCTGTTTATCTATTATAGTGTATCACCACATTGAAATTCAAGTGTTAATTGCAATCAAGTTGTGTACGACTTTCGGAGTGAACGGTGTAAGCGGTGTGATTTGCTACAGATTGATGCGCCCTCCTACCCCTTTACATGTAATTACGTTGCATTACGTGCGTCGCATCTGACCTGTTAAGCAATTGACAACAAAGAAAGAGATTCAATTATTGTATCTTTGTGTGAACAGCGTCTATTTTGGGTTGTGCGTTTACCATTTTGGCTTTCAGTTAACCTTGTATTCGTCAATCGGAACTTTTCCATTTAAGATATACTGGTCTCAAATTTAGGACCCAAAAATACAGTTAACCGTGGCCAAAAATTGCCAAAATAATACGTTGTAAACAGAAGGAGCAAGCGTCGGAAAAGGTTTTGTTGGAGGGGGGCATGTTGACCATCGGACAAATCACCAACGGTCATTTAACCACCAGCGAAATGAAAAACCGACCATTTGACCACCATTTCAGTTTATTGTTATCATCGACGAATTTCTAATTTTACACGGAACGGAATTCTAGTCCATGTGGCTTCTACGGCTGACACACTGCCTCTAAATTCATCTATCTGCACCATGCTGTCAAACTGTTTGCTCAGGTGTGCAGCATTCGTATTGTTTAGCCTCCCGATGTCTTCTCACCTCTCTCCCGCAGCCCCTGCCTCCCCACACACAAAAAAAATGATTGTAAAATCAGCTGGTGGTCAAATGGTCGGTTTTTCATTTCACTGGTGGTCATACGACCGGTGGTCATTTGGTGGTCAATTTATATGGACACCGGAGTCGTGGGAGGGGTAACATATGTTTTTGTTTACAAAAATAAAACGGCAATGGCTGGCTAATAAAAGTGTTTGATATGTTCGGGTGCACTGATGTTGGTGTGAACTGGCCGCTCTAGTAAAGAAACTGGTGCGACTGCAGATAAAACGGTGGAATACACGATTATTTTTCCTTCGATGTTGTACCGATGATTTTAAAACTAGTTGCTATCTTAAGAAATGGATGCTGAAGTGAAACCGAAGAGCACACAAAATTGAGAGGTAAGGTTCAGCTTATTGAATTGCTGTGTTTCTTTAGGGTGACGCGGAACAGCAACGGAATATGGAGGAACTAGAACGTAAGATGCTGGAACACAAACTACAGTTACAGCAAAAACAGTCTGAAGAAGACGCCAAATGGCTGAGATCGAAAATGCAAAATATGGTAAATTATTATACCCGTTTCTGAAGCGGTTTGTCAGGAATAGTTATTTAACGTACTCCTTTTGGTCCTAACTACTCCAGCACGCTTTTGGTATTCTGTAGGATCGTTTTTTAAATGTCCTTGAACTTAATGTTATGTTTTGAAATTGAGGCTACGCT